>JAYKKI010000054.1:4032500-4632500 GCA_039881145.1 Druceiella hillmani
AACGATAGTTTTACAGAAGTTCCTCATAAACATTTTCATGCTTACAACCTGTCCGAACTTCATAATTTGAGTACACAGCATTTCTTACAGCATTTCTTACATTTACCGCGATGTTTTTTGAGTCTTATTTTTTGGGGCTTATATGTAGTATTTCGTGTCGTACGTCTATTTCGTGAATTTTTTTTTAATATTATGCTATTTATTATTTATATAATGTAATAATTAAAAAAATTGTGATCCGTTATAAAAAATTTAGTGACAACTTAATATATTTCATGTGGAATATATTAAGTGGTTTTATTCTATTAGAAAAAATTAAATTTAATAATTTTAATGTGCGATAAAACCATCGGACCGTGTGTAAAGAGTAACTTTAGTTCTTAAACTGGAAAAATGAAGATGGAAGATGCATCATTCCGTTGGGGCCAATAGAGTTTTCTCAAAATATCTCTAACCTTTGATGAACATGGTAATAGATTTTATTTTTTCTAGTTTCTCAACTCAATTTCTACAATATCAAATAATTTTTAATCTAAAAAGATTTAGTTTTTACATTTACCATCATAATTCAAGTGTTTGTGGAACGTTTCTAGGTGACTTTATTTCATTTAAAATTAGTTATCAGAATAATAAGGTATATATAAAATACCATCGTGCAGATAAAAATAATTTTTGGGTCACAAAAATTTGTAAACATTGATTTGTTCAGCGCGGTTATCAGCCACCACGTCAATATTACATTGATGATAATGATAAAAAGAATAAGAGTGGTAAAAATTTTACATTAATTATAACAAAGATAAGCTAAAATCTCACGCAGAAATCTTCTTCTGAATTCTTCTTTTAACCCCACACAATATTCTTATATGGATTTCTGAATCATTTCTTTCTTCTTTTGACTCAATTTTCGTTAACTGTTCCGGTGCCTACTCTTTCGGTAAATTATAATTACATTAGTGTGTGTTGAAATCAAAACATTCTCTACTATATTGAGGCGAGAAATAAACCTAATATCAATATATATTGTAATAAATAGTTGTAAAAGGATAAATTATGCATTGTAATTAAGGAAAAATAAATATGTTTTTTAAATTAACACTAATTTTTGCAATCGAGTTAACCTTGATCTACATAAAACAAATAACAATGTAAATTAGCTCTTTATGTTTATTGGTAAACGCTAAATTGTTCTTTTTGTACAACTTTATTAAACAAATATCTATATTACTTCTCTAATAGGCTGCAAAGTTATACAAATAGTAATAAAAAATATTGTGTTATTATCCATGGCCTAATCAAGTGAAAGTTTGATAACAGCTAAGTGAGTCTGCGAATCATTTTCGATTCTATTCACGTCGAACAATAGCGAAAAGCTTTTTATTCAGTATGAAGTGCTACAAATCCCATTAAGCCGACAAACGAATTACGTTCGTTCAATACATTTGTCGTTATATCGAAAAATCGTGAATTCAAAAGGTACATTCTTATAGAATTGTATGTGATATATGTCAATGTTTTCTAAATTATGCAATATTTTAAATGTTAATGACGAACATACTGAAATAAAAAAACAGAAAGGAATAAATGAACATATGAGTTATTTTACATATATTTTCTAAAGTTCTGCTAAATTTCCTAATAAGATATATGGTTTTCAGCCAATATTTTTTTCCTTTTTCACTTTCTTCGTATCGGCACGTGTTTTAATTTCAAAGACCCTACGTATTAGGGTGGGCCAAGAAATTATTAAAGTAGTTATCCAAAATACTCGGTGAGAATTGCCATAATTAATTTACAACCATGAATAGAAAAAAATTGATAAAAAAACAGTTAAAAAACGCCAAATAATATTTACGTAAATTGTCAATGATTTAGTCACATTTCAGAGCTGTTTCCCAAATTATATTTGTATTTTAACATTATATTTTTCATATGTGAAAGCCTATTCAAATTCAGTGTCAAAATGCAAAGTTATTCATCTAATTCATGGGGATAAAAGTATATATTAACTGAAATCATTTTCATAGAATTCTATGAATGTTTCTTTTATAAAAATATGTATGCTTATTCAAATAAATTTTTGGTTTTTGTTCAAATTCCTAACTTTCTACCATTTTAATTTCCCTTCTGAGCTAATTTATAACTTAGTGAAAACGTTATCTGTAAAAAATAAATATAGATATGTGAAATTTGTGCAAAATCCGCAATTCGTCGTGAATCGTGAATTTCTGCAAATAAATTTATCAGAAAATATTCTTAGAATGTTGTTTGGTTTGTTGATAATTTTTTAGCGATGGGTTCGGTATTTTCTAGAAACATTGTAGGAAATCCCATAATATAATTAAATCGTTATTTATAAGCAATTAGTAAATTTATGGTGAAAAGTAAGGACCAAAAACCAAACACCAATGGTATGGTGCGGGAAAGACACGAGTTACAGCATGCAAATCTGGTATTAATACCAAAAAGCTAATGCTGAGCTTCTCGTGGAATATTATGAACGTTATTAATTGAGAGGTACTTCCAGAAAGAGTCATGGTATATGCAAGGATTTATGTCAAAAATTATATCGACTAAGTGATGAAATAAGTAGTCAAAAGTACCATGGGTATTTTCTCTGTGATGAACTTAACCACAAACAGTAAAATACAATCTTCAAAACTTACAAAATTTGAGTTAGTTTCTGTTAGGATATTCACCTTATCTGCTGATATTGCGTCATCAGATTAATTACTTATAACATTAAGTAATCATTTGTGGAAAAAAATTATAAAATATAATAAGTCATCGTTGTAAGAAGAAGTCGTTATAATACTTAAATTTAGATAACCCCAGTCACCCTAATTTTATGTTGAAGGTATTTTGTCACTTCCTGCCATAAGTCATAATTCTGTTTCATAAAATATCCTCATAACTTCTATACCATATTTAATATGTATTTGTACTTTGTTTAATGCCTTAGTCTGAAAAGAAATCCTTGAAACAAGTACAGTCTTCAGGTGTCGATACGAAGTAAATTTTATGTTCATGTTCGAGAAAATTAAAAAAAAATGTTATCAATTTTCATATAAAAAATTACGCTATTTTTGCCTTTATTACTTTCCTTGGATTTTTATCGCTTTAAACTTTTGTCTTACATAAGAGAACAAAGCTATAATTTATTTCGGCCACTTAGAGTGCGCGCTAATATGTTACAGCGCTCTTAGCTGGTATACACAAAAAGTAAATAGTCACCAATTTTAATCTTGTCCTAAATTTATACAGGTTTTGAAGAAAATCTGTTTAGCCGTATAGAAATAATCGGGTAACAAACGTCCAAATATCTTGTAACATAACTTTGCATTTATAATATTAGTGCAATTATATATTCGATACAAATTCAAATCAATAATAAATAACAAGTATTGAAAAAAATAGTCGATTATACATGACGGTTTCCAATAATCTGGGCTATGTAATTTATTGAAAAACTAAACTTTTGTAAACTGAACAAATTGTCATTGTTTATTCAATAGAATCAATTCATGAAAAATTAAAAGTATATTGATCATAGGATGTTTTTTCACTAAATTATCTAAATTAGCCAATTAAAATATTTTTTCAGGGACAAATTTCCGATTAAATATTTTAGAACTTTTTCTGCTTCCCTAAAAAGATTTCACGTTAATTTGAACTTGGAATTATTAAGGAAATGTCCGCTAGTATAAAATTTGCCACATGTTTGTCCTCTTGTATTTCTGGTTACATGATTTTTATTTGCGACATATTTCTTTATATAAGGTAGTATCAAATTTGGCAACTTATTTATAGAAATGAAAATTGAATAAATACCTAACGGAATAAATATATAAAAAAATTTAATTAATAGTTCTAATAGTACTTGGATTTCTTCATATATTTCAAGTTCTTAATTGAAAATTTTGATTACAGAAAAAGCATATTTTCGAGACTTAATACTTGGTAAAAGTAATTTCAAAATAAAAAATCGTTTGTAGAACCAGAACTTCATTTCATAGATTTTTCTGATAATACTTGATAGGGTGCGTGATTCGAGTTCTTTAATTTTTTTACTTTAATATCTTAAAAAATATAAATTAATTGTGATCTCTACATGAAATATTAACTTTCAAAATTCCACGTACATATGCTGATCTTAAACTCATTTTGTTTTTCATCTTTCTACATTTTGCGGCTCCGAAAATGTTGCTAGTTTTAAATTCATAGTATTTAACTGATCTTAATAGTAATTACCAGTTCATACCTAAATGCCAAAGTAGTCTTTTTCGACTAACATCAGATGGACACAGTAAAGGACCCTTAATTTGCTCTATAAGAACGACTTTAACGTTTGCATCATTATAAACTGAATCTAAATGACAAAGGACAATATTAATTTAAAAATTTATACTTCTTACTTCAATGTTTATTGAAATTATAATCTTTAAAAAAATAACAAACAAGTTTCTTGAACAATAAATATTTTAAGGAGCACCCTATTTATTACAGTTGTGATATTTAAACTGCTATATTATAGTTACTACATACAAATTATTGAATTTCCTTTGATTTTTAGCATAAAAAGAACAAACAGATAGTAAATAACTTTCGACATTTCGAAATTGGGTAAAAAAATATATTAGATCGAGCAGAACTTGGTCACAGACATGTGTCTACTTTATTTTAAGATAGTTTTAATACAATTGAAAGTAGAACAGTTTAGCTTCCGGTTAGCGCAATCCGTGTCGAATATTCCATTTCATGAATAATTCAACGAATGTGAATCGATGGAATATCGATGGATGTTCTTTAGAAGTGGTGTTTCCAACTTGTTCGAATATTATGTAGATAATTCATGCGGAGACATATGCCCAATTTACATAACGTCCCTTTCGGCTTTTGCATTCGTGAATTTCTTGAGTTTTACTGTTACATAGTTCACTATAGTTTGCCTCTAAATCTACTATTTATGTTAATCTATCTTTTATTACGATTTAGTACATGATGTTAAATGTAAAAATGAAACCATTTTTAAATAATGTTACACTTTAGCGTTTATACGTGTCCATCCTTCTGTCTTCAGTAACCGCTTTACGTAGTAACATGCTATTTGCCAGAACACAGAAGACAAAAGCATACATAATAATTATAAAGAAGTTTTAGAAGGGGCAATGGACCCTAAAATGAGGAATTATATGAATTTCATAACAATTTTTGTCAGGACTTTATGTATGATAATTCTAAATATATCGCAGAAAATATCTATAAAAAACATACCCCTCCTCCAAAACAGCCTAGTATCAAAATTATGAAAAAACGGCCTTATTATAATGATAATAATAACAAATAATTCAATGGTAATACTAGATACAATTGAATGTGAAATAAAACCTGCCAAGTTGGTGTCGAAACACGCAAAAAGTATGTTTTCGTTGTTGTCATTTCACGTAGAAGCTTAATATTTCGGACAAAGAGCTTAAAGATTAAAAATATGGATTATAAAAAACACAATTATTTTTGCAGAAGGTCTTTTGTATCGAGTCTCCTTGATTTTTCGTCGTCTTCAAAGCGCAGGAGTATCTCAATGAAGGCAATTCCAAATAATAAGAGTGCTATGAATCGTGGCTGTACACCACGATTCACAATGGGTCAGTGGGCTCTAGTGTATCAGCAGCGGTGATGTGGCAGTCCATCATTTAGGGCATCATGCGCAAAGCTCCTCATCCTTCAACAGTCGGAAAGTGAAAGGAACAAGAGGACTCGTCATAGGTCATTTGCAGATTTGTGGCGCGAGATGTGCTGGCTTCCGCTGCGTGTTTTGTCTCGCTCATGGATCTGTACTGTGTCTCCGTTTCTATGCATTGCCGTCTCTACTTTTGGCCACTTTTCATGTATAAACGCTGTACCGAGGCGTAATATGGTCATTCAATATTTACTACCTCGACTTTTATTATATTACATTGTATTCTACACCTGACTTAAGGACAAGTACTTGCCTTAGCATTCATTTCACTAAACATCATAACTTGGTCAACTATTACACAGAAGTAGGTTACAATAACTTAGCTGTGATAATTTTCTTTTAATTTATGTATATACATACATATATATATATATATATATATATATATACATATTACTATTGTGAACAGTTTTTAGATACTCTAAAGTAGTAGTTTAACTGGTAGGGGCTGGGGGTTCGTAACTCTAACAAAAATGCTACTTTAAAGCTTAATATTTTATAAACGAAACCCTTTGTCGAAAAAGTTTTCATGATATACCCACAATTATTAGGAAAGACCTGTTCAATGACATCGTACAAAATGAAGTATGCAAATAAAAATAAATCAACCTCAGTTTATATATAGATGAGGTGGATCAAAAAAATTACTTTCAAAGATTTTATTTTCTAAACAGTAGGTAGTTGAAAATCTTTAAGTAAAACAATTGCAATATACAAGCGGACAGACACATGAACATCTGAAACCATAAGGGTTCCTATTTTGGCTACGGAATTCTATAAAGAGTGTGCGGAGCTTTAGCCATGCGAGTTCTACTTGATTTTGAATTTTTTTTTATAGGATACAAATCTTCAAAGAACGAAGAGAATAAACATACCGAATGAAAAACTTTGAATATACGTTTGCTATAATACCTTAGATACATCTATGCTTATACAGCGCTTAAAGGGACGTAGATATTTACAATGACTGCGCGTATGTTTGTGTGCATATATGCAAAGTATATGTAGATATTTACACCGTGAGAAGCCCTTCTTAGATCACATCATCAGAGTAGGGAATCTTTGAAGATTCCCTACTCTGATTATTAAGTGAAGTGACGTTAAATTTTAGCATCTACGAATGGTAACAAAGACTATATGATGGAGTGATAGATAATGGATTTTAATTCGTCCTTTGGTGGTATTGTAAAATTGGAATTTTCTTGTAAAATGTAGTTAGTATTTTTTGGTCTGATTAGAATCTAAACCTGTGTCTTATTGAATACAGTTCAGGTGTTTATACCATAGTAGACAGTAGTTGTGTGAGTAGGAAAATAAGAATATATTCTCAGGAAACGACGGACTTTCAATTCATATCTCTCAATGCATCTGGAATTTCATTTCATTTCCTTCCGAGCTAGGGTGAACAGAAATTATGATGTCTTAAATTGCCCATTCGTATTCATATGTTAACCCGTGAACTTACGACCTTGCATCAAACTTTGTACTTCATCAAACTGGCTTATAAATATAAATATTTTATATCGTTATTGTAATCGTATGAAACTTTACATTACCTCTTGCTCGAACATAATTTATTGTAATGGAAATGGAAGTGATAGATGTTTTACGTGTAATAAGATAATGATTTCAACATTAATTTGATAGGTTTTAGACAAAGTCGCTGAATCGAGTAGGTCTCGTTTATTCATGCGGTGTGAAACTTGTTTTACTTGTGGCTTTTGCGTTGCAACGTAATTATCATTATAATGTATAATAATATAAGTGCTAAAACATAAATGTAATAGAAAATAATGCATTAGAAAGAAGTGAGATTCAATGGGACTATTGCGCTCTTATTTTTAACGCGTTAACCTGGTAAAAGTGAAAGCGCAATGTGGAACCATTGCCATTAAAATTGAAACGTGTTTAAAGTCTTGAAAGAGAAAAACACGATTTTTCAAATCCTCATTATCCTTATCAAAAGTCATCAAAACTATATCAATTTTCATTTTTATTTTAAACTTGTTATGTTTAAAAATATCTGCTTTACCATTACATATGATTTGAAAACATATTTCTCTAGAATTATTATGTAACTACATTTCTAAAATCTACTAATCAAATAATAATTTTTGATCGACGTGAAATTCGTATAATAGATTTTCATTTATTTTTTTATTATTTAATATCTCAAAGAAAAATTAAAATGCATTGTATTGAAAATACATGAAAAAATACTGAACGAGGCAAAGTTATCTTTTCATATAAATACTAGACAAAATAAATACTCATCATAAGCCTTTTTTTAACGAGTTTTTCTGTACTTCCATTGCACTCATTTACTCTCAACTTACTGAACCACTCAGGAATTAGACGGTAGATAAGTATAATGCAACCAAGTGGCTAAATAAGTCAAGAACTCGTCAAGTTGTCGGTCTTTCACGTTGGAGAAGAAATGATGAGTACTCAATTCTAAATCCTAACTCTGCCATAGATATCTGCAATGGTTATGACGTTGTCGCACTCTATGACGGACGTTATGTTGTCACACGGTTAAACGTCGTTGCATATTTTAAAAGCGTGTAAGAAGAAGAAAAGTGTCTGCATTATCCTTACTCTAGGTTCACACCACGCTACTCGAGTGGAGAGTAAAATAACAAGCAGTGATAGTAGGGAAAAATCTGCATCATTCGTCAAGAGCGAATATTCTTTATTCTCTGCACAACCCCCGTAATTTTTGACGAACCTCATTAAAGTGACATAGAGTAATATTACTACTTTCAATGCAGATATAACTTTATCGATACAGAACTCGTAAAAAAAGACTGGACGTAGAAATGGGATCAACTTAAAAAATGTAGCTGTTGATTTTTTGACTAGAAATTATCATCTGGATTACGTCTGAGAATAGTCTTGCTATGTCTTACGCATGAAAATGTTTCATATATTTCAAGACACAAAGATGTAATAAAATAGGATTAATTTTTACAAAGCCGAAACATACAAGTCTAGTCACTAAATATATTTAATTATTTATCATTCGTAAATGTAAGTAACCAAGTAAGAGAGGAAAGTGCATGTAAGTAATATTATTTTACAATGATTCCAATTTTTATCACTGATATGCGTGCATTATTACGAATAAATCCTATTTTTTTAATTTTTACCCACATCGTAACGTGTATGTTATATAATGGATGGCAATTTTCAACTTTGCTAGATATTAAGACTTCTTTCAACAAATTAAGAAAAGACGATGCCACATTAAATGTCAATCCACTGATTTACCAGTTTGTATTGTTTAAAGTTTCAACAACCAAGATATTTTAGTCCAAGTCTAATATTTTTGATTAATTTAAATCACATTTCAACAATAGTAAGAAGAATTACAATATATTAAAAAATATAAACGTATTACGAGTTTAATTATATTGTATCGCATAGCTATAATATTGATTCAACTGTGTGAAGAATCAAATGGGTATTGTAGGTTCTCATACCGAAAAATGTCTTTTTGGAAACTAAAAATATTTTATTTTTGTATCTACATGCAGTTAATTCATTTATATATATTTATAATAATGAATTACACTATCATTGCAGTCATATTTTTCACCCACAGACTAGTTTTTCTTTTTAAAGTGTAGTGGTACGTCAGGAATATAGAGAGTATTCATATTCCTCAAATATATTCAATTAAATAGAGATGCTAACCTGTTTTTTCAAAAATTATTTGCACAATATACAGGCTGATGTATCGGTCAATAACTCACATTTGCATTTAACAAAGTAAAGCTATAAGTTCTAGAAGGTAAGATAGCAATAAGATCTAAAGCAATAAGGTCGACAAGGTAATAAAGGATATAGAAATACCTATAGAACTTTTTATATCTATACTTTCATTTTTTATATTAATAAAGGATATAGAAATAACTATAGAACTTTTTATATCTATACTTTTACTTTTTATATTCCCATTAACTCAATTCACTTCTTTATTTACATCAGTATGCATAATGTACGTATTTTTTGCATTATTTGAAACACGAGTGAAATGACACAGACCAGTGATGCGCCGCAGCGCCACTGATGCGAGAGGCTATGCTCTGTGATCTCTAAACCGCCTGCCCAAGGGCGATTACAGCCATCGCTTCTAATAGTACTTAATATGCGCTTTAGAAGACACCTATGGCCAGCAGTGGACATCGACAGGCGGTTGGTGATGATGATTAGAAATTTGTGCGTGCAAAATATGAGAGTATGAATAATATAGGTGAGATATCATAATTTAAGCACAAATAACAACGGAGCTGTGTATATGTCTATATATATATATATATATATATATATATATATATATATATATATATATATATATCATACATATATATAAATGTATATATATATATATATATATATATTTATACATACATATATATAAATGTATATATATATATATATATATATATACTTGTATTTGTGAGTGCGTGCATGCGTGCATACGTGCATGCGTGTATGCGTTTTCAAAAGCTTATAAAATATGAATAGAATATATAACTGACAGTATATTTTATTTAATACGGCTCAAAGAATGAAAAAAAAATTTGTTCTCGAACTCGGAAATCCGTTCCATCTTGACTTATGCGAACGAAAAATGCAATCTTTGTCGTACAATATCAAAGAAAGTATAATTGGATAGGAATTGGACAAATGTCAAGCTATTCGTAGTAGTCCATAAACGTTTCTAGTTATTTTCAAAAAAGTGTTTCCGTAAGAATAGGCAAAAGAGAAATTTCATTAATGTAGTTCCTGGCAAGCCGCACGCGGGCAGTGAAGAAAGATGATGAGTTGCTATGGTTACGATGTTTGAAAGCTTAAACTCCAAAGAATATTATTTTTTTCTTTATAACTCTGATATTCTTGGCGTGATATCGCATATTCCTGTTTGTAATTTTACATGAGATTGGTTGATTTAATGTTAAATTTTGATTATGTCACATTTTTACTGTAATTCGTGCCTCATTTCGATAAAAGTTTTGTTTGGCGGAATTTTTGCTAGACCTCTTATTCTAAAATTTATGCAATATGTCAAATTTCAAATATATATACATATATATATATATATATATATATATATATTAATATATATATATATATATATATACATAAACATATATGTATATATATATATATATATATATATATATATATATATATATATAAGGCATGTATATATCAGTCATATGTATCAAAGTGCTGTTAAATTGAAATTAAACAGAAATAATTTATAACAACAAAATCATGAAAATAATGGGAATCCATTACTTTTCTGTTTGTTAATTAAAATATCAATTAAGTAATTAATTTGATTTATTAAATCATAAATAAATTTAAAATAATATTTATACAATTACGAAATATAAACTTAATAATAAAATAAACCTTCACAATTTATAAAACCTTCTTCATATAACAATATCGGTATATAAAAGTATATCGTTCAATCATGACACGTCTCATAATCACTTGTTATTTAAATTCATTTTGACCCATTTTTAATAAGTATTTCATGAAGAGAATCATGCTTTTACTAAACATGATTTTCAAGGAGTTCTAGACGTTTTAATTTTCTACGAGGTGTTTGACTATTTATTTAAAAGTATATTTTAATTAATTTTTTTATATTTCTAGTTGGACAGTTAAATTTCTAAGCAGAAAATTGAATCAAAATAATATGATATCGTGAAAGTAAAACATGCGCTGCTTTGCATGTTAGTTTAATTTATTACTAAATTACAGCAGTTTATGAAAAACGCATGTGTTTTTATAAATAAAACCAAAATCTTTCTTTAAATTGAGAAATTCTCCAGGTTAAAGGAAAAAATGGTTTAAAATGTAATATGTCGGAAATAAACAATTCGACTGCTATATTCGTTCTACATTCTATTAAGTTTTATCAACAAATATATTTTTGTCCATTTTCGTATAGAGCCTTTATATTTTATGTGTGTATATGCGTGTGTATGTGCGTGCGTGCAAATTTTAGATTGCAGATTTTTTCTTCGTAGCACAAAGTATGTGGCAAAGCACGACAAATCCATATTTAATGCGTTTATACATGTACAACTATTTATTACATCAACTGTATTTTTCACATGACGTCACAATAAATAGTGTATACAGATATTTCTTCTTTTCTATATTATATATATATATATATATATATATATATATATATATATATATATATATATATATATATCATATCTATTGGATCCTTTTCATAAGATGATAGTCTATGTGATAATTTTGCTAGCGTCCACTAATTCATAATCCTACGGATTTTAACTTTTGATGACATTATATGTATTTGTAACTCTTAAATTATACAACTGTGTAAAAATAATTAAAAATTTGCCCTCTTCACCCAGGATCTAAATTATCTCTTAGAAATATGTGTAGAATTTTATAATATTTGTACGTTTAGTAGACTGAAATAAGCTATTCTATCAATAATTTTCAGTATTTAATGCCAAGACTTCTCCTCTTCTTCCAAGATTCTGTGATAATATTAACGTTTCATTAAAAATTAAATGAATGTGTATCAAGTAAATGAGCACATTTACATCGATATTATAAATGTCACGTATATAAAAAATCCAGTGACGTATTCGCATAAATGAACCACCACGGCTAAAATTATTAAATGGGGAAAAAATGCTAGAACTTTTAAAGGATACGTTTTGATTTATTTGGCGACCCATTAACTTAAAGGCAACCTTAAGTCAGCGAGATAAACCGGTTACTTTAATGGTTGTGTACATTATGTTCATTTGATTAACGCTATACAAATATACACGGTGTCCGAGAATAAGTATCGGACAAAGAAAGACGTTATTCCTTCACTGACAAATAATTTTTTTATTGTCGTTAAAATAAAATTGAAAAGATGACTTTTTTCCAAAAATTTAAAGTAATATTCAAAATAATTTGTCATCTTTTTTGTATACACGATACTTGCGCACATCGTTCAACGCCGGGGAATAATCCGCGAACAACTGCGAAGATATCGCCACTGCGTGTAAACACCGCACTCTAGTATTAACTTGTGTTATGCAGTCATTAAATGCTTACGCTTCATTCGAGAAATGACATGCGTAAAAAGAGCTATGTGTAATATATTGTTTGCACTCAATTGGAAAAAAGGCATGTTTTACGTTTTATTTCAACTTCTCTCTCATCCTTGCAGATTCTCTCTCATTCTAGCCCTTATTAAGCGGTGTTAACCCATTAATTTTACATTTTTTATCACGGCCTTTCCACTATGAATTGCAGCATATTGATAAAAAGTCTATAACCTTCCTCGAAGTGTAAATCTTATAATACCAAATGAATTTTTAAAATCGGATTTATGGTTAAATTTATTAGTAAATGTGAACAAATAAACAACCTTTTCCCATTTATAGTAATACTTCAAAACAATGGAATACTTATGAAAACTTAGTGATTTAAAAGAGAAATTAATTTTATTTTTCTATGTTTAAGCTTAATGTAGCTGAAATAGTATATAATATATAATATAATATAAAATATAATTAAGACTGACAGAGAAAGTAAGCTAACAAGCATAAAGTAGGCAACTTTATGTTTATTTGTTTTCCGTATATTTTTTTACGCCGAATGACTCGTTCAGAAATAAAGTACTACGCCTTCACATATTATGGGAAAATGCGCAGATAATAAATCACTGCCCGTTAATAGATTTTTTATTGTTTGCGTTTATCGTGAATTATAGAGAAAACAACTTTTCCAGTGGCACGGCATGTTCATCGCTCCATTTCTTGTATATAAATATAAATATTTAGAGGAAGTGTTAATCATTTGCCCATTTTAAACATTTATCTGCTGGGCATAATCAAATATTTTAATGTAATTGAAAGTCGACCTGTTACCGTTGTCTCTGTGGAGAAAAAACATCGCGAGCGTTCAGTGCTAGATTCTATAAGGTGCATTTAAGACGTGCGTGTTTTGTGCTCAAAAAACATCCATCAGTCACGACACTCGAAGAGTACCGAATTATGAATAGTTTCCAAGATATTATGCAGAAAACGTTATACTGCCAAAGACGAAAAAGAAAAAGCAAATCCTGATTCGTTTGGCTCATTGCAAGATTTCGAAAATGTCATTCTTTTTCCAAAATCATCGAAGTTTTGGGCCAAAAGACATAGTTGTTAAAACCAAAGTAAGATTTAATGGTATGCTCGATGAGAAAAAAGCGGCTTCAAAAATGGAAAATATTACCAGTAACTCGAAGACAAGCTTAAAAAAAATCTAAAAGAAAGTCCAAAGGGAAGACTCTTGTAAAAGCAACAAAGGTTTGATGAAAATTCTCTGGGATCAATAAAATAAATGAAGATTGGGTCCAACGTTTAAATTGGGAATTAGATTCGATACCCATTGCGTTCTAAATAGGTATCATCCACATTTTATTGCTACAGGCTGTTGCAGTGACATGAGTCACAAACATTTGTATTTTCTAAGTGTTTCAAAGCAAGCCTAACTCAAAGAGCACTGGGGCTCATTTTGCATTTTTGTGTTCCTACTTTATATTAACATCTTTTTTTTGAAACTGTCTAAGTTATATTCTTAAATATTATTAAAATTATTGTACCATTTTTATCAATTAGCTTCATTTAAAAAAAAAACTTTATGCTTAGTAAGTTCCATAGTTACCTTATAGATATATCATATATATACATGGTATATATATATATATATATATATATATATACATATATATATATATATATATATATAACTGTTTATAATGAAAGTCACACAAAAAATGTAACTGAAATAGTGTATAGCCGTATATGTATAAACGCATTAAACATCTATTAATTTTTGTTCCTCTCTTGCCATATACTTGCTGTGTTACGAACAAAAAATTTGGAGTCTAAAACTTACTTGCTTTTGTGCTTAAACTACTGATTACAGTTGATATAAGAGAGGAAAATGGTGTAAAAATATTGAGATACATACTGATTTTATGAGGTCCTTAAATAGAGATTAGTTAAGGGAGTTGTCGTGTAAAGCTAAAGGAGTAATTTCTCCACACATTTAATTTTTCTTTACAAAACGTGTCGACCAATTTGTCTAAAAAACTAAGACAATATGAAAACAGGTTATATTAAACATTTTGAGAAAAATATTTACTATTTAGTTTTGATAAAAATTGACCCCAAGAATTGCTCAAAAAAACGAAAATAAACTTTCTAGTAAAAGTATCAGGGATCAACATGTCGTTTGATGTTGCGAATAGTTTTATCACGTAAAGTGCACGATGATAGAAACAATTTTACCAAGGCAATAGCTGAGAAGAAGAAAAAAGAGGATATTTATTTCCTGTCTTCTTTCATGTAAATGTGTGTAACAAGGTATACTATATTATATCGAGTATACTTACACGTGTGTTTGTGTACCCACATATGTCTATCTATATATATATATATATATATATATATATATATATATATATATATATATATTCGAAAGGACAAATATACTTGATATAATATAGTATACCTTGTTATACACACTTACATCAAAGAAGACAGGAAATAAATATCCTCTGTTGTTCTTTTCCTCAGCCATTGCCTTAGTAAAATTGCTTCTATTATTGTTCACTTTTTGTGATGAAACTATTCGTATTAAACGACATGTTGATCTCTGATAATTTTACTAGAAAGTTTATTTTCCTACATTTCAAAGTAAAGTAGAAAGTGTAATTGAAGTTATTTGATATCGTGAGTGGAAAACATACTCTCATTTGTATATTAGTTTAATCATATTATTAAATTAAATTAGCTTACGGAAAAGATACGTTTCATTTATAAATAATTCAAAAATCTCTCTGTGAATTGAATAAATCTCCAGGCTCGAGGCAAAAAAATAGTTTCAAATTTAATATGTCTGAAATAAACGATTCGGTTACTATATTCTTTCTACTTTCTATTAGGTTTAATCAATAAATATATTTTATATCAACATGTTGTGTGCGCGTCTTTGTGCGTGTAAGCATAAGTTCAAATGTATTTTGTTTCAAGCCGTTATAATCTACTTTCAAAATCAGCCATTTATATCTTTTCATGTTGATTTGTTCAGCTTGCTTGACAATCAAATAATTTCGGTATACTTATTTTAGTTGTCATTTATTATACCATAATTTCCTGACGTATATTTTCAATAAGTTTTTCGTTGCTTATTGAACGTAATTATCTCGTGACGGCAAGATCCAAAATTTATTATAAAAGATTTTATTGACAACATTTCTTTTCCAAAATGTTAATGTGATACTATTTTACGTTGACTTAATTTTTGGATAAATCGTTTGACGCGTTTTTTAAATAAAATTAAGTGTGGTGAAAACATTATTTTTCCTGTAAAGTTAATTGTGCAATTCTTGAGAGCGATTTTCACCAAGACTAAATATTTTTTCTTAAAATTGTAATATGACATCATTTTACATTGTCTTAATTTTTTAGACAAGTTTCTTGATACGTTTTTTAAAGAAAATTAAATGTGTGAAATTGTTACTTTTTCTTTAATGTTAATTGTACAATTTTCATATATAGATATATATGAAAATTGTCCAATTAAATTGGTAAGACAGATTTATTAACAATCTCAAATATAATTTAATTGTCTATTCAAAATACATATGAATTTCGATCTACGCCGAAATCTGAATTTAAAATCTGTCAATAATATTAATAGCCTATTAATTAATATTTTAGCCATTGACCATGCCAACTAACTAGAAAGGCTGGGTACAATGATTTTATTTTCTATACGCGGCTTTACCGAGGTAGCAATAACTCGTGACTGCCAATTAGTGTTTAATGGCAAATTAATAGTTTTATCTATCATTCATTTGCCATTTGACATGCGCTTTATTTAATTTCTGCCTGTAATTTAAGAGCAGGGCTTAAAAATATAACCACTAAGTTTCATATATTTAAGTGAATAAGAATTTAAATAAAAAGAAGCGACTTCTCTAATATTTTCTAAAGCTGCTGACGCGCTTCCTTCCTCCGTCCTTTCCAAAACGCGTATAGTCTAAATGTAACAACTTCTCTTTAGAAAATAATATGAAGTTAATCGTATACAGTAAATAGGTAATCCGTATACGTGTATAGTAAATAGGTAATACGACCTATTATAAAAAATATAAAAGCAAACTTTTTTTAAGCAAGCACAATTTGTATTGAAACATAAAATTGACATATCTTCTTTTTAGTTAGTCGATTATCATAAAATATAGCCTATATTTTATCTAAGAACCAACAAAATCCACTAGTGAAATCGTCATTAAAATTTTTTAGCTGCTGTTCTATGATGCGTAAACAAATATGCAGGGTTCAACAAACACATTTCAATACGCTTCAGTTACATTTCTTATGTTACTCTAAATATTTTTCATTAATATCTTCGATGTACGAACAGACTAATTCTACAATTTCAGTATTCTAACAAACATAATGCTAAATTATGTTTGTTTGTACTTCTTTCACGTTGCAACGATGCAGGAGATTGACCTTATTTTTACAATTCAGGATAGGGAAATGATATAGAATACTTTTTATTAGGAAAAATTCTTATATAAAACTAAAAAGTACACAATGCGAACAAGAAAGCAGCGTTGAAACGGAACAATGGGTCAACGTCATTTTTTTAATCGTTACGTATGTAATATAAAGGAGCAACTAAACCACTCAGTTTAATCCTCAATTTAGAGACCTACCTATAATACTATAAATGCAAAAGTATGTTTTTTGTCCTTTTACACGTCATTGAACAGGCTATCGACGTGATTTTTTTGCCCCGAAGCTTGGATCAACGACGAAATTAATAAAATTATTGTGAAAGATGTACTGTTTAAAAGCTAACTGTACCACGGTATGCTCAGGCAGTTGGATATTTCCAACAAAAAAGACGTAGGAGGGATAAATATGAAGAGTCTTACTTTGATAAATACCAAAGAGATGTATTAATTGGGAAAGAGGCTTAAATTTCACCCACATTAGCTCATGGATTATGTGACACGTATTTAATGAATCATGTTAACTAATAATTTAAAACAATTATTACGTCAAAATTATACTTATATTTCTTTCTTATAAAGTTACTCTCGAGGCCTCCAGCAACTTGACAAATGCCATTTCTTTTATTTTTAATTATATATACTTATAAATAAAACGACGGGTTTGGAATTATATTTTACTATAATGAAAAAAAAATTGGGCTATTAGCACCCACCTGAAGATGTTGTAATACAACGAAACCTAGGTCGTGATAAAGAACTTAAAGAAAGTAGAAATAATACTACATCACGTAATTTCATTTAATAATGAATTTCTACAAAATTAACGCCAAATATATTCAATACTTTTAGTTGAATTATTACAGCCTGTTAAACAATATTAATAACAATAAATATTTAAAAGATATATTTATATTATATATATATATATATATATATATATATATATATATATATATATATATATATATATATATTTAGGAGGTGCAAATTATTTTTTTACTGACATAACTAGAAGGCAAAAAGAATGAAAAGAGTATAAACGTTTTAGTTTAGAGTACCATATTTTGGTCGACACGTGAGGGAAAATTTAAAAATTAGATTCTGGTAGCAGAGGTTTAACAAGTAAAAATTTACTGAAGAAAATGAGTTTAAAACTGGTTCGAGGGTACGAAATTGATTGGGAAACTCTCGTATTGACCTCAACCATAATTTATTTGATCGTTTACTGAGTAAATTTTACCTGAATATTTTGCCACTTGTCTTAGAGATTTAAGAACTCTCTTAAATACGTTGTCACTGCAGCATAATCACCGCAGTAAGTTAAACTATTTGGACCTTGCCTTATGTAATCTGTAAAAACGTTTCAAGGGTAAGTTATTGGATATGAATAATTGTTAGAATTAGAATTACCCCATTTCCCGGCATAAAAGAACGGAGGTTATTTCCATAATAGCATGCAACTAGAATATCTCTCATTTTGAGAATTTGAAATAAAAATACCCTTTTATATCGTTAATGTTCGCACTATGCCACATCCCGAAAAAAAAATATTTACTGGAAATTAACAATATCCGTTTCTGATTTGATAAACTTTTTTCAATGTAATGCAATTCGAAGTGACCTATGTACCTAGTCTGTAGTATGTATATGATCTATGTACCTAGTAACCTATGGTTTAATCCATAAAATTATATGTTATGAACATATGAATTTTAAAAAAATTTACGATTTGCAGAAAACAACATGTGAATGTTATAAAATTTTCCTCAAAATAGTTTGTTATTTTTACATTAATTACTACAGTGTACAGCCGGAACAAATAAAAGGATATACCAGCGAAATATAGGTTAAGATTTGGTGGAAAACCTAATGAATTTTATCGTTTACGTACATATATTACGATTAACACCTTCGAACACCCTCCCCCCGACCTTGCAAAGTCGCAATATCTGAGCACTTACGTCCCTATATTTTGATTTGTGTGCTCTAGGGGTTAAAGACGTTGTTTTACTTAATTAGTACGTACACAATTATGACTCGTATAAACTAATTCGGTTTTATTAATTTTGTAAATTCAATCATTTTTCAATACGAAAGTTCTTGAAAAAGTAAACTCCATTTAGTGCACGCTAAATTGAGGCGATGATTAATATGCCGTATAGCTTTTGAAACCAAAGGCGATAAGAGCTGCCACCGCTTTGAAATTAAAGTAAAAACTAGATTGAATGAATGGAAAACGTGCTCTCGAATATTTTATTTTTTTACATTAAGCATTTTAACGTTTCACTGTCAATTGATGACGTAAATTTTTATTTATTGTAATTTTGACCCATTTTACATAAAAACCGTTCCGTAAATACATACATATAAAATAATATCATATAACCGATTATTTATGTTCTGTAAAAAAAACTTGTAACTTTTATGGTCAATATGAATAAAACACTTTTTTATAGATGAAAGAATGATTCAAAATTTTTAACCAGAAAAAAAATATTTTTTTTATGAATTAAAGGATGATTCCAAATTTATAAAGAAATTTAGCCATTTTTCGTGCAAAAAAATAACCATTTGAAATCAAATGCACCGTGAATTAGATAATTAATCTTTTGTAATTTAAAAAATAAAACATATCCTAAGAGCATGTACCATTAGGGACACGTGTGACACATAGATATGTGTCATTGACGTAAATATTTCATTAACTTCTTATAATTTTTTTGTCTACATTTCTCAGGTTATGTCTGATTTTTAATTCAATTAATTATAAATTTTCATAAATTATAAAAATGTGATCTCATGAATAGTTATACTAAAATCATTTAAATTGTTCCATATATATTAAAATCACCTTCATATTCAATTATAGAGTTACGTAAATAAAACAAATTTACGACATTAATAATTAGTTTAAATTTTCAGTTTAAAACAAAAATATGTTCTTTGGTTTGATTGATATTATATTAAAAATTAAAAAAAATTCATTTCCTACAACAGCACTACACTGGATTAAACATTTTTATTGAAATCGACGCAACCGCAACCATTTTCTAAGACCTTATAAAAATCACTTCATCGATTAGCATTTTACAAACAAATATATAACCCGCAAATTACGCAATAATAATCAGCGATTAGTATTTTACAAACAAATATACAAACTGCAAATTATAACAATAAAACATAAAAGACTGTAAACATATTTTACAAACAAATGTACAAACCGCAAATTATAACAATAAAACATACAAAACTGCAAACATATTTTACAAACAAATATACAAACCGCAAATTATAACAATAAAACATACAAAACTGTAAACATATTACCTTCTTTGTGGGCTCACATATATATTTAAACATGGCAAAATTTAATACGTTTATACGTTTTTAGATAGCGTATATCATTAACAAAAGCTATAAATAATACATATTTGCATACACCTAGTTTAGAATACTCTGAGCAATCGATTATATGATTTGTTAATACATGTTTAATGGTGGATATTTCACATATTTTTACATCGAAGGCTTTAAAGAAATTGAAACTCCATTCCTTAAAATTCCAAAAGTCGGAAAATATTTAGCCGCACGTCAAATTAAAGAAAATATATTAGGTGCTTATTAAATAGGTAAAGAAGTAAATAACCGGAGTGTTGAGGTTCAAATTCTATGAAATATCAAAACAAATCATATGTACACTAAAACATCACCGTTTTATGAAGAATTTTAATTTTCCCCTAACTATTCTTTTTTCACGTCTATTTTCATACCAATAAATTATTAGGATATGATTTTGGTTATTTTCGAGGGCAAAATTCAACATAGACTCAAAAGGCTCTTGTGTATGTTTATCATGAGCGTATCCGTTAAATTTGTATGTTGCACGTGGAAATTCTCTTGCTTTATATTTTTAACGTTACAGCTTTTATGGCCTTCAAAATTTTGTATAGTAATTCGCTGCTTCTAGAGCAATTTATTATTTATCTAATATAAAATTATAATATACCAATGTTTGCAGTATCTTCCAGTTTGAATTATTTACCTTGTTACCCACATGTTGTGATCATGGAGGAAGGAATATGTGGAGAGGGTATCAAATTCATTTCATATGGAAACCTAACTCGCCACTGAAATGTATGTAGGGGAAATAGAAAATATTAAATGGTTTAAATATAGTTATAATATCAAAATTTCAGCATTAATGTATCCAGATGAGTAATAGAGACGTCAATATAAGAATTTGAGCTACTTTTACCATCACCAATTTTTCTCAATTCCACGGTGGTCGTCCCGGATAACCATAAAAATAAATCTAAATATTATTTAATATAAATATTTTTTATCCACCAGATCTCGTAAATTAAAGTGGTTGCGCTCTTTCCGAATTCCAAATACATACATAGTAGTAAAATAAGAAAATTGTATGCAATTTGCTAAAACTATTACGATTTTTTATTAAATAATTTCATTTTATTTAGTTAAAAGCTTGTGAAAAATTTAACATAAGATTTAATTCTTTATGGCTAGATGCGTTACATTTAATTAAGGTAACTTGTCAGCCGAATATTTTTATCGACTTTGAGCTCATATTTCTATTTGTGCAAAAATGCAAGAAGTAGGTGAGTAAGCATATAATTTTATCGGATATGGTAACATGTTTATATATTGTAATTAAAGGGTTTAAATTAAGAAGACGAACAGTGCATTTTTGGGCAGTATAAATTTATTAAAATAAACTAAAACTTATTTAAAACAACTTTCGAAGAACGGACCAAAATATCTCAATATATGACGGAGTGAGTTTATTTAACTTCCGTGGAAAAAGAAAATTGAATATTTGTAACTATCATTGTTTCAAATATATAGATATCTCCAATCCACACACAAAGCAAATTTCAACGAAAACGTTTCATTGCGCCATTTCTGACAATATCGATAAAATCAATTCGAAGTTTTTAAGGAAACATTTCTCAATAATTAAAAACATTATCAAATTACAAACGTTCTTTTTTGTTACTGAAACCTCTGAACAGATTTTTTAAATTAATTTATTCCGATATTTTCAAGGATAAAATTCGGAAGTTTAAAATATTATATTGAATATAGTCATCAATAAAACCACAACATTCCGCGATTTTTTGAAACAATCGATAAATTAAGATGAAATATACAATATATGAAAGGCATTTGTAGAGTTCTAATGTTTAGGTACGAGCCTTTTCCATAGTATACTGAGTTGATAACTGTCTCATTAATTTGACACCACGCGATAGTGACAGATACAAATATACAAACCAAGGATGAAAATGTTAAATGTTTTTTATATTTACGATTTTATGCCATATATTTTAATTTATCTTATACCTTGTAATATAAATTGAATTGAGGAACTGCATACTAAAAATTAATCTGTATCCTTTTTATCTATCACAAAGCAATCAGTTATTAAATGTTAAGGGGAAGAGTGCAGTTTGCTTGTTGGTAACTAATAATTAGTCTGACGTCTCAAAATATGTATATATTTCTTTCTTCTTTTAAGCACCTTCTCATTTAGAAATCTTTAAATAAAAGTTAATAATTCATAAAAATGCTATTAAATATAAGGATTAAAATAATCATATCAGTAGAAGGGTAAAAGCTCTAAAGCATCTTGAGAAACGGGGAAATATTTATTTTATTGATATATTATACAAATAATTATCTTATGGCACTGTCGTGAAGAAGAAAATCTATAAATTTACAGTCATAAAAAAAAGACTTGATAGCATTGTTTAGAGTAATCACTTACCACGAGATAAAAAAATACATTTCATAAAATTTGAGTGGCTTGCAAGTAATCTGATCATGGTTGGTATTATTCAAAACACCAAGAGAAATACGATTGTTTTAATGTGTGTTTAAGGGTCTCTCAGAAAAATTATACTTGATTTACTTCACAGAATATCATATACACCAATATGCAACTAAAACAAATAAACTTTTTTTATTTCGTTTTG
Source organism: Druceiella hillmani (assembly GCA_039881145.1). Taxonomy (NCBI): domain Eukaryota; kingdom Metazoa; phylum Arthropoda; class Insecta; order Lepidoptera; family Hepialidae; genus Druceiella; species Druceiella hillmani. The sequence goes on from JAYKKI010000054.1 coordinate 4,055,827, forward strand.
ACAGAAAACAAACCTAAATAATAAGAGAGAAAAAAAACCTAAATAATACACCATAAGGCACTTAAAAATAACGCATTTACTCTCATATAATATATTTTTTTCTTTATATGACATAATCTTGTCTATAAATACATAAATTTTACCTTCTTACTATATTAGGATACATTGCAGAATTTATTCGAAATAGGTTGAAGGAAATTATGAAAATTAGAAGATAATAAGAGTATATAATATATACCTTATGGAACAATAAAAAAGATTGATGTTTATTTGTAAGTAATTTAACGTAATTCAAGCAATAGTATTGACATGATAATTGTAAAAATGATATGATTTTTTTTACTAATCCTAAAATAAAAAAAAAATTATGTGGTGAAATTAACATACAACACTAAATGGAATGCCCATAATTACTTGGATTACCTGTATTTTCAAAGGAGAAAAACTATTAAGTGAAGGATTTTAATGAAGAGACATTTTATTGTCGACATTCACTGCCGTCTTGAAGATATACTTTCAAATTATTTTCTCCTTTACGTAGAGACCAAGAAATGTGTTTAAATTTTCTTTCTTTTCATGGTTTGTATAAAAGAGTGTACATGCAACAATTATTTTATCAGATAAGTTAAATGTTTTTTTTTTAAAAATCTACTCATAATTATAAACCCGAAATGCTTTGCAAAACTAAAATAGAAATAAAATTTTCTAAACTTTATCTATTCAGTCAAATGTTTGAAGATGATAGAAATTTATTAATTGCGTCTATTTATATTCCCAATAATACAACAGTTGTAAATAAGCCATTCAAATATAAAATAAGATAAATATAATGTTTTTGTTATAAAAACATTCTAAAGTTGTATTTCCTGCTTTTTACATATCCCCTACCTAAGTAACCCTCGCAGTCAATGAAAACTAACTCCAAGTTGATCAAATTAGTTTTTTTAAGAAAGAAATTTCAATAAAACCTACAAACAATAATTTGATTTAAAATTTCTTTTATTGATGTCTTTTGCCTCCTTTATTTGAAGCTATCTTTCCATCCTGTGTATTAAGTAATTATCGTAACATCCTTTGTTCTTAATTACAACTATCTGCTTAAATTACAAAAAAGTATAATATTAGGTAAATTTGTCGAATACGAATTGTGAATTCGTAAATTATTACATAATATGTTCAATTTTCATGATCCGTAGATCGCCTTGAAAGGTTATAAATGTTATGACATATAAATAATTTTATGGACGCGCTAGATGTCAAAGTTATTATTCATTCAGGATAAAACTTAACCCGAGAAGAGCGATTAAAAGGTTAAGTTAATCGGCTCAAAAATTTCAAATTGGCAGCCGTTCAAGAGGTATCAAATGAAGCATTTTTAAAGAACTAAATTTTGTTTTTTTATTGCAAACTGTACGCCCGTGTTATTTATGTTGTCTTTTTATATCTTCCTTGAATTTTGATGAAAATTCAGAAATATTACTTTAGTTTCTTACGTCAGTGCATCCATGAACAAAAAAATTCATTTATTAATTAAATAATATTTATTTTTCTCAAATAGTCTAGATACGCTAATATATATTTATATATATATATATATATATAACGTCCTAAAATAAAATAAAATCCTTGTCAAATTTGTATTAAAAATGGCGCTCTATTATTTTTATATTTTATTAGAATTATTTTATAAGCATATCTTTTAAAAATAAAATATTTTAAAATTTCGTATAAAAATTTAAGGCACAAAAATAAAACCAGAATTTTGTTTCGGTCCATTCCTTTCTCATAAGAAAACTGAATTTAAAATAAATTAGTCATGGCATAATTATAATATTGTAACAAATTACTAATATATTTTTAAAAATATATACCAGACTATATATTATTTAATTATATTATTGAACAATGTATTAAGGAATATAAACTAGGAATAACCGTGAAGGAAGTAAGAAATTACAAGTGTCGTGATATTTTCGTCTAATTGCGATACAGGCAAGCGAAAGGGTGGAAGAGTTTTTGCATATTTTACGTAATATTATCTATATCTGAGTTATTTATGAATATAAATATTGTTATAAATAGTTCTTTTCTCAATCGGGTTAAAAAAGTATTGTATTATTTTATTTCGTTAAACCGACATTCATAATGTATCACGAACAATTTTGCTGTACTTTACCTCAAATGTGTTGTTTCAATTATATTAAATTCTTCTGTATTTATTTTTATTTCAAGCTCGCTTGAGTCAAAATGATTGTCCATTTACCAATCTGAAGTCTAAAAATGTTATCGACATTTATTTTGAATTAGTAAAACAAATTTACTTGGTCATTACATGTCAAATAATCTAGATTAATGACAAATGTTAACATTTGACTTGTTGATCTCTGAAGTTTTTGAATTAAAACTTCAGAGATCAACAGATCTTTTGATGTTGAGGGAATATCCATTGTTGAAATATAAATATGTATCTTATAAAGTTTTAAATTCTGATTCTCATTACGCTGGGTCTTCTACTTAGAAAAATGAACACTAGTCCAATTAGTACAATTATATTTTTCTTCCATTTTTTTCATATATAATTTTAGAAAGTTCTAAAAATGTTTGAGTAGAAGCTTTGTTAGAATCGAATTTTCCAAAAATTTTCCTGCAAGGAAACTAAATTTATTAAGAGTACACATCAAAAATAATAGGAAAGGTATATAAATATTAAAGACTATTCTACTAGCAAGCATTCATTAATTTGTTTGACCCAATTATAGAAAATTTTATGTAAAGGTTATTCGTGATTTTATTCAATGACAATATTGTCTGTTGATAACAACTTGTGATCTTTACGAGTAAATTTTTAAAATAAGGCTTGAAAAGCTTGTTAGAAAACTATAGCCCAATTACGACAACATGGCATGGCATTTCATCACTGTCACAATGAAAATAATGTACAGCTAGCTACAATAACAACAATATTTTAAATACTTTCATATTACTTTTACAAAATTTACTATTTATTTCTTAGAGTTATCATAATATGAAAATCGTATGAGAGACTGTTAATAACATAAACGAATTTCAATGACGCAATATGAACTTATGATGTAACACACACACACACACACACACACACATGCACGCACGCACGCACAAACTTCTTACCGCCTCCCAATCAATAAATGTTTTAACTTATTAGCTGGATTAAATTCAGTTTTCTATTAAGTTAAAATTAATATTCAAAATGAATTAAGTTCAATAAATGTTCAAATCAAAATGAAAACTACTTTAATTAAATTAAAATAACATTAAACTCACGACTTTGTAATGATCACTTGGCATGCTGCGATCCAACGCAGTTATGAACAACCGAACCAATGTATGATATTCATGAAGTAGTTGCTGCAAATCTTGAAGAACTTCTCTTTTTATTGCCGATTCGATATTTTCATACCGATCGAGTTGTTCCTCCATGCTGCCCATGAAGTAAATTTAAATAAATTTATACTGTGCATCTTCAAGCGGTTGCAATAAACCGATTCGATGTGAATTTGGCTTTGGATTTATAAAGTCCAAGGCGAAGTTAGATTGATTAAATTATGATCACCGAAAGAAAATAAACATTTGTTATCTCTAGCGGAAATTACCTTGAATATCAGATTGAATCCGCGTTCTTCGATAATGTCTGCTCAAAATGAAGTCATTTGGTAACATCCCTTGTATCTTTGAAAGTTCGATAGAAAAGTCATGACTCTAGTGTTTCGGTACGAAGTAATGAATGTGATGACTCAGGTGACATAAGCTAGAATGGCAATTTCATCTTGCCACTGAGAGAGCACAATCCAGGCGTTTCTCCAGCAAACTAATTCAATGCACCGCAATGAGCACCGCACCGCAATGTAGTCAATTAGGTAATCGTATCGAAATGCTACTCGATTAAAATCAACGCTTGAAACATTTCTTCTCGCGATTCGAAGATTATTACGTTGTTGATCTGTGCAATAGGCTCGACGATTTTTCGTTGCCAACTGAGCTGTTTGTCTTGTTCTTGTGTTTGTGAAGAACGAAGTCAGGCCACACTTACGCGGCGCTCTTCCTGTGCAATTTCTTGTTCATCTGCAGTGGATTGATTTACAATATTCATAAGTAATTGCATTACGGCTTTGTTGTGAAAGATTAGACTCTCAGAGTTATAAATAATACTTTAAAACTAATTACACAAAAATTAATCACATAATTTTAATTAAGCAATTATCGATGCCAGCACAATCACAAATATCAACCTCACAAAGTGAACATCTTCATAAAACTTAACTCTTAACTATTTAAAATCATTCTTCGCTAATGAATTTCAGAAAAAAATTGTTTAAAGAGAATTTATTTAATCGAATTCAAATGAAATAAGGGTCGAAAACTGAACAAGAATTATTAAAAACAAAAAATCATTTTCGTTCGTGTCTGTCATTTATGATTCTATTTTTCTGTCATTTATCACATATTACGTTTTATACACAATTAAATTATTTGTGATTTTTTTACTTTTCCAATGCGCGAGGAAACTTCTCGAAGCCGAGATAAAAAATATTCAATAAATATATAATAATCATATAAATTTTCAATGAAAAAAAATAGCAGTCAATCCATTCTCGATATATCATCAAAAAAGCAGTTTCATACAAAATGTATGGGAAAAAGAATTTTCTTTATAATTTTTATTTCATTAATTTTTTCAATGTTTTAATACTCATAAACTTATTTCCGGCAACGACAAATCCAAAAACACAAAAATTAAAAAAAATTGTCCCGCCGTTCTTGAGTTATAAACGGTGTGACTAACACGACTTTGTTTTATGTAAATATATATATGTGTGTATATATATATATATATATATATATATATATATATATATATATATATATATAATTAATATTCTCTTGATCATTGAAAAGCTTTGAGGTTAGTATAAAGCTAATATTTGTTTGCTTAATACATATCCTTTACTTCCCTAAGTGTTTGTTACTTAGAGTGTACCATACAAGTATAGAAGGAAAATTAATAAAACCAAAAAAAATTCACTATTGATTTGCTATTTTCAACCACTTCAAAGGTATGGATTTGTGACTGACCATCAAAAAAATATTTACCTTTATTTATTTAATTATTGCAAAATACATAATGGGAACTTATTGCTAACAAAACAATTTTTTCCAGATGATAATAATTACAATCTGGACTTCAGGAAATTACTGTAATCAAACAAATTATCATAAAGTCCTCCGAGGCGTGGGCAGATATATAAAGCTAGGACACAGGTAAGAGGGCGGGAGTTATTTAAAATGTTATAAAGTAGCAGATTACTATAAATTTAGGAACCATGAAATACCATATTGGCAGCTAGTCAAGTCATAACCTAAACAAAACAATAAAGACATCTATAAGAATTAAATTATTATTAGTACCCTCTGACCACTAATAACCGTAGCCAAAGAGCGAGTGAGATTGATTAAAGGGTCAATCTTTTAATTATTTGGAGTAGGATTCAAAACTTCGAAAACTAAAATTGCAATTTAGATATTAACGGAATCAGAAAGTGTAATTTTCAAACTAAATTTGTAAATCATTTCCGTAGAGGTGATAATAGGTATTTTTATACTCTCACAAAAGATTTAAAAAAGAAATACAAAAAATATTCGTCAGTCAATTCAGAATACACATAAATACTTATTTATGTATACATAAATATTGGGTTGATGGAACATTTCGGCCCGCTCCATTTACGACCTCAATGACACGGTGTCGCAAAAAACAAAGTGTATGTACTTCATGCGCTCTAAGTTTTAATATCGTTTGACAATAGGGATTTTAGCAAAGTCATTCTACTAGATAATTTTTATTTGGTTGGGTTATTTAAATTTTGTTAGTATTAAAAATGTTTAAAAATGATTAATTATTAAATAAACTCCTTGTTGACACATTAGGTTTTTGTAATTTGGGAAAACAAAAATGCTTAAGAAATGCAAAAAAAGACTTCATAATATACTGTGAAAATACCATAGATAACTTCACGTGCCTTTAGTGGTTCATATAGTTTTGTGGCGATGATGCTGATGTGAATGATGCCCACCGTGCTAAATAACTATTTGAGGCCAATAACGATGCAAATATTGGTATTAATTAGATGTGATTTACATAAAACTATCAAAATATTGGAAAAAACCTTGAAAACCAACTTAGAGTCATACATTGATTACGTTTATCTAAATTCGTAAGAAAGTAAATGTGATGTATGATAAAATGGATAATAAATTTCATAGATCAAATTTTTGCTTGCGTTTCTCTAGAGAATCTCTAAATTTTAAAAGCATATGTTTACAAGCAATCAAAAGTGGATAATATATTAATGACATTAAACGTAACAAATTAAATTCCAAGTACGTTGGTGCCTCTTCAATCATTGCAACTGTTTACATCGAAAGAATGCTATTTCCTCCTTGCATTATTATTGTGCTGTTCTTAAAAGATTAGTGTCCTAAGATTAGAATTTCTCTGTGTTTCAAGTAACTCTGTTCTAAAAATCATATGTTGATGTTCAAACTTTTTATTCGAAATAAAATTTCTAATTGAACCCATTTGTCAACTAAATTTGTTAGTTCGTCGGTTATAATTTCCAAGACAACACAATCTAAAGTTAATGAAGGACGACAAAATGCACTTCAAGTGCCAAAAAATCTATCGGCAAACAATTTCTGAACTACATGAAATAAAGTTCCCGGAAAACCTTTACTTCTCTCGATAGCTAGTGAACAACTATGGAACTTATTTATGAAGGCAAAGTTAGCTTAGAATAGTCATATTAGGTTGATGCGGGTTTGAGTTATGAACCGATATGTTTATCAAATAGAAGGACGTTGTGTTATTAAAAATAAAAAGCAAAAAAACTGATTAAACTTTTAAGTTGATATTAAGAAAATAATACATTAGCTAGGTCTTTTGAAGTCCTGCAACTTTTATTCTGGTTCTTACACCATATATTATCAATATATAGCTTATAATTGTTATTGTGTAAGTTTTAAATTTACGTTTTATTTTTTCCTATGAATGACATAATCTACATCAAAATAATGTATTTAAAAATAAAAATTGCCACTTACTATAAATTGATTAAAAAAATAATCGCTTCGTAAAGTGATTTACTACTTATTAATGGTTATCAAATATAACATTTCGAACGTCTTTCTAAGCGATTAAAAGCGGGAAATATCACACTACAAGTTTGCGGAATAAAGTTTTACTTAAGTCTTATCAGAAATTGTTCCATGTCGGTATTTTTCTTTTTTCTTTGAAGTATCTCACATCCGCAATTTAAATCAACTTATTGTTTTCTTTAAGGGATAGTTACCCAAAATTTCGGAAGTCTGTGTAATTTTCCTATCTATTTTTCAATTGTTAAAGAAAATATATATACAAGTTTTTATACACAAGTTATACTATCACTTATATATTTATAAAAACTTATATATAACATTATATTATACATTTATTATACAAGTTTTTAATAATATATATATATATATATATATATATATATATATATATATATATATATATATATATAAACTTGTATAATTCATAAATATTACCCAGTTTACACCAAACCACATAGATAAGTAAATAGTTTAGAGTTTACTTGTATGTCATAAAATTTATCATGTACTCGAATAATAATTATAACCTATAAATAAGGTATTAAAACACTGTAGTATCTTGTTCTGATAACGGCTTATTGAATATCCGTTTGATTATAACTTTTAGGAAGTCACATTTATAAGTAAATAGTTAAAACGGCATTACCATACGTGTCCCGTATATGTGTAAATATATACAAACGTTTTAGGGTATATAACATTTCTATTAAACTATATGCAAATATGATGATATTTTTCGCTATATAAATATTTTATCCAGCACTCTTTCATAGGGATAAAAATATACTGAATTTTTCCGAAACTATGTCATTTAGAATCATTACTATAGTTTTTCTGTAAACTTTAGTAAATTTCCAGCATTTTGACTTTAATTGTTTCGGAGAAAGGACGGGAGTTTATTGTAGACTCTTTTACAGAATCTATAGAACTATTCTATAAAAATAGTTTTCAAACCCTTAATCTTATGAATAAATTTTTTAATTGATACGCCCTACGATTTTGAAGTTAAAAAAATGTAATAATTTGGTAAACAAATTATAAAATTTTAAAATATTCATATAAATATTTGCTAGTATTAACTATTAAGATACGCCTTATCATTAGAACTTATTTTAAGATTCAACGTACAAAATTTTTAGGGAAAACGGTCATTAAATACACACACACAATGGAAACGAAAGGGTATTCGTTTTGATGTACAAAACTGTAATATTAAAGTATTTTTATATGTAAATTATTACGGATTTCTGCAGATGACCTTATACCTTATGAGTTTTTAAATGTTCTATTGTTTAAACGTTATTTTAAATAATATAATGGACATTTAAATAAAAGCACTCAAATTTATTCGTCATTACAGTTTAGAATAGGAATTTTTAAGCGGTTTTATGAATTTAATATACCTTAGATATCCACAGAAATGTATTTCCTTTTTCTAAATATGCAAATTCTAAAGTATAGATAATTTCATTTACGGTATAGAGAGGTTATTTAATATTGAGAAAATGAGGTTTAAAATATAAAGTTCAATATTCTATAAATGATAAATGCATCCAAAAATAATTATAGGTTTTCTTATTGTTTTGTCATTATATTTTTCAGCCACAATTAAAGTTACGTATGTGTCTTTTCCTTAGACTGAAATTATTACTAAAATGGGACAATACGTATTCATCATTTGGTTAAAATTAGTATTCCCATGGTGGTAAAGAAGCCAGAGCGTTTTATCCTATATATTTATAATACCCTCAATTCTCGTCTACTTATCGATTATCGTATCGCCGCCCAAGAACCTTTACTTCAAAAAACAGCTGTTACTGATAATGAATTTTAAAATGGATACAAAACGTGTATTAATAACGTGACGTAAAAATACTGTATTTCCTTTATCTTTTGCAAAAAAATTTTATTTTAATTCTATCATCACTTAAATTATGTTAAATAAGATAGAATTCATACTTGCTTCTTTATTAACTAGGAAATATATCTGAATATATAAATTTAATGATATACACGTTTGCTTTTTTTTTAACATGTCCACATATTACTTTATCCGTTAATTTGCTTATATACGTCTTTATTTTTAGAATGTAGAAACGATCAATACATCGAAATTATCTCAACATTATTTTATTTCCAATTATATTTTTATTGAATATCGAATATTTCCATTTTTAATTCTACGCCACAAATGAAATTTTATCTCCCTATTCTATTATATAAAAAATTGGTTGCACGGTAGTGCATCATCGTGTTATATACCACTCTGTACGGTTACGAGCCTTTTCGTGCGTGATATACTCTTTGCAATTATAATTGTATTTGTTATTATTATTCAAAAATAAAATATTTATCAGTTACAGTAGCCCAAACTAAAAAAAAATAAAGCATTTTCGTTTCGATATTCCTGTAATATAAACATATATGCTTATATTTTTGAAACGTGATGAAAAATATATCTCTCGGTCACCATAACAGAGAGCCAAATAATATTAGATATGCAATCTGCTTTCGTTAAGATATTTCATCCGTTTAAGTGACGTGAAAAGGAAATAAGTAAATGATAATCGATTCCATACCGACGCCAATAACAGAATCGTTGCTTTAAAATGAAAATAATTGCGAAAGCCTTGACAAAGTGTTAAAATTAAATTTAATGTATGCAATTAAATTTTTGGAAAAACTTTTGATTTCTATACATTCAACATTATTATTATTTTATTAATTTTTTTGAAAAAGTAAAAAAATTATAATAATATCGAATACACTTAATGTTGTGGATATAGTTTACGGGAAAACTATTTTATATGACGTTATTTTTCTAGGCCATATATGTTGAAACATTTTAATTAACTATATATATCTTTGCTTGATAAACAGTACAAATTAAAGTGAATAAGTAAATATTTGTTCTTCAGTACTTTGTATCGAAATATTGTAGTGAATAGGAATAACGCATTTATTATATCAATACAACAAGGTTATATATTTAACCTGACATTGTACAGTATTTGCTGTAATTCAAAATAGCTTTGTTTGAATATATATTCAATATTACAATTTGGCACAATAGTACGATAGATATAATTATCAGCGTCTGTTGAATTATGGTTTAATATTTGAGTGATGTAATTTATGGCCCCTAAATTACTACTATGAAATGAGAAGTAATTATAATATACGAATTAATTAGACTGTCTTCAAACCATTCAAGCTGAGAATTATAGTAGTATAATATGTTGAAAGATATTGTCTCTTAAGCTTTATCAATTTTTTCACAAATACATTCGTAGTATTAATCTACCAACTTAGAAAATAAAACAAACTAATTTCAGACTAAACAGATTAATTTCGATTTTAGGTATATATGAGCGTTTTAGTTGTGTTTTCGAGAAAGTCTTATACTTTATTGTTTTATCCATTTTTGTTTGTAGAAAACATAAATGTTATCACCATAATTAGTATTTTATTCCAAATCAAATATTTTAAGTTTTATCTAAAGTTCTTACAAATGTTTGAATTAATACGTTCACATGGATATAGCCGAATTCTTTGTATTTATTTAATTGGCCCTTGATTGGTCGCCACCAAAATATTATAAAGCCATTATCGTTATTTTTCACCTCTACCCGAGTATTTTAAAATACTAGAGAAACGCATGAGCTTATGGTCGCACAATAAATAATTCGTGGTTTTATAAGCTTAATTTGAATGATTGATATAATATTTGTCTGATCGCTTTATTCAAGAAAATTTACGTACCAGAGAAGATGTCTCATAATTAAATATTGAATTTTTTCATCCGAATACATGTAAATAAAGAGGTGAACATTTTTTGGAGATTGGACTATTATCCTATTTAGTATATTTGTGTAGCTAAATAGAAAAACAATACAGAAATATATATATATATATATATATATATATATATATATATATATATATATATATATATATAATGTATGTGTGTTTAAATGTAAGTGCATTGACATAAATTTATAACTGTATATATGGCTAATAAGAGGTGTACGTTTTTTAAATATTAAAACATTTTTTATTTTATCAATCAAAAGACAAGGTTCCCCATGTGTCAAATGGCTAAACTGGCTGGTAAGAACTATTTAAGTGATAAGAATTTAAAGTTAAGGCAGATTAATGTCATGATCAGCCTTAATTTTAAAATGGTTTTATTTGAAATAAATAGGTTTTAGAGAATTATTTTTTTAAATTAACCTATGGGAATATATAATACAGTTCATTTTCCTTAAATTACGTTTAAAATACATAGATTAAATGTTCATGAAATGAAGGAATATACATAAAATTACAGATGTCCATTTGATTGTTGTGATGAAATTCAAAGTTAGTGTTGAATGTTGAATGCTCTCGATCATGAAATAAGTCGGTCCAAGCATTATTTTAACTTCTTAATACTGAAAATGAAATAAACAATGCTCATTCTTTGATATAGAAACTTGAAATAAACAATGCTCATCCTTTGATACCGTGACTAGAAATTATCAATGCTCATTCTTTGATACTGGAACTTAATTTTGGTATAAAGATATAAATATTGGTAAAAACATTCTAAATTCTTAGCAAACAATAGTTAAGACAGCAGAATTTTATGTTGGCGGCTGTTTATAGTTTGGCAGGAAAAAAGGTGAGAAAATTTAATTTTTATTCAATCAAAATATATTTAAGTTTCCGCTCCAAATAAAAATTATTTTGTGCCCAAATTTTGTATAAAAGTGCAGGATCCATTCACACTATTGATTATACATAAAGCGGTCGCAACAGTTACAAAAAAATGTACTATTGATATTCAGAAAAATTATTAGTTCCATTTTTGGAAGGAATTTTTTTCAATTATTGTGTTTATAAATATCTGAGTTCATTTCAGTTTTACATTTTCATTGCTTTTAATTTTTTTCAAACTTTGTTTAAACAGAAAATAACAAAAAAGGAAACATCTAGCGAAAGAGAATAAAAGAAAAAAGCTACGAACCCACACCCAATAAGCCGATAATAAAAGTAAAACTCAAAGAAAGGTCATTATGCAAATTGTGCATATGTTTCGGAAATTCGATACGTTGTAACATAATAAATTTCATAAGAAATTTCTGGAGAGCTCTCATTGATATTCCATTAACTCGAATTCACTGCATTATTCATGAAATGGACTTCGAACGCGGGAACGAAAAGTTAATCTGATCATCGTTCGATTGTATTAGCATGCTTCTCACATTAAAGTGGCATTGATATCTTTGACCCGGTTTTGTATGTCATTTGAAAAAGAAAGTTATAAGGATTCTGAAATGTTTTTTAGAACCTTATGTAAGACGTTTCTAGATATATTGTTGTACATGCCCATAAAAATATGTTTCCTCTTGTATGTGTGAAACGGCTGACGACAAAACTAGTAGAAGAAAATAACCTTTAAGAAAATAACGTTAACCAGAAAACTTAGCGATTAACATAAACTTCATTAGTTTTTAAGTGATTCAGAATATTTTTACGCGTGAGAAAATATACTAGACCATGTATTTAAATGGTGAAAAACAGTATTAACAGTTATGAACAGTTAACACAAACACTTCAGATCCGTAAATATTTATATATGCTTAAGTACTAACGGAACCGTCACAGTGCAAGTTTTGCTCAACTTCACTGATTTTATTTGTACTAAAAATTTCCTTCCTATAGATAAGTATGTTGTGTTAACAATTTTTTCTGATAGTAACTTATGATTTGACAGTTATTTATATTCCATTGTTTCAAGTGACAGCGTAAGAAGGTAAAGTAGCAAAACCTTGGCAAAAATTGTTTTTCTGTTTAATTCATTATCCCTCTATTAAATAATTGTATTATCGCATAGACATATCCATAGGATATATGTATTGCTGAAACGCATAACATCTCAGAGTTCCGAAAGAGCTCGGTATATTAATATGATTCGAAATAAAATTTTCCAGTATTGTATTCCGAATACCTTAAAATACGACATTCACCTATTTTAATACCAGCGAGATCAGGATATAAGTCATTAGCTAAAATTAATAATTTAGTAATATTTCCTTCTGTATAATTTTGATTCAATGGATGTTCCTGACGCATGTTACTAATTTCATATAAAAGTATAGATATCACTTTCATTCAGTATTTGATATGTAAACTATCTACTTTTTAATACATGTTATAATATTAAAGTAATCAATATGGTTATGTTAAAAAAACGTATTACAACAAATTATGAAAAAAAAAGTATATAAAATATTAAGAGTCAGAAGGATTAGCTTCCTTTTTTATTTTTTAATTTCCATTCGTAATTGAAGCTTGCTTATACTTTTCATTTAATTAATCTCTAATGGAATTGTGGTACTTAATAGTTTGATGCAATTATGCAATTGGAAACAAAATTTAAAGAGCGTCTTCCGATTGTTCATTAACAGAAGTCCACAAAATTCCAATAATGATTTTAGCGACTTCTATTATTTTTAAAGCCGGCATACAAAAAATGCCATTTGTTTTGCGGGGCGAAAGAATATCGTAGTTCTGTAAAATACATATATCGAAAAATATACAAAATCTGGCGGCACCTCTAATGAAATATAGGCATATTTTTAATAGTTTTCTAATTCATAATTGATTATTCGATGTCATATGAATTTACACTATTGCTTGACAGACTGAATGTAATGGTTAAACCGCATTAAATGTCTTTTGTCATGATGGCATTTAATTAAAAAAGCAAAAAATTTTGCCGAATTTTTTTCTATTCCTAAGCATCCGATGTCTTGTAATTTGGGCGTTTCCAAAAAAACACTGTACCATTAAGTTTAAAAAATTATTTTTATTTTTTATTAGTTTTAATTAATTTTAGAAAGCTATATATATATATATATATATATATATATATATATATATATATATATATATTTGAATTGTGTTGTACTTAAATTTTGGATGCAAGATCCAAATTGAAAAAAGAATAATATAATAAAGAAGAACATATAAATTGAGAAGGTTTTTTTTAATTCACCAGGTTTTTCTCTATTCACCCTGCGTCAATTTTCGATTTGCTTCTGACATAAAGAGACTATTCCGACATCTATATGAATTATATTGATATATGCATGTTGTGGTATAGAACGAAATTTGTTATATCGAGCGAAAAAACCGTTTTTCATTCTGTCAGTCTAAGACACTAATATTATTTTAAATCATGAAGGGTGTTATATATATATATATATATATATATATATATATATATATATATATATATATTAGGGTGTCCCTCATATCACCGATTTTTTTTCTTTTAAATATTGAAACGCATACCCTCTAATTCTTTTTATAGTACTTAAGGCTACCTTCGTGCAAAATTTCATCGTCATATGACAATTGCAACCCGTGCCGACAAGGCATCATTGTTTTTCTAAACAACGGTTTTAGAAGACTTCGTTGCATGTAAGCTATATTATGATCAAAATACATATTTTATAATAGAAAACAGTGGAATATTAATTTAGGTTATGTATTTATTTATAAAATTGAAAAAGATATATAATTCAGCATTCAGGATACTTTTTTTTTTAAAGTATCTTTCTTGGAATCTGGGTACAACTTTCTGTGTTTTTGTACACAACGTAACAAGAACTGTTTTTGTTCTTCTGCAGCAGTTATTAATCCATGAAAATCTTGCATGAGCTTCACGCCTCGCTCTGCTGTGTCATTGACTGCCTTCAAGTGCATAACGTTTTTTTTAGTTTCCTCAAAGGAAGGGATTTGTTCCCATGAAGAGACGTCTTCTTGGAGAAAAGCGTTATCAATTTTTAACCGCGATAATAAATTTGTGCTCTTGATGGTCACAAAATCACTCAAACGTTTTCCTGAAACAATAAAAGAAATATTTAACAAAATTATCACATTTTCTAATGATAAAATGAAAAAGAAAACACTTATTCAACTCACCGTACAAAGAAGCAGATATTTCTTCTTTCGATGGAATATATCTCTTCCCAAAATCATACAAACTTTCCCTTTGTGAATTCGATACGATACCAGCTCTGGTTTGTGTATCAACTTCATCATCAAATAATGAAAATAAAACTATTTCTTCTGATAAATACCACAAGTGTTGGCTGAAATCACTTGGTCGACTGTTTCGTAGTTTTTCAATGAAGAAACATAAATCTTGATTCGGAGCGTTTACCGCCCAATTGCACTCAAGCCAGGGCTTTACATAAGCCATTGCAATAAATAAGCAAATATCTTCCAGTGCTCGTTTATCCTAAGCACTCATTTTAAACTGTGATTGCAGCAAGCATATCTTTAAAGAGTAAATAGCTCTTGCCATCCGTCTTGCCTGATGCATGGCGCCAGGTGGTCTGATTTTAATTTTTTTTTCATTATCTCCCCCCAAAAACATTATACACAGTTCAATCAACTCCCGAATATCGTCACGTATAACAGATTTCAGTAGTTCTTTTTTATAATAATTAATTAGTTCGTTAATCAACGTTTCACAAAAATATTACGTAATCCTTATTTACGAAATCAGTACATGTTTCGGTAGCAGTTGCATTAATGTTCTTCCAATTGTCTCTAATTTTTTTAAATAACGGGATATCGGGACTGCTAGTAACTTGATGGATCTTTGATCCAAACACACATTTCAGTACTAGTTCATACATATGATGGCGGCCAGCAAAAAGTAACAATTCCCTTTCTAATTTTTGCTCCAAGAGCACACAAGCCCCATTTAAGCGGCCTGGATTAGAAGCCGTTGTGTCGCAGCACATAATTTGTACCTTGTCATTGAGATCAGAAAGGGCATTTAAAATAGCTTCAGCTTGATCTTTGCCAGTAGAATTATCGAGTTTTGGCACTGCTAGAATGCATCCCAATGAATAGTTACAATTTCAGGCACGTTGTTCTGAAAATCAGTTTTTATCGGTTCTGCTCTCTCTTTTCTCATTTGGGTCCGAATTCGTTGAATAGAAGACTTGTTGATAGGAAACTCTTCACAACTGAGACCAAGTGTTTCTACAACAGACTGAAGTATGTAAACAGAATCCCTTACACTTAGTTGACATCTATCTAAAGCTGCAACTAGTTTAAGGGTAATAAAACACGTCCTTCCTCTTTTTGTAGCAGATAGCGAAGTCACGGATTGCGATTGCGAGGTGGAAGGTAAATTTTCTTCCAAACTTTCGTCAGAATTGATAGACTGTTCGTGAAGGTCTTGAGGTGGGATAGAGGTGTCTGAAGTCAATAAATTCATACCAGTCAAATGCTTTAGTCTTTTTTCCTCTTCTCCTAGTTTTCTCTGCCTTACTCTTTCTTCTTTCTCAACTAACTTTTTATCAACACCCGCTAAGCAACCCGAACGCCCTGGCTCTCTTTGTTTTTGTAAAAATATTTTGTCTTCCTCTATTTTGATTCTTTGTAGAGCATCGGCATACGCGATATCAAATAAATTATCTAAATCTTTTTGGAACTTCTCCTCGCGGTACTTATAAACGTCCTGGGTTTTTTTACAGTTTTTTTGTAGCACATGGTAAACATGGTAAATATCCACAAGTTTTTTCACACAATTAGGTACAGCTCTGGTAGGTATATTCTAGCTTTTTCCCAAAATATGATGCACTTACGAATCACAAGATTTGCACTTTCATTAACAGTCAATTTTACCTCGCGAATATTAAAAAACAGAACTGAGAGAACTTGACGATTAGACGGCAACTTTGCACTCGTTATTTGGTGATTTATCTACCAACCAAGAAAATATTTTTCTTATTACTTCTAAGTTCCACTGACATCTTGAAAATAAACTATTATGCACGTTAATTAAGTGATACGCCGGTGAAAACTCGGAAACAAATGACTACAAGAGCGAGTACGTGCCGGTCATCCGCGTTACTTGTATGAACATGTTTCGCGCTCAACTCGGCACGGGTTGCGGTGCATCAAATAAGATAAAAATGTATTTTCGAGTGTTTTATGGCAAAATGAAAAACATTAGAAGGTATGCGTTACAAAATAAAAACTTTGAAAAATAAGGGACACCCTAATATATATATATATATATATATATATATATATATATATATATATATATATATATATATATGTGTGTGTGTGTTTGTGTGTGTGTGTGTGGTGTGTGTGTGTGTGTGTGGAGGAAAGTGAATAATAGCAAAGTTGGTCTTAGACTTAAAAAAAATGAACTGAGTTGGTTTAACGTTGAAACATAAGAAAAACAACTGTTTAAACTGTATTAACTGTATTAGCTTATACATTTTAATATCCGTCGTTTTATTATGAGTAATCATGATCATGGTGGATTATGAACCATAACGAAGAAAGGCTCGAAAAGTTATAAAATGAATAAAATATACAACTATGATTATGTAATAAATAACTTGATAAAAATACTAACGGTTCTATGATAAACGGTTTTCTAAATCCCGCAATTTCTTTTTAGTTTTAATATTGTTAAAAGTACATTATTGAGTATGTAAGTTCGAATAAAGCATAAGCCTTTTACTCTTTTTTGAACACACTGAAAGTATTTTAAATAGTTTGTGTCTTTCTAAATAACCAAGGGATTTTGTTAAGAAAAAAAGATGGTTAAGTAAAAGATTTATGTAATAATTTCTTTACTATGAGTATCTAAGAATGTTCTGTATCAAAGTGCTCTATCCATGAGTGTTCTGTCTAAAAGAGTATTATCGATATTAATATCTAAACGCAGTAGGTAAAAAAAGTGAAACGATAAAAGGAATTTCGCAATAAATGAAATGAACGAAAAAATAATGAAATTAATTAATTCGTTGGTGACCACTCGGTCAAAGTTAAAGATTCGCTCACTAAACGTGCAATAGTTTTATTGAATTTCTAATAGTTTGCCTGAACTTTAAAGTTCTGCTTTTATTCTCATATGACTCAACGGGTTTTATGCATAGAGGCATTATGGTCGCTTGAACTCTTAATTTTGATTTAGTAAAGGAAATGAAAAGTGTAAAAAAGATGTTTCCTTCCTCACAATTCTAACGTGGCAGAGGATTTTTTCCTATTTCAATCGAGTTCTAGTTCTAATATGTTTCAGATAATATGTTCCTAATTTCACGAATTTTATTTTAAGTATCTTCGTAGAATTGTATTTTAGGTTGTATACATGATTTTTAGTACTAGTGCTTTTCTTAATAGGGCTTGATAACCTATGACGAACATTTGATTTCAGCACAACTTTTCCAGGTGTACTATATTTTGAATGTTTTAATAAATTTCTGCACATTGTTCAAGACCTCAACCGTTCCGTAGCTATTGGGCATAGCCTAATATTAATCGTCAGATCCCTAGTCGGCTTATCAATGCTGGTAAGCCACTGAAACAGTATATACGTCACAAATAATAACCTATTATTATGATAAATTGCTTTGTTACATTTTCAAAAATCTCAGTGATTTATGTTCTTTACGACATTGAAAGTGTCGTTACAAAATGTTTAAAAAAAACCAATATTGTAGAAAAAATTATTGTGAAGATTTGTCCTTAACTTCGGCAAGACTTTTTTATATACTTAAAGATCAAGTAAAAATAGTATTTGTATTTACAAATATTGTCAACAAAATTCGAAGAATTTTATTGTCCAATACTTACTCCTCTTTGAAAAACTCATTTTTTTGTCTGTAAAACTTAATTTCATACTGGATGTCTATCTGCACTTTTCAAGTTAATTAAATTTTATAATTGACTATGGATAAGCTGTCAATTTATTTGCAGTTCATTATTTTATTTCCTTTAACAGACTAGAAAACTAAGGTACTGGACAAACATCATTAATATTATCGCTACGGATGAAGTATTTTAGGAATACCAACACGTCTGTAAATCAAACGCCTTGCGTCTCTAAGTGAAACAAATTACACTTAAGATATAAATTTAATTAATAGCACAAAGTAAACAAATACATATATAGAATTTCTCTCCCAGACTCTCCATGTCAGCAATAGATTTTGTAAAACGTTTCCTTTGTTGTCACAAATATTTTCTCAGAACTATCGAAACGATCTCAAAATAAAATAATTTGACAACAAACACCTCGTGGGCGGAAATACCAAAGTGATATAATTAGAAACTCATTATGTTACATATCACTTCTGGAACTATTATTTTTCCCAAGTACACGTGTTTAGTGTTCCGTATCAAAAATTCGAGAAACAAAGCAATTGAGGTATTTGGCTCGGTATCTATCTATCGGCATGGTGTAGACCATTTTATCAGTGTCCATGTAAAGTATGTGACATTTTGACGGATTTACACTTAATCATAATTGTCTTTAAATTGGCTGCTTAAATGAGTGATATGACCCTTTGTGGCAATTTTGTGTTCAAAATTGTTGTATGTTCTGATTCATAATCTTCGGGGTTAAAATAATGAATGATGTTAATCTTTCTGTACATTAATTCAGAAAAATAAATAAAATTTACATGCTTTTACATTTAAAACCATTACCTACCAAACCCACATAGTGTCGAAAGGAAAGATGAATTTGAAAGCGATATAAATAGAGATATAAACAAGTACGACGAAGAAGAGTGACGTATAATCCGGTGTTGATCGTTTGCTGTCAATGCAACTAATCAAGGAAATTGATTTATTTACACAGATTGTGCAACAATCTTATTATATTATTTTATTATGGTGAATATATAATAAATGTTCCTTGCATTTGTTTATTTTTTAAGTGTAATAATACTAAATATCATGAAAACATTCCATTTTTACCCTTTACTTAAGATGATCAGACACTTTTTCCGGTTTTCTTTATATTTTTTTTCTTCTTGATATAGGGTTAATTATTTGAAAATAATTTTAAATTTTGATATTTTTAATTATTTGTAATTTATGTACTAAAGCAAGGACCAAGTACCAAGTTTCAATTTTCTGGTTGAATTATGAGTGTTAAAATAACATGATTATATGAACATTTTTAAACGTTTTAATGTAAAAATCATTAGTTTATTCCTTTTTGATTCAAACTTACGAGATAACATTTCAAGCATAGATTATTAATAAAATAATAGCTCACATTTACTTTATAGTAAGTTGCAGTGGCTATATTTTTTTATTTTATATTGATCAAATTTAAATTTTATATTTTATATTTGAGGCACATAAAACTCTAGCATAGTTCAGAAGAGCGATAATGATTTTATTGCAAATTTGAATATTTGAATATAATTTTTACTCTAAATCATATTTGTAAATTTTTTTATAAAATTTAATAATTTATGGTTTAAAAGAATTAGTGCTATTGGCGTAAATAACGACGTGATTACCAAAATAACAATGTCTATCAAAATAAAAATCTTATTAAGTATAGTTACGATGGGATGATTTTTTTAAATAATTTGCTTTCTTGACGATATCTATTGCTCACTTGTCCAAAAAAGTGTATTGCATACTCTTGTCATCAGTAAAATGGTTCAAAATTTAAAAGTGCTCATGTCCTAAATAAAGCTAGTTATTTCATTTTTTTATCGCATCGTGATTGTTTTAAATTGACAGAGCGGTGTTTCGAGTGAAATAGTCGTAATGCTAAAAGACCATTTGAATCCAAATTATGCCATTGAATTTATATTAAAATGCATTTGAAAACTATATCTAGTGAATGTTTTTAAGATTTTTCGGGGATTCGTGGTAAAATATCTATTTTATTTTGGAAAATAAATTGAAAATAATAGATCGAACTAATGATGTAAATGCAAAAAATAGGAAAAGGGCATTATTTAATTAATAGAACAAGCATTTTTTTTAGATCTCTTTCGAAAATATAAGACGAAAATAGTCCACAATTTTTTTTTAATTTTCGGTTTTATTACGTAGATATAATTTATTTTTCTATGAAACATTTTCCTTTTTCAATATTTCCTCAATCGTAAAAAACATTTATATATTCTATTATTATAAACAGATATGTTCTATTATTATAAACAGATCTCCATGGAAGAAAACACCTTTAAAAATCGGATGAATCGATTTTTCATTCGGTGAAATAATATTCATTCATGTGTGCATCCCTGCTTCTTATGCTAACTCGGGATAACTATGACATATTTGTGCAATTTTTAAGTTGTCCAATTTTGTGTTGACTAAATTAAAAATTTGTAATATTTGATTTTGTTTTAATAAGATGATTACATAATTTAGAAAATTGTCTCTATAAACTTTTCCGACGTATAAATTAGTTTATTCCATTTCAACGCTATCTTGGCAAAAGGGATCCTGGGCATAAATTCCGATATACATGAATATATAATTATGTGAAAAGATAATTAACTTTGGACTAGCTAATACTTATTTATACTTTCAACATTATACACATAAATAAATTAAGAATTCGAACATTCTATCATTTTAGCATTATATACATAAATTACATAAGAATTTAAAAGTGACTCAAAAATCCCCGAAGAAAACCAATTTTTTATCTTCAGATTGCATTGTGTCGGGAAAGTAAATATTCACACCTGTATGCAGCCATAAGTGAAAGCCTTTATCGCTATTGACTTAAAAGCTTGTTGAAGCTTTCGTGAGGGACGCTTTCCAAGTTTTATGTATGTAAACTTTACATGTCTTCAATTCAATTATTGCCTTGGTCGTGACTCCACATTTGCGGAACTTGTTTTTTTATATTACAAGACGAAATCCATTTATTTGAAATTTTATCTCATAATTTTAAATAACATTGAAATATAAAGGAGGTTGTATATTGGTTCTATTATCTGAGTGAAACATAGTTACTGTCATATTATTAATACCTAACGAAACAAACTGATTCCTAGTAATTCCTAATAATAGTAGTGATTCCTAGTTTTATACGTTTCTTCTTCACTTTTTAATAAAATCGTATAAATTTTTAAATATTAAAAAACTAATTATAGTATCAAACAGTTTTTTTTAATATTCAGGTATATAATTAAAGTCGAAACTAGACTGACGTTATTACACTTAAATGTTCATATAAAATTAGGACGTAGTAATGCGGCCTTCCAATTTTAGCAAAACTTGAAAAAAGGGCGGTTTGGATAGTTTACGTCGAACTATCCTCTTTGAAGGTATGTATATATATATATATATATATATATATATATATATATATGTATATATATATATATATATATATATATATATATATATATATATATATATATATATATATATATATGTATAATGAACTGTATTGCACTTATATTTAGATGCGAAGAATAATTGAGAAGATTTTTTTATAATTTACCAGGATTTTCTCTATTCCTCCTGCGTTAATTTTAGATTTCGGTTTTTTTTTAACACAGAGACTATTCCAACATCTATATGAATTATAATGAATTATATTGATATATGCACGTTGCGCTATCTATTGATATGTTAAAAAACGAAATTCGTTATATCGAGGCAAAACACTGTTTTTCATTCCATCTGTATTATTTTATTTAATATTAATTTATTTATTAGCGCCAGACCTAACTCGCTATAACCACAATGATTTTCGATAAATCAGGAAACGAAGGATTCGTCAACATTGGGAAAATACAGGAAATTTATGAAACCTACCCTTTAAAGGGTTTAGCAAATAAAAAGTTCTCTGCCTCCTATAGAACGTAAACGTCTCCATTTCTACAGAAGAAAACGAGGACATTTACGTTATCTTTCAATATTTAAATTCATTTGCAATCATATGTAAATACAGCTAACTTCAGGTACACATGATTATTATTTTTGATGTATTAATCAAAAATTTTTCGAAAACAATCTTTATTGCTAACAAAGACATTTTTCTGCTCGTACATGACAAGAATCAATTTGAACAGCATACTGCTTTTGACGTCAAGACATTACTATTTGCACATAAATTAAATATTTATTATTGAAGAATTACACAAAAGTTAAACAAAGTGTATATGTAAATTTTTATTTTCTTTTCACTATGACGGTAATATTATTTTTACTATATTTAGAAATGCTGAAGATTTTTTGAATTTATTTGGAGATTAAGTGAATTCTATAAGGTTTATTGAGCAGTTCAATATGCAGTCTCTAATACATCAAAAGACTTTAATCGAATAAAACTAGCACAAAAATAAACGGATACTTGTAAAAACTTTCAATGAAGCAAAATCCATGAGATTATTCTCTCCCGTGCGAGAAGAAGTAGCTAAGCTTGTTTTGTGATAAGCTGTCACAAGACATGAAATCTAATGATGTAGTTAAACCGCTGGTTAATTCTACATTTTAGTTTAAAAGAAAGATGTTTCGGTAAAGTTCAAAGTTGATTGCAAATAATTCAATCTGATAAAAATGCCTGATATATTCTCAGTGACCTTCAATATTTCTCCACACACGGTAACATATCTACTCTTTAAGGTTTCCACACACGATGAAATTTAAAGAGTAGATATTGATACTTGGAAAATGGTTTCCTCATACTATTTTCCAACTTTATGAAATTATTTAAGCAATATCTACAAAATAACATTATTCTGTTAACAAAATCGGGCTTATTTTATGTAAAAGATTCTTACGTTATTTTAAAGCAATGCACGAGCCATGTATACTGGTAATAGATATAAAAATATAATTAAATCCACAACTTTTCACTTTTACAGATACTTCAATCAAATGTTAAACGAAATTAAAGAATTAATTCCAGATGTGGATCCTCGATAAAAACACCACTACCGAGCGGCTGTTCATTATCTACTCCGTCTCCAAGAAAACAACGCCCTCTCGAAGTGACATAGTACCGTATCAGCGTTTAAACATAATGTGGCGTCCATGTTGTCATAGTCTTTATATTTCTCTCTATCCGTCCGTCTGTCTGTCCGTCGGTGCGTGTTCATGATTTTTAGAGCAAATTAGAGGCCGAAATCCCAATTTGTTACAGTATTTTAAAGAAAACAAATGCTTATTAACTCCCAAAATATATAATTATATTAGGATGCCATTGAATAATTGTTTTAAATGTTAATTTATCTTTTTTTTATTTTTAGTTCTTGCTTATGAAATAAGGAGATTCAAATTTATTTGAGATATAAACATCGACCCCAATTTTTCGGGAATAGATTTAAAGAATCTGAAAAATATATAGACCCTAGTAATTCACTAACCCACATTAACAATTTTAGTATGAAGGGCCAACGATAGAACGTCACATTACATGCATTTTTATATGCATTTGGCCCTTTCTTATTTATAATAACCATTATATCATTCTATTCTAAAAGAGACTGTTTGTAAACAAATCAGTTTAATAATTAACAGCTCTGGCATTGAAAAGTTTTTCTTGTGTATATAAGTCAATGATATATATATGTATATATGTATATATATATATATATATATATATATATATACATATATACATATATACATACATATATATATATATATATATATATATATATATATATATATATATTTTTAGTTATGGATTTTTAAAATTCTTATCGGGAATCAAACTGCAGGTTATTTATTAGGGTGTCAGCATCTTAACCATTGCGCTACGGGATAGTATGAAATGCTGAAGGGCGTATATATAATGCTAACATTAACGTTGAGGTTTTTCTGTTACTTTTTAAGATAAATATGTCAAACATCAGAAACATACTACCAAATAACAGTAAAAGCGCTATGCTTTTACTGTTATTTAAAATGTAAAAAAGACACTATCGTTTAGTACGTCTAAAATATGTATTCTACACTGCCAAATAATTAAAAAAAACAATATTAAATTTCGAATATTTGTCTTAAATGCGTGATCGCCAACAAGGGTTGTCCATTTTTCTCTTTGAAATTTCATAATTTAATGTAAATAAAGTAATGGTATAATATTGGGGTATCGCCGTATTTAAATGAGCACGGAATGCTCCGAATGTACATTCGTCGCAGTTATCACACTCTCTTTTTGCGTAGACTTTTCACAGCAATAGAGCCTAAGAAAGATATTTCTTTACGATATATTAAACTGGTCTGGCAGTACTCATCGCCACGTGACGCCTGCCAGAGATCCACTTCTCTTGGTCCCGGAACATCGCACAACCTGTTATCGGAGTAGTTTCAAATTTGCCGCAACCAAAATTGCGAATGACCTCCCTCCGCCCCTGAAAACTGCTGGATCCATGACTGCTTTTAAAAGGTCAATCCTTAAGTGGCTTTTGACCCAGATGCAAACGGAATAAACGGAAAATATCGGTTCTTCGAAATCATTTCATCTAAATTATATTTATTATTAGTATCTTCTTTTCTTTGTGCTATGTTTGCTCTATGAGTAATAATGTGTATGTAGTTACATGTCTGTATATAACACCTGTATTGGAAATAATTATTAATATTATTATATATTGTGTATGTGTGTATATGTATATATGAGTATATGTTTGTATATGTATGTATATCCAGAGGTGCTAGCTGTAAACCGGCCATATCGGTTTTGCTTATAGTATAATTGCACAAGCCGAGCTAATAACCTTTTTGTGGATAAAATATTGAAAAACATTTAGGTTAAGGCGTGTAACTTAATGTTTAACTTTAATTTTGTCATTAGCCCTAAGAACAATTTTTTACATGTGTATTACTTTACCTGTTGTATTTTATATCCACAAATAAACGATATTATTATTATTTGATATTTACAACATTATTCAGCGTGACTGTTCCCTAATTATTATAGTAATTACAGTATATCATTGAATAATATTGTGGGTGAATACAATGAGTTTGGTAACTAATCGTCAACTAAATGGATATATATTTTTGCAAACATTTGTTTACAAACATTTCCTTTTGAAATGGACTGGAATGTAGAGAAAATATTTGATTTTAATTTTCAAAAATTTTCTGGGAAAAAATCAATTCCGTGAAAAATGTTAGGTTATAGGTAACTATTTTTTATTGTCACTAGTACTTTAAAGCTATAAATATTAAGGATAATTTTTTGGTTATTATAATATGTGTAAATTCATATATTATTTACATCAGCAAACCTGAGAGTGTCTGAGAAATTTCCTTTTAGAACTTTAACACACATGTGTTTTGAATAAAAATAATTAAATAATAATCCATTATCAGGTACACCTATAAAAGTAGACAATTGTTTAAAGATGAAGCAAAATATATTACATCGACATAAAAATATGGTTGACGAAATTATCGTGTATCGTGATGGTAATTAAAAAGTTAAAAAGGGATCAATAATTTTAACCAGGACTTGGAAATTCAAGATGGAATGTACGTCTTAAGTCTAAGCTTGAGATTATCGAGTTCAAGTCTATATTCATTGAACAAAATACACTGTTTTTGGCACACGATGTAACTAAATATAATAACCAGGGACTTAGTCCGAACATTGCACTATTTGACATTGTGTCCTTCGGCTAATTTTAAGCCCCTTTGGCCAAGTTCAAAACTACCCAGCACTATCTAGTAAGGCGTTTCTATGACATTCATTAAGTTAATTTCTATTCTCATAATATTAGGGCAAACATTTGGATATAGTTGCATACAACCTATTAAAAATAACCGACAGACAAGATTTAGCCTTTATAAAAATTAAAAAACGTGGTATAAGAAAACTTAAAATCATGAAAATGTATATGATTATCAAAATCTAAATTACTAAAGAGCTTGAGTAAAAGAAATCAATAAAGAAAAATAAAACTTAAAATTTAAGTAATGAATTCACATTAACATATCTGTGTCATTTGTGAGACATTAAATATACCAGAAAAGTTGAAGTGAAATCTCTCAAAAGAATTACAGTAAAAAGGGCTAAGTTCCTTTAAAAATAGGTAGCAAAAGTGGTGAGACTAGTTCTCTTAGAGCTTTGCTAGAGAAATGAAGGTGAGTGAATTAAAGTTTTGGTTATCTATTACGTGGAACATGGCCTTTGTGAACAGTTTTCAATTACATATTGTTTAAAGCGATATTTTTCTTTAGATAATTACATCATTAACAAATTCTTAGTCCCATATTTAGTTAATTGTACAGTATATATATTTAATTCATGTTTAGAGGAATAGTTAGCCCCTATAAAAAAAAAGGAATAAGGAATTGATAGATAATGTTTTACTAAAGTTTAACCTAACTATTTCCAATTCCCAATATTACAAATGTAAAAATCTCTTTGTTTCTATTTGTACGTCTTGTTTTATGCTTTAACTTCTTTGCTGATATTTATGAAATATTGTACATATGTAATGTGTGTTACGAAAAAAGGTGTTTTTTTTAATAGAATAATCTTATAAGAATATTAAGTCTATTTTCCATATAGGTAAACATTATTGAAATATGCTAATTTATTAAAGGAAACAAATAATGGATTAAAAAGTTAACGCAAACTTTATGAACAGTAACGAGAGATACGAGCATTTTTCAGCAACAAACTGGTCATTTAGAAATATAAAATTCGCCTTAAATCTAAAATTGCCTATAAGAACCCCGTAACGAATAAAGAAGTAATAAAATGGAGTTAACCCATATTAAAGTTTCGATTGCATGAGAAAAAAAAAATTAAATGTAAGGAAATAGATTTCAGTGGATCTGTGGTTACAATAAGTATATTATCCAAAAATTTAAATACAGGTAATGTACAAAGAAATCAGTGGAAAGGAATTTATGGAGCGGCACGTTGCACAAGTCACTCTGAAAACAGACGTATTTATCTTCATCAATGACACCTACTTACTTAAAAACTTTGCATAAAAGAAAACGTAACGAAGATAGAACATTATTAATGCAGAAAAAAAATTTATAGCGTAAAAATGATAATCGTCCTTGCCAGACTCAGAATGGCTTCGTGTATTTCTCGCCTAAAAAATAAACACTTTTATGGTATTCTGAACGTTCCATATTGAATAATGTGCCCTGAAATTATAAATTCGCTAAAAATCCTTCCACGTGTAATAAAAATGAAACAGAAAGGTTAACTTGAAACCGTGGAAAGTCGCGGTAAATTTAAAATCACCCGTATTATAAAAATGTATGAAAATGAGATACAAGCTAGAGATACGTTTTCAAAGTTTCGAAACTACTTCCATAACATTCGCACATAAATAGACTAGATAATCTCACGGTAAATTGAAAAGAGCCAAGGCAATATTAAATAAATTTAGTTTGAACCTTAAATTTACCTAATTCATAAATTAAATAAGTCAAATTTATGATAGTGAAAACAAAAATGTTGTTCAGGGGTCTGAGAATACCGATACTTACACCATCACTGCCATTGATTTCGATTTTATTGAAAGGATATGTGCCCTGACCGATTCAGAAAAATTTGAAACTAAAAACTATTACTGTCAATTGCAGAAAAGTCTATATAATTTATAGCTGCTACTTTGCAGCTTGATCAAGGACCATTAGCGGTATGGCAAAGTAGGAACTTACAAGTTTATATCCAACTGACAACGTCTTTCTTCCATCGATTTTCTTGAACCAAGAGTGCCTAGGAACTATGAATTGACTTATGACTTAAAATAAATAATTATAAATAAATAAAATAATCAAATATATAATAAATATTCTATAATTTATATAGTGCATTTATTTTTTTTATATTCTGAAAGTTTTCGCTTAATAACTTGTGAATATTATCATTGACCCAAGGAGGTGCTTTCTGCTTCATATTATTTTGTTCAAGGGCATGCTTAGGACATCTTTATTTATTTTAAATAGTAACACATCTTTATTTGGAAATCCGCGAACCTTACTGTGGGTAGTTTTTAGTTTCTTAATAGGACCACTGTTAACTGTGTGTGCGTCAGAATCGTCATAAAATCGTAATGAAAAAATCCGTGAGCGCCAATCTGACCATAAAATGAAAATGTTTTGGATAGGGGTTAAATAAAGTCTAAAAGCAAATATATTTTATTTAAATTTAATGTTGAAAATTATTTACGATTTTCATAAAATTTTCCCATTCTTAAATTATTCTTACAAAGGTTGACTTTAAAGTCGAAGTATTTATCAATGTGTACTAGAATTTTTGGACTCGCTTAGGTCATATACCATAGAATTCTTAAATAATATGTAGGCATATAAAGAAATATTGGAAGCAATAGTGGCTAAAGGAGGCCAAAATATATCAGATGAAAGGGTTATTGTAGTAGAGAATACAAAACTAATGTTGTTAGGTATTTGAAAAGTAGAAACAAAAACGATTTTGTATAGGATCTCGGACAATAATTTTCACCTTTGAAGGTATTGTTTATTGTAAACAGAATACTATAATACGACAAAGATTAGTCTTTAATTATTTTGTATTTACAATTTTTTTATATGTTCTAGATAGGAAGAAACAGCATGCAAATGAGATACACGATAGTGAAAATTAACACAAATCGTAAAATAGGTTTGTAATAGGTTTGTTAATGGTATTAATACTTGTGTTATTTTTCATAATTTGGAGATAGGTATTATAAATAAGAAAAATTTACTTAGAAAGTTTTATGATACTCCAGAATTATGTATCTAATTTGAAGAAAACTTGTGAAATAGTTCAAAGGGTAATATATAGGTATTTTACGCTGTGATACGGTAAACATTTCGAAATGTAAACAAAATTGATTCAATTTAATTTAGCATTCTTGTTTCTCTCGTGGATCTTATCGTGATATTAATAGTAACTAAAAATTTCATTAACAAACGTGAACGTGTATTTAATTTAGAACTACATTCAGGTCGCAGTTTAATTGTACAGGGATAAAAAACATTACAGCAACTATACTCATCCTAATATCAGATTCGCAACTATGTAGTGATTTACAATATCAAAAAATATATCACCAAAATCCCTCCGCGACACTAAACCTAATTTCTTCAAGTATCTTAATTTTAAGTATTTTTTGACACATGGGGAAAGTATTAAATAATGTGCATCTAAGTTTGAACTGTACGGAGGTGTCCTTATTTCTTGAGTTTGACTCTTATTTCTTTCAAAAAAATCATTTTATCTTTCGCATTAAGTGGAAACAATAAACAAGTATTAAATAGCCCAAGTCTTGAATTTGGACCATCCTTTTTTAATAATTTTGTGATTTGTGGGAAACATTCATCTATACGTAATTGCAATTCTTGCTGATCTTAAACAACGATCACCAAAATGCCTGTCTTACAAAAAAAGAGACGTAATCATTTGCTTTTACCTTCAATTTTTTTTTCAATGGAATTGTAGGACTCTTACTTTGGAACTATCAGCCTTTGTTCTATGCTTTCACTCAAATATCATAGAACAAAACCAAGTTTCGTCAAATGTTACGTAAATTGAATTAATATAGCTTGATTGACGGACGTCAATTTTTTTAACATTTTTTACACCATTTGCGTCTCATATTTTCAGACATGGAATGAAATTACCCACAACGAACACAGATTGCGTACTTTCAAATAATCTCGTAGAATACGATGAACTATAAATGAATTCAGCGTGGGAGTCTCCTAGATGTGCAGATACATCACATATATGACTTCTTCAAATAGTTTTCATACAACTTCCACTTTTTTGTCACTTGTTACTTTAATAGGTCTATCCGTCTTGTAGTTTATAATGGTCGCATTGAAATTTAATTAACCATATCTCAATCGAGCTTGAGGATAGATAAACTTTCTCTAAAATCACATTAATTTCCTCAAACCATATACTTATTTCGGACCGCACCTTAAATTATAAAGAATAATGAAGCCAATATCATGACGCGTGAACTCCGTCACTACCATTTTTAGAAAAACTGTAACTGTCATCGTTCAAATAGATACTAAAATAGATACTAAGACATCAAAATAGATACTAACGTTGCTGTATTTATCATATGACATAAAGATTTATTAATTTATTAGAGATACGTAATATAGCGAATTGAAACAGCGTATCATTAATACCGTTCTGGAATGAAGCGTCACGAGTGTGCTACTACTCAGTTCAAGCAAATGGTTATTAGTGAATTAGGATCAGATACGCTTTTTTGAGTATGGATATAATAATGGCGGGATTTACCTCATCGGACTTTCTCGGGTAATCTATTTAGAAATTGGTTTTAAAAATCATCGACAATAAATAAGTTCTCACAATCACGATTTGGCCTGACTTTCGGGAACGTTTGAAAAATATAGCAAAACAATTATCCTTAATGCTTTCACACATGTCGCGTTTTCCAGAAATTTCTGATAAATTTCCTAAATAATTTCATTATGCACACCGCTAAATTTTTGTCAAGAAACAAAAATATCGCCACAATGGTGTGTTAGGTTGATCACAAGTCAAAGGTCGTAAGGCCTTTGAATGCGCGGGGCTCCGCGGGGACCCGAGTTCGATTCCCGGCCGCTCCACGAGCGGGACTGGACTGGAGTTCTGGTTTGCTGTAAAAGATTTCTCTCGTAGTAATAAGTCTATCATATGTATCAATTAGTTACATAAAAGTACGTAAATTAATAAATAAATAAATAATGACATGATACACGAGGCTGCTAGCAAACCAAACAGATGATTCGCTTGGATATTGCCACGTGCCTACCTACAATGCGTATTTCAGATTCACAGAGAACAAAGTGAGTTAGAAGCCATCTCAATTATTTGGAGTTCACATGAAACTTGTAACCTGATGATTGAAAGTAGCCACAAATTATATTCTAATTCAAAATAATTTTTGTACCGTTATAAAACACATGCAGCAACGCTATTTGTCGATAATTGCTGAGAACCAAATTATTTATTTATTTGTGGACTTTAATATATATTACATATCGCGGTATTTATATTAAGTTTTGAAAAGTGGTTGGTTAATCGTAAGAGATTTCACAATAAAAATATTAATAGTACATTAAAACGACTCTGTTTGTTTTAATGTACTATTAATATTTTTATTAATTGTAATATAAACTAAGACTACTATTTACTGAAGTTGCGATTGGAAAAAGGAAGGACAAGGGTAAAAAGGGTAAAGGGTTCGAAGAGGTAGGACTTTTTTACACGATACTTAAATTATTTATTAAGGTGATTTTTCTGTTATTCCAGTTTATTTCAAAGTTTTGCTGGTTAGATAACAAAATATTTTTGGT
This sequence comes from Druceiella hillmani, assembly GCA_039881145.1. NCBI lineage: Eukaryota > Metazoa > Arthropoda > Insecta > Lepidoptera > Hepialidae > Druceiella > Druceiella hillmani. The sequence continues at coordinate 4,088,137 of JAYKKI010000054.1, forward strand.
AAAGGTCTTTGAAAATTAATAGAGTGAATAAACTTTCAATGCTAATCCAAGATCGTGAGCAGACAAATATTTAAATTTATTTATAAGATAATTTAAACTCTGGGGATTTTTTCATACATTAAAACGAGTTGTGAGTTTGTGAAGTTGGCGTTGATAACGGGTCTTCAACCATTTTTCAGAAATATGATTTTTTTACGCTTATATTAAAAAAATACAAATTGTGTAAATAGCAAGGGTGTTTTATATACTGCTAACTAATTAAACAATTCATATTCTGAGTTCCCCGATTTAAAATAGTCGTATCTAACATCTAGTGGAAGCTGAATCCTTCTAGATAAAGATTTTTTGTTTTCCTTTTATTGGTGCTTACAAATTTTTATGGAAAATCAATAATTGATATTGTAATCTTTTCAATCAGACCTTTAATTTGATATTATTTGCAGATGTATTTTTTAGAAACATTAAAATGAAAATTTATATCATCCGAGACAAAATGGCGGTCATCGTCACTGTTTTATTTTCAGATAGTCAATGATACCTTTAACTAAAAAATTCCAACTAGCCTCCTACTGTTTACTTGTTAAAGTCATGTACCATCCATATACAGTCTATTTAAATTCACGCATACACTGCTAAAATAAATTCATAATCTTTCCTTTTCAGCCTTTCTGTAATCTGGTAAAAAATAAATGAAACATTCATTGGACTGCTGAGGAACCAATTGAGATCAAGTAAGTCGTTTTCATAACTATTTCTGAATGATGGTCAATTATATTTAATTTCTGCTGCAGACTTCAAATAAAATATAACTTAAATTTAGATTCTGTCAACTGACGCTTCAGAAATCTGACATAATAACAATCTACAAACTATAAGCACGCGCATGCGCGTGCGTGTGTATGTGTGTGTGCGTGCGTACTTGTGTGCGTGAGAGCGTGAGCGCGTGCGTACGTACGTGCGTGCGTCCATGCGTGAGTGGGTGCGTGTGTGCGTGCGTGCATGCGGGTGTGCGTGCGGGCGGGTGTGCGTAATACATTTTAATAATTTAACTTGTGTTTATTCAACAAGTCTGATACGTTATTAGGCATCAGATTTGTTGAATAAACACAAAATTATATTCTGTCTTTATCGTATAAAATAAGAATCTGTTTGAGATCACTCAGCTTTTCATAGAAAACTAATACAATTCTGTTATGTAGATTTATATTTTTGTTTTATTTCAATTTACATTTTTTTAATTTATAAAAGACAACTTTACCATGTTGTCGCACTCCGCTCGCCGACCTGAAAATTTACTTATTCATGCCCGCCCTGAAAATTCAGTTTTGTAATAATAAAATAATTCTGCTATATATTTTGGCCGGTCTAACAAATGGTGCTACGGTAGTTACCTAATATACCCGATGGATAAATAGAGTGAGTAAACTTATGAGAAAAAAATACATAATGTCAAACAAATGAGAAAAAAATACATAATTGAATTCAAATTTCAAACAAGTCATTACTTCTCAGTTTTTATTGAAATAAGAAATATTTCTTTTTATACAATCAAATCAATTAATTCATACTTCTATCAGACCAGCACTGATTTTTAAATTACTGTAAAAATTCTGTGGAGTATAGAAAATAGAAAGTAAAACATTAAGTCATAGTTCTTTTCTTTATTTTTATAAGTGTGTTTTACATTTTCTTCTTTAGAATTATCTTTTTAAAGAATATATAAACTTATGTGATTATTTCTCATCATAATATCAATTTACGATGAACTTTAAGCATAAAATTTTATAGCTGACTGAAGTGCACTTTTACGATAATAGTTGTTTTGTTAGGAAGTATTTTCCAATATATGATACCATGAATATCCTTTCAAACACATAACATTACCTTCTTCAGAAGGAGTTAATTTTTTGGTATAAGTTAACCTATTTTTTCCAATAACTAGCACTGTTCACATATTTAACTCAATTATCATCATAAGTGATATGGTGATTTAATCAGTTAAGTGTACGCCGAAAAAATAAAAGTTATGTAGATATGTGTGCACAATTGAGTCGATTCTGTCTCAGTTTATGGCGTATCAAAACATTATTTTTGTAGATATTAGTTTTTCTAATTAATTTTAAACAATGCGATGTTCATGGCAATTACAAATAATATTCTATAAATAGAATATTATTTGTAACTGCTAAAAACAAAAATAAACGTAATATGTTATTTACAAAAATATAGCAAAGTATCGTAAATAAAATCTATAACGTGGAAACAATAATTTGTGTTTATAATAGTGGACAAAAACTTATTCTGGAAATCTATTTGTGAATGGAAAAACATTATATTGATGGTGAGACCTTAACATATCGTTTAATGAAAAACAAAACATATGTATAAATATATATGTATATATATATATTTATATATATTTATATATATATATATACATTTACATATATATATATATATATATATATATATATATATATATATATATATATATATATATATATATATACCAACTTACGGCAGATATTCAAATACTACTGTAATTAGCAACACACAAAAGTTTATCAAATAATATAAAGAATCAAACTTCTTCCAGTTAAACGATCTTAAACCCTCTTACTATAAAAAGCACACGTATTATAGAGAAAAAATGTAAACGCTTAAAGTGTTTACACTTGTTTCTCATACACAATATATTAATTTGAAAATAAAAAATGTCTCTAGCTTACGTTGTGCAACATTTTTTTATGCGAAAAGACTCTTCAACTTCGTCGAGTCTGTCGCTTGGTGCGGTGCGCTTCGAGTATACCTAGTAGGCCGAGTATGGCCGAAAGTTTCGATTTGGAAACACTCGACGCTAAAAGCCGCGCGCTACCGAACAAGAGGGGCCGAGTTTTGAAGTATATTTTTATTTTGTCCGTTTGCTGAGTGAGTCATTGGTGCAGTGGAAAAGCACTGGGTTACATACGGAATGCAACGAAAGTCTGAGTTGGAATCTCGTTGCTTGTTTTTTCTCTTTTAATATTATTCTAAGTAATAGTATTTCTTTATTAAATTAAAATCAAAATCATTTTTTATCGCACATTTGTTGAAAACGTACTAAATTTTACGCCAGTAATTATGTACTAAAAGTGCATACATATCTAGGTACAGTTTAATGGAAAAAGGCGGATTGTCGGCGGTTTTTGTTCAAAACCCAAACCTCGAATTTTTTTGAATGTCATTTTTTTCATAAAACAAAATTTCCATGAATAGAATTAAAATAAAACTTATTTTTCGCCGAGCTTGAGATACAACTCCTTGTATAAATTCCAGGTATACAATAAAGATGTGTTTTTTCCCTTCAGACAAATATATATTTTTTAATACGTGATGTATTTTGTACATAATTGCGTAATTCCTGTAAATCCATTGGCATATTTTTATGAATTAATATATAGTATGCATTGATGCATTATTAATTTAATTAATTTTATATGTTTTTTTATTTTATTCAAAATTTTACTACACATACGATTCCATTGATCGCCAAAGTTTTACTTCCACTTTATTCATGGAAATTGGTTTTAAGAATCTTTCTTTTCAAATATCAGGACTAGTTATAAAAACTTGGCAATAAATGATTACATGTTATTAAGTTAAACTGTTCTAGAGTGAGCTGAACGTAATGGTTGTTTATTTATATGTGATGTAAATATTACTTACTATATTTGAGCACGCCATTTTGTTTATTTCAAAATTTAGTATGTTTTTATGCCAAATGCATCATTTCAAAAAAACTTCAATACCACGCAAATGGTTCAATCGTTTAGACAAATTATGTCACATTTGTGGTTAAATAATTTATAATATCACCTTGCCTGTATGCTTACAATATTTTGGCAGAAAAGTTGCAAATGAGCGTAAGCTAGGGGTGCCTCACATATGCTAAAATAGATGCGTATAGCCTCTTCGTACCTAAATGTGTTACAAAAAAATCTACGCCTTTCGCAATTGCGATGACATGGACGAAGCCCCTCATCTGCATTATTCTATCTGTCGCATATGTAATTCCACGTAAATAGGAGAGGATTGTCATATATATATATATATATATATATATATATATATATATATATATATATAAATATATATATACCTTATTCGATACACATCCACACATCACAATTCACATTCAGAACATCCAGAATGTTGGCTGAAATATTCATTGCAAAACGTAGAGATATTGAAGATAATCTCTTAACCTTGAAGTTTTAGCTGACCAACTATAATCATTGGATGATTTCCTAATGAGTAGAACTATTTTCTTCTTATTTTTATTAAAGACAAGGTGTTCAACTTTTTGAATGACCACGAAAAAGTTTACCCGTTAATGAAAAATGTTTCTTACTGACCTAATAATTAAAGAAACTGACCATTTATATCTATTTTTCGATCTGTTAGGTAAAATAATTATTTTTAGAAAGTAAAAATAACGTAACACGATTCTAATATACTAATCCACATGCTATCCTTAGAGTGTCCACGCCACGGTTATGAAAATTTTATTAATTATTTTCTTAAAGTAAATACCCTTACCAATTATTTATTTTGGCTGCCCGATTATCAGCACTTCAGTTCCAATCGGATATAATAATAATTTTTTTATTTGCAACAAGATGAAGGGAATTTTTTTTCCAATGACCTTGAAAAAATTTACCCATTAATAACATTTTTTCTATCTCTGGCCAATTGATGGAACCAACTGATCTTTTATTACCATTTTCTGACCTTTTAGATGGCATAATTGTTTTTATTAAATTTTTAATATGAGGTACTAACATCGTGAAGCCCTACGATACCATCGTATGAAATGTGGCAGAGCAATCTCCATAGGTATTCAGATTTGCTTCGCAGTTAAAGTCGACTATTGTGTTACGGGTAGATTCTTAAGAGTAGCTTGAATCTAAATGACTAAATATATACCTAACTGTATTTGTGCTATGATTTTCATTATATTTCAATAAATCATGATTATTTCATGAGCTGGTAATTAGCGGTTATCTTATCCACAAGATATAATAGGCGTGTAGTATTTTTTTATTTCGTAAATCATAATTTCAAGGTACAAAGTACGAATAATGAAAAAAATTGTTGGAAAATTTTAAAAAAATTATCGTAAATGAATGAATTAATATTTTGATGTGTTAGTAATATATAACCAATGCCCTTCATATCGTTAAATTTAGTGCTATTTAAATCAATTCTTATAATTTTTTGCCAATGGATTTCAATTAATCTATATTTTTATAAAATTTTACTAAGTAGCAAATTTATTAATAATCGACTAACCAAATAGATATATATGATATCAATATAGGCGCCAATGTACAACGTTAAGACGAGAAAGAAGAACTTTGAACAAATTTCAGATTAATTAACGTACAATTTTTTCAAAATTCTTAATTATAAGTATAAAGCTAAAGAAAAAATTAAGTTGGTAATGTTTTCGTCGAACTCGCATTAACTCAAGGTTGGACAGCCACTTGTTCACAAATAATAATTCGATTTTTTCCGCGTGATACAGAAAAAAAAACAATAGCCTTTCATATATTATGTGGTCAATTTCAAACAAATGAACTAAGGTTTAGCGACATATTTTTCTTCTTGACTAACCGCGAAGAAGTTCCTATGGTAAGTCCTAACTTGCTATGCGCTATTACTTGATTGATTTATTCTTCTCGTCGACTGACTATTTATTATCGGAAGATGATAAGCGTTAAATTAAATATTTATGTGGAACGAAACACACAACAAAACATTTGGGAAACTCGGATCTCGTAAGAAAACGTGGAGTTATTAATTAAAGATTACCAGGGAACATATTATGAGATAAAGCTAAAAATAAGAAAAATAGTCAAAGGAAAAAAATAAGAAAAATACAATCGCAGCAAAAACAAATTTTTCGAACAATTATCTTAGGAGTTCAAATAGAAAGACGAAGCGTGTGAGATAAAGGTAATACGTGGCTTGTATTCTTTTTCTAAAGAATTCATTTAGTGAAAAATTTAAAAAAATTAATTATGAAAAAAATTGCCCAGTTAGAAGGGTAGATGTCAATACATACATAAGATGTAAAAAGAGGTGAAAGAATATCATAAGTCGAATTATGGGATCCCAGGCACAGTACAATGAAATTTATAAAGAAAAAATTAACCAAATGTTAATAAAAAAATGGTACCTTTATTGTTATTGATGATAATATTAATGGAAAGCCTTAGTTAGGTAGCTTCTAATACTCTAAGTTTTAGTTACATCTAATACTGCATTACAAACTTTAATTGGTCATTTAATTTTATAATGAATGCTGTAGATTATATAAGCGATATCTAAAAATCGAAAAGAGTTATTAATGTATTAAGGATAAAAAGGTATAGGAACGTGTAAATTAGGATTGGTAACACGTTGTAGAATACATGAACAAGCAATGAAGCAATGCATTAATCGTATCTACTATAAAACTAATTTATAAAAAACTAATATAAAAAAATTAATTAATATATACTAAAAGACAACGAAATAAACTCGGTATTTATAAATAATGACAAAACTGTGATACAATTTTGGAAACAAAATAATGGAAAAATTATCATTGTACGTGTGAGATAAATACAAGCAATAAGTTCACCTTGGCATATAACCACTTTTTTTGTCATTTTTTACTTCGTTTTTTGATTATACACAAAGATACGTTTTCATTACTTTAAAAAGTTTATAGGGTAGTCACGAAAAGACAATTTATGTAATATGAAAAATTTATATATTATGTAATATATGCGGCAGATGACATAAATGCGCTCTTATGAAAAAATGAAGAACAAAAATATATCAAAGAAAATGAGAATAACCATACCGTTGTGTGTTTGTCGGAACGATTTCATCTGGAAATATGTTTTGGGTAATGCCAAAAGAGGTTAAAAGTAAATTGAAGGTGGTTAACATGAACCGAGAAAAAATATGCTTAAGAAGTTATTATGTTGGCAAGAAATATACGAAATCAATTGAATCTGAAGAAGAAAATTAAGATTCTTATGGCGTATGGTGTTTAATCACGGCTAATTGTACCAATGAGAAATAGAAAAAATATTAAAAGTAAAAATAATATTTATATTTTTTTCCGTTTAGTATAAAGAACAGGATGCATAAGAGTGCACAGAACCTGGACATGGAGATGGAAAATTCAAAAATGATTTCCCGTTTTGATTATAACTTAACAATACTTTTGTTTTATTAACCTACTTTAAAAAAGGAGGCGGTTCTCAATTCACCGGAATCTTTTTTTATGTATATTCAGCGATAATTCTTTATAAAATACACGCATTTCGATATGTTTTTTATTTGAAAGAGGGTTCTCTAGAGGTTGTCCCATATAAATAAATGTTTATTACCTAATGAGGAAGCCCGAAAATGAACGACGGAACTCCGTACCGAATGGCAGTAAACCAACTATGATTCAAAGTATTTGCTACAGGTAGTTACTAATTTGCAAAAGAACTACATCTGTTACCAGTCTGATGAGTTCTGGAGATGAAAAATGGAACTCCTTAAAGGATGTTAGTAAATCAATTGTAATTAAAAATATTAACTGCTAGTAGTTCTTACTTTGCAAAATAACTACACCGTTGACCAGGTGAAAGTCTGATGATGAGTTATGGATATAAACAATGGAACTCCTTAACGGACGGCACTGAATTAAACGTGATTCAAGATATTCGCTTCTGGTAGTTGTTACTTTGGAAAATAACTGTACCATCGACCAGATCAGGGTCAAATGATGAGTTCTGAAAAATAATAATGTATCTCTTTAAAGCATGGCAGTAAATCAATTGTGATTGGTTAGTTGATATTGGTTAGTTATTACTTAAGCCATTACCTTGCAAAATTTGATATTGGACTTCGCGTATAGAGTACGGAATTCCTCAGCGGCTAACAGCTAATCACTGGCAGCTACTACTATCACTACGTACCTGAATATTGTTGAAAACCAACTTTAGAAACAGAGGAAATTTTTTATATATATATATGCTATCTTTTGCCCGTGACTTTTAATAATTATGCAATATTCTAAAAAAAAAATAATAGAATGTTAATTATAGTACGACGATAAATATTATTAATCACTAAATATTTTTCAATTGAGTACCTTTTAAAAAAACTGACTTTAAAAAGTATGTACAAAAATGTAAAAAATAACTGACTAAAAATAGGTACCTAATTATTCGCAATAAATAAGTAAGTTTCTTATATCCGAAATCGGTGCCAGTACTACCGATCACTTAAACAGATGTAAAATTTCATACTATAAATACGCCCTTTAGGGATCTATTTCGTTTTGTGAATGCATTAAACGTTAAGGTTTTAGATTAATATTATAAATTAAATTAAATTAGAAATTTGTTCAAATGCACCGACAGCGCTAGCATTGACTTCAAGAATAAGTAACTTATTAAATGCTAATAAATAATATCTATTTTGAATTAGTTATATTTTACTTTTTAGTAAATACTTTTTTATAGTCGGTTTTTTAAAAGATAATTTATTTATATATATGCACATATAAAATTTATTAAATAACGACATAAATATATTAAATGTATCAAAGTTATTTTCCGACCGGAAATAGTACAGCTGAATTTTGCATTTCACAAAATGGTTTTTCTTCTTCTTTAGACCTAGACTGAAGGTTTAAAAATGAAAAAGATAAAAATAATTTTGACACGCACTCGTATACACGCACGCACACACACGCACGCACGCACGCACGCAACCACGAACGAGAACTGAATAGCGCCTCTTTAGAGGCGGAATCTTGTGAGAAAATGATGAATTTTCAATATACTTTATGTTATTAAACATATACGATAACACCTTTAAGTACAACCACGAACGACGAATATAATGTCTATATATGAAAATAACCATTATGCTGCTACGTACAATTTAATATTAATATATCACATGTAATTAATACATCTCTCGAATAGTATATGTCCACTTTAAGATAAAGATAGTTAATCTTTCTCTTTGTTTTTTTTTATAATTATGTATTTTGATCCTAAGATTTGAAATACCCTGTCAATTCATGAATTCAAAGGTTACTGAAAAAAAATTCTTCTTTAACTCCCCTCCTAACTTCCCATCGCCCCTCTCTTTTTATTCTCCTACATTCTGTCTCTTTTTTTTATTTTTACTATTATATTTTAATAAGTAAATTCACTTATTGCCTATTTCTTTGTTAGCTTTCCATTTTAGCTCAAATTGTTTTAACTGATTCTTTTTCCGAATTTTATTCACAATGCGTTTCTATGTTATTTCCAAGAGATATGTAATTAAAAGAATAATAAAATATTTAATTATGTGGACATGGATATTTTTTTGGTAAATGATGACTAACAAAATTATTAGGAAAAAGGAAATGAACGCCGTCACTTTTCTGTTAAGTAAGATCTTCAAGCTCCCAGACGTTATTTATATTAATTTAAAATCCTCATTAAAAAGTTTCAAAAGATTTAGGCAACAGCTCGTCAAAGAAAATTAACAAATAAATAAGTAGAAAATAACACTTTTCATTGTCTATTCGGCGTTTCTTTTTATGTTGTGTTGTGATTCATGAACTTACGGCGTAATTGATATTAATTCCTAATTGTAACCTTTCAATCGTTTTCCGTTCATGATTTTATTTAATGAATCTTCATGGACCTGAAGGTGTAATATAAAATATATAGAATTTCTTTCATAAAATTTTACCAGATTAGTGTGTGTTTATTCGAACTTTATTTTCGATAAACATACCTGTTTAAGTAACTCTATTTTGTTGTTTCCAAAATGTTTCTATGTTGAAACGATTTTCTATTTTCGACTTAGCTATGTAACAGAAATATATGACATATGTAAACATATAAACATAGCGTAGATCCCGTACGTTATTTAAAAAGTTGTTTAATATAAGAAAATAATAAAAATATTTTTATTCATATACTTTTTCTCGGTAAATCAATTCAATTTCTCAAAAATAATTCATTTTATAATTTCTATAGCTGTTGAAATATCATTAAAAAATGATCTTCGAAAATGTTTGTTTACTGCGACTCACTTTGCATTATAATTCAGTTAACTTTTATGAATATAAATTATCCTCCTATTGAAAGGACGTGTTGACAAAAGATATGCGATAAATTTAAAAAGCTCTCTTGGCAAAGGTTCAAATAAGCTCTGGAACCGAAGAGGAAAAAGCTTTTACTCACGGATGCATAATAACACAGTGCCGGTGAATATTTGTACTTTCAGAAAATATCAAAATTTCAAAGGAAAAAGAATTTCTCATTCATTTGAAAATGGAATACATTATGTGAATATTCCATAACAATGGAATATCTGTGCATAACAATGGCATAGCTCGCCTTTTCTATAGTGCTCAAAATATTATGTAAATTTTAAGTAAATTTTAAATCTTTAATTTCAGACATATGATTGAATTATCATTTAAGAATATTTATTCTAAGATATTGATTAAAAAATTAGACTTAAATAACAAAAATACTTATTGGTCTCATCTGTATTTTCTTCTGTAAACGAAAAATAGTGAAAGTAATAATAAAATATATTGCTCTAGTGCAGCTAAATTGAAATAATCCAAGAATTGACTTAATTTATTAGTGATAGTCAATGAAAATTCCAAATTTTTATTTAAAAGAAGGTTTTGAATTTCTGTGTATATTCCCAAAATTTCTAAATTATTTCGTAGAATGCCCTTTTTCATTTCTGAAAGCAGTTTCTCCTAATCAAATATCTTAATAATTGTCACTGTATGTATGGAGATTTAGGTAATTGGGATATTTAACGTAATAAAACTACTCCTAAGTCCTACCTCACTAAAATACTAGACAGTATGATGTGTTAACTTTGTATTATGACTGATTCACATAGTAACGAAATAACTACTATGTGTAGTTATTTCGTTACTCGTACGTGTTCTAACGATGTATATGCATCGCGATTTAATTACTTTCCTATATTTATCTAAGTACAAAAAAAATAAAAAAACTACGTCCATCCAAGGTAGTTTCAAAAAATTAATTTTTGATATTAAAGATTCAAGAAAAAATCTATGATTTTTCAAACTACTGTTAATTTTTTGTAAGCCCAAACTGCTAAATAGATCTTCACGAGGCTTTAGATATTATATGACTCATAGTCGTTAAAAATATTGACCGCGTCGACAAGTTCGTCGACAAGTATCAGACGTCATAAAAGCTACTGTCACACCACGGTGACCGTCGTGTGTTGGGTTGACCGTACGACCGCGCACCGCGAGGACCCGGTTTCGATTTCCGGCGTCTCGTCGAAGCAGGACTGGAGAAGTCCAATTTTCGAGGCTCTGGCAGCAATTTTTCCATATGAGTTATTCTTAATCTCATGTGGACACGACAACAACAACATAAAAGGTACTAAGTCAATTTAAATAGATATTTTGTTAAATCTCAAACAAGTCATGAATTTGTTCTTCATTCTATGTTATTACAATGACGTTAAAAATGGAAAATGAAGGGTACTAGCTTATTTACTGTAATGTTAACAATTAACCCCTGGCAACAACCACTTTCTAAACAAATAATTTAACGTGAGCTAGGCCAAAAAATTTGTCGTTTGATTTTGACGATCTCGCATATTCAATTGGGTACATGCTCAGTTTCTTACCAGATTTGAAAGCTTATTTTATATAGTATATTCAGTAATGGGAAAGGCTTCCACAGTTGTAAGTGCCAAATTTACGTTGTTGTTTTCAGTTTTTCCATTCATCACTAGTTTTTATACGCACTTTAAGGGAATAATTTGGAAATTTAATTCTACCAAATAAGATGGTATTTCTGATAATTTTTGCATATGCACACTTAAAATGATGGATCATTACAATATATCAACCCATATTAATTTTTTTCAGCCAAATTTTGTACGTATAAATTTCCTCTACTACCGCGGGATTTGCATTTTACAGTCATAAGTAGACCATATCAATTTCTTAGGTATCTTTAAACTTATTCTCCCTAAAGCATGTTTTCAATGACGTAAAAAAGGCAAAATTTGTATATAAATATATTAATATCCGCTATAATTTGTTTATTTTAGTAAAAATTAGTAGAAACATACATATTCCGGAAATCTTGACTTTGAATTTCAAAGTAATTCCACCATGTCTTTACTGATCGTGATCTTTAGATACGAAACCCATATTTCATGTACAGGGAATATAACGAAAGTGGTAGTGGCCTCTAAAAGTCACAGTTTTTATTCGATCCACTTATATAAAACTTGATTTATAATGGATTAGGTTAATATTGAGATCAAATTTGTAGATGGAGAAAGTTGGTTTAATAGTTTCACAATAGCGGCGGTTCAAATTCAAAAGAAAATTTAAAGTTTATCTTAGATCAAAAAATAAATGTACCTACATTTAAAATGACTTACATGTCATTAAATCACTACATATCATTAAAGATATCGTTCATACAATTTAAAAGGACTTTTCAAATACTACATATTTTCTTAAAATAGTTTTTTTAAGTTTTAAAAAGATATATTACTATACTCACTTTAAGGTTCTTACGAGAAAATTGGCTTTTGAAATAGAAAGATGATAATATATTGTCTTTTATATTCTTCGTAAGGGTAAAAGCCTGAGGAATATTAAATAATTATCACATTTAAAATTATCGGCATAGTTTTTTACAATCCTTATGTGAGCTTTTAATAACCTATATTATTATAATAACTTTATATTGAGTAGTTTAAAAAATAAGGGGAAGTCACATTTATTGCATATTTCACTATATATACCTGTTCATAAAAAAATTATTCATGAATAAAATATAACGGTTATGAACAAAATATTTTTGGGGTCCTCATAACTAGCCTTTTTAAAAGACACCCCGCACTATACATAAAATTATTTTTTTTTCAAGTGATTAATTAGCCCTCCGTAAAATATCCAAATGAATATATCTGAGTTTTAGCTATTGCGACATGTGCGGGTTAATATGTTTTATTATTTTGATAACTTTCAAGTTTCTACGTCAAGCAGTTTCCAAGAATAACCACTGCGACCGATACGCGAGTGATCTCATAAGGGTTCCATTTTTACTTTTGCGGTATAGAAACTTAAAGCGCCATATATTCTGTTTTAACCGCGAAACTTGCGGCATCCTGTAGAAGATAATTTCATTTCGACAAATATTTCATGAAAAACATTTGATTCTATGTTTTAGGGCGTTCGACAAAAACAAAACTAACTAACTAAATGCTAATTATATTTTCTGCTACGGCGTAGGTAGGTACTTCAAATAAACTAAATATGTAGATAAAGTCGTAGCATAAAATTTACCACTATTTAGTTTCCATAAGAAGAAATTATATTTGCCAATAATATTTTTTCTATATTCCTGTTACAACTGAGTTGGAAAGGAAAACTTTCTCCTTTTTATGAAAAATAATGAGAAAACAGCAGCAAAGTTCTCATGTTTATTTCATTACAACGAACCGTTTATGTAAAGTTACTCATGATCTGAACCAAAATTTTGCTTAACTTTTCTATATCTTATTTCAGTCTATTTAACTTTGATACAATTAAAATATAATTTATATTCAATCAACGGTTTGAAAAATAATGTGCATATTGCTTAATTATTTCGTTCGATTTAAGCTCAGATACAAATACTCATATCTTTAACAAGCTTCATCTGGACGGAAACCATTTTACCAGAAAATATTGATGGATAATTAATAAAATCGATATATTGAAATACGATTTCATCTCGCTATTTAATAATGAATAGTTATAATAAAAACGTAGGATTTGAAGTTAAATGAAAAAAAAATCCAAAATATCTCAGATCTAACATACAAATAATTGCACATATGTTCAATACTATGTACGCGACAGTAAAATTTTACTTTGTATAAGTAGAAGAACGTATTAAAGTCGTATTTTATTTGTGGGTAAAAAAAACTAGTATTTAAATGTGGCTAACAGAAATATGTTCCCAAAGTTAAATTTTCTAACAAAAGTCTACACGTTTTAATAATAAACACAATTGAACTTCAGGTGGAGTCAATAAAACTAAAGTTTTGGTTCAATTATTGCAATTAAAGTTTAACTTCTAAGGTCTCTATATTCATATGATTAAAGTTGTTTTATTTATAAAATTGGCTTAACAATATCTTCACTGTTTCAAACTTTCGTGGTTTCAATTTAAGCTCAATATACCATTCTGAAATTTTTAAACTCTATCCTAAAGAATTCATTGTCTAATTCAGTAAAGGTGAATTAGAGAAAAGTAAAATCTTCGACTAATCAAGGGTGAAAATATTTACACAAATTATATGTACAAGTTATTTCATACATCTATTGTATACCGTATAAAATGTGCTTAAAATTTATTCCAAAAATCAAATTTTAGTTTAGAAGTACATATATTTAATAATACGATAGAACGTGATGAATTTGTATAGCTAAAGGGAAAAGGCATGCTTATAATTAATCACCGAAATGCTTATAATTAATCAGTAAGTGATTTGACTACTACGGTCATTGATATTTATCAACATCATTATCATCATCACTTTATTGACATCAAAATATCTCAATTTCGACGAATAGAAGAAAACATAAGCGCTGCAAATCTCCATTAAAATATGATTTAAAAGAATGTGTGACACTATAAGTATGCTATTGAATCCGATTACTATTTAATTATTTTTATTATAAATAATTAAATACACACAGGGCTTGAACACGAAATTTTTTCTGAAAAATAAAACACAATACCGTTTGCATTCAATAAGAGGATGATACTGGGTACTAGAGTACCAACACAATATACATAAGTTATAATAATTATAAATCAATTATTTTCTCTGCAAATACGATGGCCAATTACCATGTCTATAACAGTGATGGTAATTTATTAGAGTCTGTTTACGATATGCATAATCCTAGGTGATATTTGTGTTTCCAAATTACACTATGACACTCGAGGTGAGCAAATTGTCATTCAAGCATATACATTGCTGTGTTTCGGGTTACAAATTACCGAAAGGCCTTCTTGGAAAAGAGTACATACTGCATAGTTACTTTACACAGCTCATTTCCGATCTCAACTTTAATATGTTGCAACAATCTGGAATCGTTACCCTATAACATATTTCGAAACAATTGAGGAGATATAAAGGTGATTTGCACGCACATTGCAATAAAACCTCTTTAACAGTCTAAAAGTTACTGGGTTAATAAAATTTTGGTGTTTAAATATAGCACGCTTCACAAAAAGCACATTGACCTAAAAGCAACAATACTGCTGTGCAATATTTATCATGATCGATACTACACAGAATATTTGTCTTGATCAATACTACATACACTGCACAGACTTTTTAATGATTGCGAGAAGCTGTTCCATTTTGTCGACATATTTGGTAATTAGTTACTCCAATACGTTAATAGATTAATAATAATTAATTTTTAATTCTTATATTTTCTTTGTAATTATTACTTATATTATTCACTTATAGTTATGTCTTATTATTCAATCGTTATTTTAATCTTTCTTCATTTTTTATTTTATATTATCACTGTTATACTATATATCATTATTTTTTCATTTAGTTTGAATTATCAATGATAATGTTATTTACAGCTCAAAGCTATTTTTTTCAACTTTCATATATGGGACTAAATTCTCAAAGTACATTGTATTGTGATGACAGAATGTCAGAATACAAGTCTGGCTAGTAGGACATTTAAAAATGATCAACCTCTCGTGACTTGTATTTATTTTTCCCCGTGTGAAATAAATAAATTATTAATTTAAAAATCTGGGTCCAATATCAGATATGCAATATCGTTATATAAAAAATACAATAGAAAAGATAGCGTACTGTATAAAAATTTAAATATACTGTAATATCAACACGTATGTAACAAAAACTTTTTAGATATAAGTTATCTTGAAATATAATGTAAATATACTAAATCTAAGCCCACTAGGAAAATTTGTATGTCATTCTTAGAATGCACGCAAAGATTTCATGTTTTGAGTAAAGTTATTATACAGGAATCATTTAAGTCTTACATATTGAGAGAGATAGATGATATTAAGCGGGTTATGAATAGAATGGAATTGTTCATGATTCTATAATTCTCACTTTTTGATAAAACGTGCTAAATATTATTGTAAAAATATTCTTTAAACTTTTTTTATTTTAATTGTAAATATACCCGTAATTCATAATAAAATTTTATAATAGGAAAATGCTTGCAAATTTTTGTCTTTCCTATTAGAATAAAATGTTATTCTGCTTTAAGCAACCTTTTACATCCAACAAAATATAAATACATTAATAAAATAATTTTATTGTGTCAATATATATATATATTTCTCTTAATCTTAAATTACGCCAAAGATGTTATAATATTGTTTGTCGACTGCGAAACCGACAAATAATTAACGCCAAAGAATGTTAGGGAGAAAATTTTTTAAAAACAAAAGTAATACATTTGTTTAAATTACTAAACGTTGGCACAAACATTAATAGCATGGATTTTATGATATAGAATATTTCTTCACTGTAAACAACATATATCAATTAATTTGAAAAATATACGATTTTTTTATGAGCACTTTTTTCTTCTTCATTATTTATATTTTTTTTTATAATTTATAAATCATAATTTACCGCCTAAGTTAAGAATATATTTTGTTCATCAAGTTCCAAATTTGCCATAAAATATATCACGAAAATTTGGTTTATCAAGATCATAAATCAATATAATTACCAATACCATAAATCTAACTTTGATCCCGTGTAATAGACACTCAGCTCACGGACCTGAAGTACGTCATATAGGCATATTTACATTATATTGTATACTCCGTTATGGTATTTATAAATTCTTAGGGCTTCATGGTCCAATTAACATCTTTATTTTTTTGTCATATTTGTTCGTATGTAGGTAATATTCTCGTGTAATCCATGAAGTTCGTGTAATGCATAAAGTCTTGTCTTTAATATTAATTATATATCCTGTCGAACATATAGGATTGAACAGGTTATACAAGGTCTACAAATTTTGAGCTTCGAAGCAGTGCTAGTGGATACATTAAAATTACTTTGTCATGACCTATAGATTTTGCGAAACTAACTGTTACGGGCTAATTAAATCTTACGTTTCACCGGTGGAGAGGTATAATTAAAATATAAAAATTATATATATTTCTGAACTCATTCATCTATTCGTAATTGATGTTATCTAAACATGAGGTGCTAATTGACCCTTTCGTTTTGCATACTTATTTTTTTTAAATAATATTTTCAGTGTTTAACCGGGCCTTATGGTAAGTTTGGTAAGTATTCCAGAATTAATTCTAAGAACTAGAAGTAATTAGACGCGGAATCTGGTAACATCAAATACGAATCAGGATTGTATAAGTCAGTGCTTACTCTAAAGTTCAAACGGCTAGAGGGATTGTGTAGTGATACGATTTAAATGTATAATATAATTTCAACGTTTTATTACCATATTGAAATTAAATAGTTTTCTGGTGGATTGTGAATTTTTGTCCCTATTGTCATTATTTCGATGCCTAAACTATTAGGTTACACTAAAAATATGTGTCGGTAAATAATTTCCGTATTTATTGCAGTAAAAAAGAAAATAACGTCGAATATGATTTCTAAAGTCGAATTAATTTCCAATAGTTCAAATTTTTCGAATAAATTTCTTCTCGTTTTTTCTCCAAAAAATATTTTCAAAGATATCAAAAACTCCTCGGTGATTTAAGAAATTATCTAAGATACTGGAAGTTCTTTAGAAAGACTTTTTATCCTGGCGATCTGAGTTTAACATTTCATTTCATTGAAACTGTACCCCAAGGTATTGTTTGTAAAAGTTTCCTAAGAAGATCGTTACTTTATCGGCTTGCCCGAACATCTGATATCCAATTCACAAGAAAATAAATCCGTAGCTCCCAAAGCAGCTTTATATCTTTTTTATGTTCATGAACGTACGTTCAATTTTACTTTTTTGGTTCAGTGGGGTTCATTCGAAGATTTATCGTCTCATTTATAATTCATGCCTTATATAAAATAACAAAAAAAATCACCGGAATCTTCATGAAGTAAGGTCCAAGTCAACTGAAATTAGTAGATTCCACACACGTCAGTTTTAAATATTTTGCTCTAAAACATAAATATATAAAGTGAGTTTGTCGGCCTTACATAGTGATATACGATATTGATACGCCTTTTAAGCCTCCACTAATTTCAACTGACTTGGGCCTTAGTTCATGCAGATTCCGATGATTTTGTTTTTGTTATTTTATATAAGGTATGAATTATAAATGAGACAATAAATCTTCGATTCATTCGAATAATAAAAGTAAAATTGAACGTACGTTCATGAACATAAAGAAGATAAAAGGCTACTTTGTGAACTGCTGATTTATTTTCTTATGAATTGGATATCAGATGTTCGAGCAAGCCGATAGAATAACGATCTCCTTAAGAAACTTTCACAAATAATACCTTGGGGTACGGTTTCAATGAAATGGAATGTTAAACTCGGATCACCAGGATAAGAGGTCATTCTAAAGAAATTGGAGTGTCTTAGAGTATTTTTTAAATCTCGGAGGAGTTTTTGATATCTATGAGTATATTTTTTGGAGAAAAAAGAAGAAGAAAATTATTCGAAAAATTTCATAATATAAAAATTTCATCAATAAATAGATGGTAATAAAATATTTCATGATTTTCAAGCTAAAATTATTTAAACAATATTTTCTATAAGTTCTTAATACAATATTGGTTAAAACCTTAAATAAAGAAGCTTAAAAGAGAAATAATTACAATTTATCTTTCTTACTTCGAACAAAAAGTATATTGAGTGAAAATTACATTCCTTCTCTCAATACGTTATGTGTAAAATATAACTCTTAACTTCACAGTTTCTACCACAGACAAATAAGGAACGTGATTTAGCAATTAGATATATTATCTGATTTTATTATCTTTGCTCTCCGGTGAAAATCAGCAGTTGGACGGAACATTTTGACGTCTAAGTCCAAAAATGTGCCAGTTTCAGATACAACGGTAAAACTTTGTCGTCGTAGTGTGTCAATTTGGTTACAAGGAATAGAGCTTTTGATATCGCGGTACACCGCGAGGACCCGAGTTACATTCCCGACCACTCGGCGAGCGGGGCCAGACAGATTTTCTGATTTGCTGTGAATGATTGCTCTCGTATCGACCAACTCCCCCTATATATCAAATATGTACAATAAAGTACTTAAGTTATTATTATTCACAATAATAAAAAAATATTAAAATTATTTTCGATAATATTAATATCAGTACTAGTGTTATTTTGACTATATTAAAAATATATATAAAATTTATGAATCTTTTTTTTTATTTGTCAGAACAACATGAGATAAGAAAATATTAATGACATATTTTTCAAAAAAGTATAAAACGATACTTGACTGCGCGAAATGTATATGTCTTTCCATTTTTTTTTAATTTAAGATAATATTTTACACGTAGTAGTATCAATTTTAACATTAAATATAATAGTCCATACATATTTACAACTTTCTCAATTACTCAGTGAAGAACAAGGCCTTGATAACATATACGTAATTAAAATATCATATTGAGCAGAGCTCAAATAACGGCTGATTCAATTATGATGAATAAACGTGATGAATGCTGAGGATGAGGATGCATCATGTTTAGGTCTCGGTATCGAACATGGTATGTCTAACTCCCATGTCCGATACCAAGAAGTTGATAATCACCAAAACACCTTTCTTAAAGACCTTATATATTTCTGTTGAGAAAAGAAAATTTTTTTAGGGTTTTTAATTTGCAATTTGCGGGCTTTGGTAAGTTGGTCCCTTAAACTGTCAATTTTAATTGCAAATTTCTAAAATATCTTTCCGTTTCGGCTTACCTAACAAAATTCTGTTTTAAAAACTTAGTTTATCACTGAAAAATTTCTGAATTGGATAAAATTAAGTCATGTTTTCTTACCATGGCTTTCTTGCCAGATGTAAGGTAACAGCCAATACAAAATACCTCGTTTGTAACTATTTCTCTTTTCAAGATGACATAGTTTGACAAATAAACTCTTAACAAACCTCTTATATGTAGATATACGTTTAGACCCGTGAAAGTGCGTGTTTCTGAAGGTATGCAGTTGGCGCGTCTTCCTATTTGAAAATCTTTCGTAGGACCGTATATATAGAAGTAAACTTTATATATAATTCACTACCACGATTGAGATCAATATTTATTTGATAAATCGACTACTTATGCGTAAACTGATCATGAAATTCATTTATGGATATTGCACAGCGAAGGATAATTTTTTGTTATTAATATTTAAATTTCTGTTAGTCTGTCGCTTCAGACGCAGGGATATATCGATTTTTTTAATAGCTTGAACTGCAGTTATTTTGTTTCAGTTAGGGCATTTGAAAAAAGAAATAAAACCTTGCTGTCTATTTTTAAAATGATCATCTGAACTAAGTAAGTAATATTATGGAATATGTACAAATCCGTACCTTCCTTGCCTTCGTCTCCCTTATCCACTGTTTTTCCTTCATTTTCCTTTTTCAATAACTCGTCATGTTATTTTCTTTCAAAAACTTTTCTCTTTTTTTATCACATTTCTTCAAAAATACGGTCTTACAATCACTAGTATTTGCAGAAATATTTGACACTTTTTTTTTATGCAACTGAATTTTGTTTGGAAAAACCTTGTGCACTCCAGTATTAATTCTTAATAAAAATAATTTTTTATAAGTATTTCTTTCAGATTTTGCATTCCATTTTTACTTAAACTAATAATAATTGTGTAGCTTAACACAAATAATGCCACACAATAACGTCGTTTCATAATTGCATCAGTAGCTTCACAGTCCTCTGTGGACCCAGCCCTTGTAAGGCAGACTGTTCCAAGCCACCCTTCTCGGCGCAACAGTTTTCTAATTTGTTATGTTGAGAGTATCGAAAACATTTTGTAGGCAATTCGTTCATCTTAATTTGGGTCTTCCTCTTCCTCTTAAACCAGTTGATTTGGCTAGAAAAATTCATTTTGTCGTTCTGTCTTCCTTCATTCTAGTTACATAGCCAGCCCACTTCATTCGTTGAATTTTTATAATTTTTTTATATCTGGTTTTTTAAACAAGCGATAAAATTCAACATTAGTTATCCTTCTCTAAAACCCATTGTCAAAGAACCCACCAAAGAGGGATCTGAGGATTTTTCGTTCGAAATTTGCAAGAGTTTTTTCACCAGTTTGGGACAATGTCCATATTTCAGATGCATATATAAGTACTGATCTGATTAAACTTTTATAGAATAGTAGTTTAGTATTTCTTGTGATATTACTAGATGTTAGAAATCTTCTTAATCTATGAAAGCGTCTGTTGGCTGCAGTTTTTCGTCTCCTCAGTTCTGAAGCCAAATCGTTGCCGGTGTTGAACTGCAAAAGATTACTTACCAAGGGATAAATTATGTAATATTTCTATTATAAATTTATATTAATAATAATAATAAATTGCTTATAAACCTTGTAACCGAATATTGTTTGAAGGAAAATTCATGTCAAAAACAATCTCGCGGTGTATTGCAGTAAAAATTTAATAATTGTAACACAGTTTACTCATTGAGTTTATCTGCATAAATTAAATCTTGATCAACCTTCTTAACCCTTGATATTTGAAATGATTTGCAAAATGGATTTCGTCCATTTATTAATCTGTGGTTATGTTATATTAATGTATTAAACTTGAGAACTATTTCATGACACCGTTACTGTATTATAAATGTTAATAAAACCATTCCGACAAGGAAACTTACAAAAAATTTATATGCGCTTTTATTTGTCAATTATTAAGTACGCCCAGGATAATTTCAAAGTAAGTACAATTAAAGTTACTAATTAAATATAATTAATGAAAATTATGAAACCCGATAAGAAATTTCCATCATATGCAGTCTTGTTTTTTTAACTGGGATATTACTAATGTAAGTTGGAAAATTTTTAACGGAATCGATATTCCTATTTTATACCTAAACGATAAATATACTTATAGCTTTCAAATTTTCTAATATAATGGTGAAAAGTAGCATAATCTGATCTTGATAGATCTATACTTATTTACCTGTTATTTAAGCCATTCACTACTCTCTTGTGAATTCAAAGTTGAAGTTAGATATGAGCAAAATTATTTATAATTAAAAAAAAAAAAAATGTATATATATATATATATATATATATATATATATATATTATGTAGACTTTTCTTGCCATAGTAGTAAAACATCTTTTTATTTTAGTAAAATTATGGGACTTGTAATGATAATCGGAAAAGAGCTTTAATTTACTGTGAGAGAATAAACTGTCGTCGGAAAAGTTAAATGCGATGTAAAGTTTCAAAAGTACTTATTATAAAATTAGTTAAATATTTACTTATTTTAATTAACTTTTTTTGCAATACGATAGTCGTGTTTAGAAATATTATTGGCAATCAATCCCATCAACGCCAATATTTAGTTTAATACCATGAGCAAAACTGTGTGCATTTGAATTTATGCAACAGAAAATCCCGCCTGCGAAAACAGTGTGTACGCGTTGTTTCTATATTCGCTAATGAAATGGTCTTTATCGACTTTTAAAGGTAGCTAAAAGTAAGGGAAAATAATAAACAAAAATGAAAAATTCTTCGCTTTTTAATATTTTGTGATTTAGGGACATCAATAAAATAATTTGTGAATGAATTGTTATAGTAAGATATCTCTTAAAGTTATTGCACTGGCGGATACCCTACAGTAATCGTTATTCTAAATTTGGAGATATTTTTAAAAGAAAATAAAAAGTATTTCAGGAATAGCTATTTGTGGTATAATTTTATGAATTGAATATCTCAAAAAATAGCTTCGTGTTGTAATTTCATTTATCGAGTATCCCAAAAAATAATTCTCCCTTCTGCAATTTTATCTATTGAGTATTCTAAAAAATTACTCTCCGTGGTGTAAAATATAATAATATTCCGGATACCTTATCAAAAAATGTATGTCATAAATTCCCCCATAGTCGTTCACTCCCTCACCTGCTTACCCCTCCACCCACCATCAACGTCGGTCGTCATGGTCATATTCCTCTTATTCCAATCATTACCCTTGATAATAAAAATAATATAAGATACAACTTTAATTTCGGATAAAAGCATAAATTACTTCCACAATTAATAAACTACGGGGATAATATTTTTGAATAGTTCCGATTTCTGGTCCGAGTTAATTATAAATCCAGTTGTTTATATTAGGAAAACCAGTAAAATTTACTCGCACAAAATAATAAAACTATGAATGTAATTTACAGGGAAGCTCCTATCAATTACAATAAAATATTAGAAAATGTAAAAAAAATATACAAGTAACCATTAACAACAAAAAAGTAAACAGAAAAGGCGAAAGAAATAAAAATAAATTAGCTCCCTTGTAAGCGGATTGTGGTATCGACGCTCGCGCCACCTCTATAAAATAATGTTGATCCTATTATACTAAATATTTTTATACAGATAGCGAAGAAAAGTTATAATGCAATAAAATCAAAGAACTTATACCTTTCGTATGTGGTTATCAACGTAATTAATTTTCAGACGAAAAAAGTCCCCGTCTCCATAAGGAGAGGTTTATAAAGGAAAAGTTTATATAAAATGCGATTTTTATTATTACCATAAAAAGTGTGTTACTCATGTACATGAGAATTAAAAGTAAACGTAAATAAAGACAGCACCTATTAAAATTTTAAGTTATTGTTATGTTTTTGACGAGCCATCTCAGTTCTGTCCACATATTTCGTGGATCATAATTTATAGCGACAAAAATAATTGTACACTGTCGATAAATGTACAATCATTCGATTCATTATTTTGTCAATATAATATATACCTACGTCTGAACTGTGAGAGCGCAAGCGTCGCTTAAGAGGCGCGAGAAATTAAATAATTTCCTCTATCCACGGGAATGAAGTATAACGAGCTAGTTTTATAAATTTTACTTATCAAAATCTGTATAATACGGGTGTAAATAATTATACACTAAATAAATTCTACAAAATAAAACAAAATTATTGTTCAAACTAAATAAAAAAAAAATAATCTTTTGCAAATTCTTCCAAAGCTAACTTTCTTATCGGTATCGCCAGCCGTATGATCTGACTTTACAAAATCAAGCGGAGTTGTTTTCAAATTTTAAAAGTAATTATCACTTTGTATAGCCATATTATAATCTACAGTTTCAACTGGAGATTTGTCATTTAATAAAGTTAAGCGGTGACAAATCCCGTAAAAGCCATATTATAATATTCGGGGTAATTCATCAACTAAATACAAATAAAAAGTAATATGTATGTCAGCGGTGAAATATATCTTAATGACTTAGATGTAAAATGAGTCTTGCTTTTTGTCACGGTTGATAATCATTTTATAAGCATGAAACAATCGCAAAATATTCAATCTCTTCATACCTCAGGAGTATAATTCAATACACCCAGAATAAAACTGTCTGCATAATTTGAACGAACATAAATAAACTAAATAATTGCCACTCTACCCAAAGAACAAAGTATGATCCACTTGTTGCAAAGAAACTGAAAAAATAATAAGAAAATAATAAGCAGAAGCTTTCAAACGGAATTCAAGTATCCTACAGAACCAGTTTCAATTTAAAGTTTGGTAACATTCACGATGATTTCTGGGATAAAGTTTTTCAATTATTTTTTTTTGTACTTCACTTTTTATATTTCCCACAATGTCGAAAAAAGTGATGGCGAACCATTTTTACGGTACGAAATTAAAATTTCAATGTGAGCTATATATTATTTTAAGAACTTTATCGTAGAGGTTGGAAATGTCTTATAGATGTCAGAATACAAATATGAAACCAGTAACTTTTCTATTTTATTTTAAATGATGACTTTTCATGTTAATATTTTAATACACCTAATGCAATTATCAATTGGGTCAAAATTACTTTAAACTACTTCTGTATGTTTACAATAACTTGCGATTTGCATCTTTCAAAAAATGACGTAGATTTATTTGTTTTATTTCAGTTAATTTTGCGGTGTATGGTTGACAACATCAAATCTATATATTTCTGCGTCGATTTGGTAACGATAGTGGAAATTAGTTTCTAAGAGTGAGTATTGTTTGCATTTTGTTAAAATCAACATCAATGTTATATTTAAACATAATTTCTTTCTGGACTCAGAAGGGATGGAATCTCTTCTGATTTGATTTGCAATTTAATTATTTTTTTAAAATTAATTGATATTGTTAAAACTGAGTAGACTTAAATTAATATTAATAATAATAGTAATAAATAGACTGATATTTGTAGCCTGAAACCTAATATTTGTAGCATGAAAACTTCTCATATGGAATAAATCTCAAAGTACAACGGATGGAAGCACAAGGTGCTCAATAAAAATCAAAGTTTTTTATACTTGCGTGGAACCAGGTAAAACAGCTGTCTATAACTCATAAATTTATTTAACATTCGGTGTGTCCTTACCTCGTGTGAGTCAGCTTGAGCACTTAGTTACAAATATTTATTGTGCGCTTAAAGATAACCTTAATAAAAGATAGTTTTAATAATAATATTAATAATAAAACCCGAAAAAACGATACATAAAATGTGAAAACATATTGAAACGAAAAAACCCCAGAACTGGAAAATGCATAATATTATTAGTTAAAATATTTAATATTCAAACGTTAATACTTCGTGAATGTATCTAATATTCTGATATAAATTATTAAATGCGCCAAATTTTCTTACGCCAAGAAACATACGCACCTTAACCGAAAGATTTATTTGTTATTATTATTATTTCAATTATGTACTTTAATGTATCTAATAGACACATATGGTAGACTTATTACTACGAGAGCAATCTCTTGCAGCCAACCAGGACACTAGTCCAGCCCCGCTCGACCAGTGGTCGGAAATCAAACAAAAAAAAAAGCCCGTATGTCTTGTGATAAACCCAACATAACATGGCAAAATATGTATATATCTCAAATATATATCAGATTAATATCAATCTTTTAATAAAATTAAAGTTTTATTTATCGACGTTGCCAAATGAGACCATCACTTAATGAAGATATTTTATGGTTCTTTCTAAAATTATAAATCCGCAAAGGTATGGTATGAATAGAGTCGGTGCCTTATTTTTTATACTAAATGACTTGTGATTTTACAGTTAGAGAGACGTATTAAGGAGTGATACATTATGCGTACATCATGTCTTGTGACGCCATTTATTAAAATGCACAACCGTGAAGAGACGTTACGTATTGTGTACATTATGCAGATGTTTCAAGTCTGTTTATGCAGTTCGTGTGTTATTAGCCAGAACTATGGCATGAGATATAGGGAGCTGCTTGTAATTATATTTTATCTAGTTAGCATAGGTTATCGTGGTAGCTTCGTATATGCAATACAACCTTTTTCCGTGTGATTTCTAGCCATGACGAAATCAGTTTGTGATTTATATATCAGTTTGCCAATTTACGGACCTCTGAAATAGCCTAAAGATATCTACAATGTATTGTTATCTATATGTCTGAATCATATCCATATACGCATTTAATATGCGATGAAACTAATGATTACACTTATGTTTTTTTCATAAGCTAGTGAATATTGACGAAGTAAAATATAACTTTTAAGTGGCAGAAGATGAAAATTTTGTATTTTCCTGAGAAAATAAGTGTGAAAGAGGAAAACAAAATGATCATAGACGAAGAAATGTTTTTAGTGTATATGCAATAAATTTATTATATTTCCGACTCTACCTCTTACATAATTTAAGTGATAACGGATCTAGCTTTCATAACATTTAAGAAACCCTGAAGATATGTTCTTGGCTCTCATATCCTAGAGAGCTTTGTCACGGACAAGAGTCGTAACACATAAAAGAACCATTTAGGTTCAAATATGCATTTTTATCGTAATAAAAATGAATTATTCCTATTGTGTTTATGTAGTGATGTAGGGAAAATAAGGAGAAGGCCTTTATTGAAACTGATAAGATATTATGTACGTTTTAAACATTGGAGTAAAATTCTTTGATCACCTATTTCAATCAGACGACGACACCTGCCGTGACTTGTGTTTGAGAATATATCAAATGCATTGCACAGAGATGCAAATAAGTATTTTTTGTAAATGTTCATGAGTCATTTAAATATTTAGAATTTAATGATAACTGACATAATAAAATAAATTACGAGATTAGTTTATATAAAAAATGAGGAGAAATGTGATATGAAATTTTCAGTACACAGAACTGTATGTCTCATATTGCTCAGTATTCTGTACTTTTAAAGTAGATTAAATTATTAATTTTTCGTAGTAAAAAAAATGTCTTACATAATTTAATAATTTATAGCTTAACATGCGCATATTTATAATTTTTACATGGTAAATTATTATTTACAACAATGATATATGTAGTAATGCATAAATTTGTTGCTTTTAAATTGTTACATATGTTTAACAAAGGTGCATGCGACTATGAAACTGATTATAAAATATACAAGGTTTAAAAAATTTGCTGTGTTAAAACGTAAACACTAATTTCAAAGCAAAAAAATTATAAAAAATATGGGATGCAACCACGTTTAAAAACGCTATTTCCATTGAAAATTATTTTTGCGATACTCATAAAATTATGTGTTGATTTCAAAATTAACGTATTGTCATTATAATAGGGCAAGTAAATACAAGACTCCAATGTGGTTAACGAAGCCTAATAAGAAAAAAAATCATATTTCACGATTTCGAGGCTAGAATTTAATTATTTCATGTTAAACCGAAAAAGCCTAAATTGACAACATGTGTTAATTTTAAACAAATCACTATTTGTTGTCATATTAAACATTTAATTATATCCAGATTAAAGATTAAAATAGAAATATCACGCGTTTGCATTTTGCTCTCAAAATTATTTTCTGTTTAAAAACAAAGTAATAACTTAAAACGTTTTTTTCGGTTTACGTAATATAACAATTGATTTAAATTAAACACATTTTATGCAATACCAATTGATTGCATCGTTGATTCTGACATGAATTTGATATGGATATATAAATTGTAATGTTTATATAGATAACAGTAATTTACAGCTATATTATTTATAGAAGTTATTTATAACTAGAATTTATCTCATTATAGTTCGAATCAATTTTTATTTAATCCCGGAAACGTGAAAAGTCCCATTTACCACATTTGTAAGGAGCTTTACAAAGTTCATGTCAAAAGTTCCATCAAAAATTTGTTTGCCAACACGGTGGATAAAAATTTTATCTGCTTTATATTAAACGGTTATTTGTACTTATCCTTATATCAGACGATTCTGATGTACTATACTAAGACATTGAAACAACTTCATTTTGGTAATACAACTATTGACTAGGTTTAAATATATAAAAGCTTATTGAGGACAACTAAATTGTCAAAGCGATATATAAGTACTATTTTTTTATCATAATAATCTCACTGTAAATTAATACAACGCCATTTGAAATTAATTTTTATTTAGAATATGAAAAATTATTCCCCCATTTCCTTCTTCTGTGTTTACCTATCCCAGCGTATTTTATTCTTTTCTCTTTAGTGAATTCGTTTATTTCAAGTAATAAATATGTTGACCTAATGATTTCCTTAGGAAAAAAGAAACTTTAGTGGGTGCACTCATTAATTTTCTATTTCTAGGACAAAATGTCCTTTTAAAATCATTTGTACGTATTAATTAATATTGATTTGGTATTTTTAGCCTTTTTGTTATCATTGTTTCGTTTATTAAATTATTTTTCATCTGTTATTTGCTGTGAATAATCAAGTTTTATTGTTCATACATCGTTTAAGAATATTGAATTAATGGCTACCATTACAACAAGATGAATTTATCTAGGTAGGTTTCCGTAAGTTTTTATAATTCATATAGTCGCTTGGTCTATTTTTTGATAGTGATTTACTCCAGGTCGACAGTCTAGAACAAATGTTCTATTTTATGCAGTGATTTACGAATTTTTTAATAATTCTGTGCCCTTATTTATGATTTCCTTTTTAAATTAACTAATTTATAACTTAGTTCATCGAGACGGTATTCCAACAGTTTAAATTGAGAAAAAAAAAAAATTCCCCAATAAGTTGAGAAAAAAATTTAAACATGTTAAATTAGCTTCAATTTAATATCATAATCGATTTGCTTTAAAAATCTTTTATTATTAATACGTTCCTACTTACACGATTATGACACAAGGTTGCTTAACGAAAAGTCCTCAAATTGGGTGCGAGGTGAAATCTATATATTTTATGAATATATCATGTAATATTTATTAAAAAAGTTCGCAGGTATTGTATTGAAAAAATCAAATGTGTTTCAAATTAGGAAATTTTTTTAAAAAGTTGTCTCGAATGAAACCATTAAAGAAATTAATGAAAATTAGAAATATAAATAAATTAATGAAATAATCAGCAAAAATCTATGATTTTATTATATTAAAATGCAAACTTTATTACGAAATGGTCTTCTGTGTAAGCAATGTTCCAGCAAAAGCTCGTCGATAATAAATGTGTTCAGCAAACTCATTAGTTTATTGGCGTCTAATATCGTATTAGGAACAATAGTAGAATTGAAATGGAGTAGGAAAACTAAATTTAAAAGCGCTTTTACTCTTTTTTCTTGATGGGAAATACAACCCATATTGGTTTTTACAATTGAGGGATTAAAATATCGTCACAGAAACATTGCAGCTATGTGTCATATCCTGCTTCCGTTACTGCATAAAAGCTATCATTTTAGAGTATTTGTTAGAAGAGAAGGGACCAAATCTTCAGATACTTTGAAGATACTACATAATAATTGAACGAAAGTAGATTGAGCAGATCACTATATGTTAAAGTCTAGTGTTGCAGCCGATTACATTTCTTGATTCATATCCAGAGTCGTAATTTTGATGTTTTAAATAAAATTTCAAACTTACACCGGCAGAAACCGCTTATGTACATTGACATTTAGTTTGAGACTTTGAGAATCTTTGAGCGTCAAAATAATGTATTTAATACGTAATTTGATAGGTTTAAATATTATGTATTGGATTTTATGTGAAACAATACATGTTCGATTTGGGAGTTTTATAAGAAATAGACGCGTAAACAAATTTACTATAATTAAATTTGTTTCGATGCTTGGAATATAAAATGTCAATGGGATGGAGCGCGATCGTGACTGAATGTTTTGAAGCTTCTGAATGATTCCTTATTTAATTTAACAACATTCTATGCGTCGCCTTAGCTAGAATTTTCCATCGTATCACGCATCGAATACTACTTTGTAATTAGGAGTGACTAATTACTTCTCTGAAATCTATTACAAGATATTCTTGGCGTCGAGAATGAAATTGATAAGAGTAGCGAATCGAGTTTTTAATGAGAAATAATCTTACTTGGCATATTGAATTATTCTTCATAAAACAATTCGTTTTTAAGGTAATATTCTTTATTTCAAAGCTTAAAATTATTTTCACTATTACGAATAAAACTGAAAAGTATATCTAGTTTTTAAACACAAAATATTGCTGGGGATATTGAAATATTCTTCATAAAACAACTCATTTTTAATTAATTCTCTTCTTTTTCAATATTTTTATTTCCAAACAGATTGTGTTGTGTATTTTTAATTAGTGTAGTGTACTCTTAAGGGTTTCGTATCCCAGGATTCATAATGTTGCTAGTATTTATCATAGCAACTTTAAAACTTAAATCTTTTAACATTGACAAATATAAATTGGTGTGACGGTAGAAAGATATATATAATATCTTTCTTCCGTCAGACAAATTTATATTTGAAAATGTTAAAAAATATAAGCTCTAAAGTTCCACCATACGTGTTCCGACTTAAAAAAAATCTACAGAATATTAGATATTTTATTTATTTGACATTTATGATCCTCATTTTATATTTTATTATGATTATGATATTTTTACAAAGCAATTAAACTGGGAAAAATTTTAATAATTCACATATCATACAAATATGAAGAGACAGAAATAGTTTAAAAAACGTAATATCTATAATAAGTTTTACTTTTGTATGAAAGTGGGGAAAAATATTAAACATTTTCAAATGCTTTGTGTTTAAAAATGCATTAAACGACAAAATAGTCATTTTAAAACCTTTTTTGAAGTCGGGTAATATATTTTGGTGTTCTTATACACAATGGAATGAAATTTCTTTTTATTTCTCTTCTCCAGCAGTCAAAACACAAATACCTCTTATTACGGTTAACACTCATTTTGCTATATTATTCATTGCCTTTAGCAATAATGAAGCGTTTTTTGAAGTAAACTTCTTTACGCACGCTTGACTTGGGGAGTAAGCTGGTGAATGCGTGACGAGAGCGTTATGAAAAGTGTGATCGGGCGAGGCGAACGAAGTTAAAAGGGAGATATAAGTTAGTGCAGACAAAAAGGGAGACAGTTACTTTTCACATATTACTGTAGGGCCAAGAGAAAGAGGTGCGAGCACACATTTTCTTTTTCTCTTTCTCTCATAGCCAGTTATGTTTCGTATATCTAAGACACAGTGCAAGCCTATTGTCTGTATCACATTGTAGGAGCAAGAGAGAACAGTGCGCGCGCACATTTTCTTTCTCTCTTTCTCTCATAGCCAGTGCATGAAATATAAATATATATATGTATATATATATATATATATATATATATATATATATATATATATATATATATGAGAGTTTGCTAGCGTTGCGCGAACCGCGATTTTTTGATTATTTTGTAATTTCATTTCGTTCTTGAATAATTTTATAAATTATTATTTTGTTCAATACATTAAATAATCTACGTATAAAGTGAATAAAATTGTAAATTCATTTTAAAGTTCATATTTTGTGAATTTGAAGTTTTACTTCAGTCGTGTGGTCTAAAGCACACTCGTTTTTTTATGTCTAAAAATATGGCATTAGTCTCCCAAAGACGTTCATGTAGAAACATTAATTTTAAGGCAAGTGGAATAATTTCATGCTTTTAGTCGATGGGATATTTTCATTGTCTTGCTTCTAAAAAATGTTAGCAAGAAAAATATTCTCCAACTATCGATAAACTTACTTGGCAAAAAAAGTGTTTTTAGAGGTCGAATTAATTTCCGAATTCAAATTTGCAGAAGTTTTTGATTTTATTGCTAGGTCTACTTCATCGTCAAATAATGATAAGATAGCCATCTCGTCAATTAAATATCATAAATACCAGTAATTTTATAGCAAAGCTGCATTCAAACATTACATTTGTATTTCTCCACATTAGGAAAGTTAAACCGTGGTAAGGTGCTTTCATGATATAATCGTGTGTTGAAATCCTTACATATCGCTCTTGCATTCAGTTTTGCTCCCGATACAGTTAAAAAAAGGGTTTTTAATAGTATACTCGTATTTGACCCTACAAAATATCCATTTGAATATATTTGTGAGTTAACTGTTGAAATACATGCAGCGTGCCAAATTTTCAAGTTGATATTATTTCATGTTTGTGATATAGGATCACTCAGGTTATATCTCGAATATATCTCAAAAGTTATGGAGTAACTTTATTTCATACCACTTAAGATATGGAACTTTAAAAATATTTAATTGAATATTCTTACTTGTTCAAGAAACCGTGATGGTGGAAGGGTTAATAATTAAACGCATATAAGTCGCTTTGGAAGCTGGGTTTAAATTTAGTGCTTAATTTAATTTTTGTTATATAATATTATAATTTTATTAGAATTCTATATCTAATTATAAATACAAAATTAGTTCATATTCGATATTAGTACATTCGATATACATGGAATAAAAAATTGTCAAATTTTTTTTAAATTCACGTTTTTGCTAGTTGCAAATTCGATGTTATCGTTATTAATATTATAGGATGCATGACAAGTAGCACGTTTGAAATTAAAAAGTGCCGATAGAACAAGGAAAAATGATTGATGATTACTGCAAAATAATATTATATTTTGATAAAAAAATTGTAGCCTAAAATAACTATATTTTTTAAAACAATCTTATAAAATTGCGTAAAATTTGAATTTGAGATTAACATTTTTCTTTTTTTTTTAATTTCAAATACACAATTATTTTTAAAATAATTGAGAAATTGATCATTTCGCAACTCCCACATAATCCCATATAAATTTCCTTCAGTGTTCGCGGATGTGAGATTTACGACACTTATGATAAACAGGACCCCTATAAATAACGGCAGAGGATTGTGTCTGTTGTTATGGCTCTTGTCGCACTACATGGCGAATGAGGAATTTTATGATAAACATGACCCCTACAAATAACTATATTTATTATATTTACTGGGTAATAATGTCTAAATTCATTTGTATAATGAGAAGTTTTATATGTGAAGAAAAATCTTCTTACATGGTATATATTAAATCATGCATCGTTCTTCGTCGTATGCCCTTCCTTCTCTGTTTTGGTTATAACTTTATTGGTATTAAGTTCTTACAATTCTAATATTTAGTATAATTGCTATAATGGCTCTATTTCATTGGTTACTTTGATGTAAATAAAAAAAAACGGTGAAGCGCGAGTCGGACTTGTGGGAGACTCGGAAAAACAAATTTATTGCTGCGACCGCACTGAAAATAGCCCATATCTCAAAAACTACACGACATATCTTATTCAAACCAATTTTTGTACAGAGTTTATTTTAGTTCTACTAACTAAATTTTTTTTAGAATTTTACACACTTTAGTTGAAATATTAGAGGGCAGACAACATTTTTAAGACTTTAGAAGCACATATCTTACCAACTATTGACTTAAATAAAAAAAATATTTGGAATCTTGATATCATTTTTAAGACCTGTATAACGAATCTAACACGCCTTTATACACTAGATTTTTTTCATTCATCATTTACATTTATAGTGTGCCATACCCAATATTATTTTTTTTTACAACTCCAATGTTTCATTCCATAACGGCTCATTGGAAAAATTTACCCTTCATATTTCATCCACGCAGTGCTAATAGACTTTGTGTAAAATGGCTCTCACAAACTCATAGAGAGATGGACATAACGAAATATAAGGATTCCATTTTCACCATTTGATTACACAATCGTAATTAATTTCTAATTTTATTAAATATTTGCGTGAAAAATTATTGAACCTTAAAAAAAATATTATTTATAATTTTTAATCTCTGCCTTGTCTGTACATTACTGTATCTTTGTTTGTATATCCAATTCTTAGGATTTGGATTATAACAAAAGACAGTGTGCATTATATAGGTTATTTGTTACATAACTTAATTACGTTATGCAACTTCACGCTAAAATATCAAGAAATTTAAATATTTTTTTTACTTATAATTCAAAAAATGTTGAAAAGAAATACATTTTTATATATTCTAAGCATTGAGCAAGTAAAACTGTTCTCGAAAACTATTTTTTAATGCACATAAAACCAATCCACCGTGCTTAGAAATGTAAGAATGGTGAGATACGAAATGAAACTGTTGGGACATTCTACATTATTTGTGCGCGTGAAGGGTATTAATATATCACGCAAAGGCTATATATTTTTTTTCAACTGAACTTTCACAACACTAAGTATAACTCAATAAACTATCATTACACTGTCGCCAACGAACATTGTGTTTATAACAATTATATAATCACAGTATTCATAAAGAGCAGATTCGGAATTTCAATGGTCATAATTTTATTTAAAAATTTTCATAATGTTAATAATAATGAGTAACAGTATTCTCCACGAAAAATAATTTCCCATATTATAATATAATTTCCCATGTATTTCACAGAATAATTATGATAGAATCATTTTTTTATTATACTATGAAACTATATTTAAACCTAGCTTATGCTTTAATGTGTTGCTACCCTTGTCTGAAATATGGCTCTCAAGGATATTTTGTCCCTTGAGTCACTTCAATATTATTAAAGCGATATCCGACATTCCTTAGATTACATAAGGAACAGATTCGGAATTTTACTAGCATATTGTCTCTCGTATTTTCTTCGGAAAATGTCATAAGTTTTAAACAATGTATTGAAAATTAATCAGTAACATACGACCAATAATGTTTAATATAAATTTATATTAGATGGTATCGTAATATAATTTTTATTCTTTTCAGCTTACAAAGTTATTTTACTTATAAAATATTATTTTCCTTTGTTAAATATACATATTTTGTACCACACATTGTTGAAAGAACCCTCGTTTCTGGTACCTAATTATTTTTCTTGCTTTCGTGATCGTAATTTTTTTATTATCTATGAAACAAATTATGTATAATATATATATATATATATATATATATATATATATATATGTATATATATATATATATATATATATATATAAATATATATATATATATATATATATATATATATGATGTCATGTTGGGTGGAAGGGTGTGGGGATGTTATTACTATTATACGTACTTTTTACGTTATTATTCACAGACCGAAAATGGCATGTCAAGAGGTATTCGATCATTACATAATCTTGAAATAAATTCTCTGCGTTTAATGATACTTTCGTTTAAAATCACAGCAGAAATATTTTTAGGCGAACTTTGTCAAATTAAATAACGGAATAAAGTCTTCAACAGATAAGGCAATTTATGAACGTATCCCTGTCCAGACACTCCTTGCAGTAAGAGGTTTCAAACGTATTAAACCTGTTTTATTGAAGTTTCAGCCTTCTCAAACTTTTTTTCTTAATATCAATAAGTAAGTTATGTAAGTCTGTTGAAAAACCAATTCAAAAGTCTTTTATTCACAATACAATAGACAGGCCAACATTTTCATACTTTTTTCTTATATAATATCTGTAGCCTTTTCCAGCTTCTGAGATAAACCCTAAGAAATTGGCAGGTACTTGAGAACCAATTTTATGTTTCAAAATTTGAAATAGTAACAGTCGTCTAAAGGTACTTTTGATGATATTGCTTTATATTAGTTTACCTTCTGCCAGTAGATTGTGCTTTATTCTTGGTAAAGAGGGATAGGTTACATAAATTATTCGTTAGGTTTAATACTTCTGTTTTCATATCTTTCAAATTATTAAACACTTTTCTTAAGTTTATGCGTCGGATATTAATATAAATACTACATACTGGGAAATACTATAAAGTATATCCTCGGAAATTAATACAGATTCAGACTCAAAATTTGGAGTATCTGATAGTCCCCTCTCCTTATTCCGATAATTTAATTTTCCACTCCCGATATTTATTTAAAGAAAAATATTAAACAATATTTATCTTGACAAATTAATCGTCATGTCAAAGAAATTTAAAAAAAGGAAACTTAATTCGTTACTGAAACAATAAATATCGCGAGATGATTATAAAGAGGAAATAATTAAAATAATATCAGAAGATTTATACAAACATCCATATAGCCACTTTTTCCATTAGAATTTTTTATGGTCATTATATAGATTGTAATTTAAAGCTAATTTTTAGAAATAAATCACAAAATTTAATTACTTTGTAGAAAATTTCATTCATGGACAGTGACCCAGAATATAATCACACTCATTGGAAAATAACGAGCGGAAAATAGAAACATAAATTATTCATTTTGACACGGATAATTTTGTGGACAAAGCTATGATACAGCATGATATGTTACGAGCAGCTCTATGCCAACAGAATCGACAGCATACCCGAAATATTTATATTCATATTTAACAATTATCCGTTGGTGGGAAGTAACCACAAATACAACTCGTCTCACCATGATTAATTCACTCGAAATAATGTATATGCATCGTTTTTATTAGTTTCCATACAAAGATAGATTATCTCGTTCATAAAAGACATTTAAATATATTTAATAATAACAGATAAAAATTAATAGCTTGCTTGTATCTGATAATCGCAGTCCTTTATGACGGGCGGCAATGTCGATATTTTTAAAAATTAATGAGTTCTTCGTAGTGGATAACTGTGATCTATGCGGGGGGGGGGACGTTATAGACTTAATTCAAAGCAACATAAAATGAATTAATTATTCGTAACTGATAACCGTTGTCCTTTCCAGCGTGTCGGCCTTAAGTGGAATGAATTTGTTATGCATTTGGGCACAGTTATGCTGAATCGCGTGAATAGTAGTATATTTATTAAATCTTTTATTTACGTTTCCAATCGGAACCTTACCTAGTCTATTTATGCGGGAAGTATATTATATATATATATATATATATATATATATATATATATATATATATATATATACATGTATATATATATATATATGTACACATATACATACTATACGTTTCAGGGTATATAAATTAGGTTTGTTCTGTGAATCGCAAATAATTAATGAAAGTGGAGCTTATTTTTTTTGGATTTAAATTCTAATTTAAAAAGAAAAAATAGATATGATATTAATATGGAAATTTTAATTTTTTG
The DNA here is from genome assembly GCA_039881145.1 of Druceiella hillmani. Classification (NCBI taxonomy): domain Eukaryota; kingdom Metazoa; phylum Arthropoda; class Insecta; order Lepidoptera; family Hepialidae; genus Druceiella; species Druceiella hillmani. The sequence goes on from JAYKKI010000054.1 coordinate 4,125,782, forward strand.
CTTTCATTCTCATTAGTTCCAACATTTCAATGCATTTTTTTTTGTTTATTAAGCAAGAGTAGCAGCATATTTAAAAAGTAATTATAAAAATTCACGTACCATTAAGAATTTCCACTATTTTGCATTCTCTTGTACAAATGTACCTAGTAACCGTTGGTAATCGGTTAACAATAAGTCACTCATCATTAAACCTTATCATATTTTAATTGCCTCTATATTAATGTATTACGTGTTAAGATATGATACTTGAATTAACGACTGAATACATGATATGTGTGGCTGTATCTATATTCATTTACCGTAACAAGTATTAACATGCTTTATTAGATATCATTTTCATAACCTGTACTATTTTTACATTGTGTCTTTTTGACAATTTACAAAATTTAGTTAGTCGAAAATTAAATATCTCCAAGTTTTTGAAATAAATTATTATAAATTTACATGGTTCCTAAAATAGTGAGTTAGATCCGTATTTTTATGGCCATTCCAAATGTAGGACAGAAAGCAAATTTTCACAATCTGAATATCCATTAAATATTTTGTAAAATATAACCATATCAAGGGTAAGTTTAGCTTAGAAAGTTTAAAGTGAAATGCTAGTTAAGTAGAATGTAAACGTGCTGTCGAAAATCCAAGTGTCTTAAGAATTTGGTTTGAGATCCTTCTGTTTGCGTTTTGGAGGCCACATCGGAGACCATACCTGTACTCAAAATTCGAGGACATTATGAACTGATGAGCAATACAGCATTTTCAATGTATCGGTAGATGAAAAAGCTTTCCAAATACGAGTAACCAATCCAGTGGTGTGTCAAGCTCTGTGGTCGATAATTTCGATCTATTGATTAAAAAGTGATTTACTATTCAGAATAAAACATAATTTCGTAACTTAAGCAGGATCACGTGGTCTAGTTCCGTCTATATAATAACTATAAATATTTACACATTTACTATGTGTAAAGCCTTTGAATTTAGTTTTGTATTTCATTTGTATTTAAATCCATAGAAGTGCCAACTTTTGTGGATAAATATAAAATTGAGATAAGAATAAAATTTGTGTCTCTTACAGCTTAATGGAAAATATTATTTTTAGTTTTTCAGCGTATGTATTTTATTGAATACATGGGAAAAATATTATGCATTAAAGTGTAGAGGACCAAGATGAAAATTTTGAGGTATTTCTGACGTGTCATAAATATAGTGGTGGTGATGTCCACCAGTAAGTACAGCTTGCTGCCGTTTTCTGATATGAGGAGAGAATAAACAATAGAAATCTTTTGGAGTCTACGTATAATTGAGAAAGAAACGTAATCTTAGGAATTACCGTACTTCTTACTACGTTATATTTATTCTTTTCCCTATTCATTTTATTTAAATAATATTAGGTTTCCGAATAACATTATGTACTTAGACCTAATTTTGAGCACGTAAAGATTTATAATTTTATATAGGATTTCGTAAAAGGCGTCTAAAATTTAACCTAATATTGGGTAATTAAGTGAGTCCGATTACGCAAGAGAACTGTTGCTTTGTAAGACCCTAATCGATTTTATGGTAAACTTTAAGACGATTTTTTTGGATAATATTAATAGAGGAGGATGATATGCATCCTTCTAAGTTATTGGGAAATAATGTTTGTATACGCATTTTATACGATCAATAAATATTAAATCTAATGTAAGAATATTGGAATTAATTAATGGATTATGTTGTTGAAGTACTGCATCGATTAATGTCCCTGCGGAAGCATCATAATTTACTTTATTAGAGACTAAGAACTTGTTCTTGACAAGCAATGTTCCATTTATGTTTGTTGTGTTAAAGTCCTCCATGATTAAAATATGATCATGTGATCGATTTTAATGCCATTTTGCTGGAAAAATCCATAGGAAAATCCATGGATTTCAGAATAAAATTAAATTGGGAATATAACAGATAAACTTAATAACTGTACGAATTAAGAAGCTTGTTTTATTCATTTTTATTATTTGTCTAAAGCGCATTAGCTATTTGACTTAGACATTTGTTTATTTAATATAGTAATATATGTATGTAAATACCTAACAATGTAAGCCTTGCATTCCTAAATGTAACATGGTTTATTTCATTCTATATTATTGAGATTATACACAAAGATGATAAAAGGATCACATTTCGACGTATAATTAAGTACTAATATTATCAATTAATAATTAGATTTAAAAAACCTAAGTATTTTCGTGTAATTTGTATGGTTATAGCTGAAATGTGTTCATTATTAATCGCGGTCTTCATTTTATAAATAAGTGAGTTATTATCAACAAACAAAAAAGAATTATTTTTTAATCACTTAATCATAATAACTTTAGACAAGTGAAACTGATGTTAGAAAGTCTGATCATAAAGGTCCAATGCTGAAGCTAAATAATTTAATAGCAAGACGGGTTATTAATAATTGAAACGTCTCCTGTAAAAATCTGACAGAAAAAGTACTAATAACATATAGTTCACGGTGGTATTCTATACGGGAAAAAGGTTTTTACATATTTAATACTCACTATAAACATATAGATATAAATAATAGGTGAGCAGTTTACATGTATTAGTATATGTGTATATTTTGCATGAGTAATTCAGGGTTTCCCCATCTGCGTACATAAATTAACACGAAATATTTAAAAACAAAATGATTATATATTACATCAATAAATTCTTAATATTGAATATATTTGACGTTAATTTTAAAGAAATTCATTATTCATCTTCAGGTGGGTTATTAGCAAAGATTAGAAATCTTTACTAATAACCCAACTGAAGATGTAATACAACGAAACCTAGGTCGGGGTAAGGAACTTAAAGAAAGTAGAAATAATACTACATCACGTAGTTTCATTTAATTGTGATCAATAAATTCACTAGCATAATGAGTTAATATTACCTTACATTAGGTTTAATCTATATCAATTTGTGAATAAAATTAAAATTTCAATGCAATGGTTCAGTTTCAATTTAAAGTTACCATCGAACTTTGTTCAACTTCATGATATCATATCTTGATTCACATTTTTTCCCATTTCCCAACAGAGAACCAAATATAAACGACTATCATTTGAATACTTCCTCATAAGAAAACAATACCGAATGTATATTTTGAGTCTATATAATCCTATACATATCCTACATATACATACGCACATAAGTAACGCAGGATGTTACTAACGAAAAGTTTGAGTTGAGTTTCAAGAGCGTGAGATAAAGCGCGTCGCTCGTCTATTATATCCTGACCCGACACGCGCACGTTAGACAGGTCTAAATGTATATTATATGAGAAGGTCGACTCGAGTTTATTTGTCAAATATTTCATCTTGACGAGAAAAATAGTCACAAAAAGGACATTTATATTAGCTGTTACTTAACCTCTGGTAAGAACACAATAGCAGGAATGCCTTATTTATTTTCACCAATCCTAGAAGTATTTTCTCTGCTAAATTAATTGATTTCGGTATATTTACGAGTATTTCCAACCTGTATAGAAATTTTACAAACAACGATAAAATTAACGATGAAAACTAAATAGAGTTTATTAGATCATAATTAGACAATAGCCTTTTTCACAATTGTGTAGTTAATATCGATAGCAACCAAACTGACAAATTACGAGTTAAGCAAAGAAGTCTTAATGATATTTTCTCTCATCAACAGAAATTTCTATTATAGTCTTTAAGAATGGCGTAGGACTAGTTATTGACGAGCCGTTACTTTGATAGTACATTCACACACACTTCCGGTTGAAATTCAACGTATTGCGTTAAGGCCGTTATAAACGGTAATATTACACATATCGGGCTGAATCTGAACCTTAATGTAAGCTGTACGGTTTATTTATAATTGTCATATACGAACATATATAAACTATTTTATTATTTTCTAATGGATTTGTTAAAGAGAAAAAAGAAACAAATATGTTTTGCGCAGTCATGTATTGTTTTGCGTTTTTTAAGGAGGAATATCTGATAAAACTTTTTAATTTTATATCATTCCAACAAGAAATAAATGAGGTTTTTTGGGGTTTTCTGCATTTGTAATATCATCAATATAGATAATGAAGTAACGATTAATGACTAATAGAATTATGGAAGCAACACTACGGGGGAAACTGATAAATATTCAGACTGATAGTGAAAATTTCCTAAAATACCAATCAAATTGCTAACTAAGGTTTCCAATAGCTTTCAACTGAGAACCGCGATGATGAGATTATATGATTCATCTTATCGCAGAGACTCCTATTTTTCTATAACAAAATTATCAAGTAAAGTTAAGGACTTTATATATAGAGTTACAAATACACACTGTATATGCTAATACTAACACGCTTTTGTTGTGGAAAAATTATTCAGCAATTTTTTGTAACAGAGCTTTAGCAATAAGGTCTGAATGAACGCTGCTTAAAAATATATTTTTGCAGTTCTAAAAGAAATTGAAAGTGAGGAATAAAAAATCAATTTACCATACTTTGTTCGGAGGATAGGTGTTTTGTATTGACCACAAGTTTATAAAACTTGCTTGAAACTATGAGAGGAAGGATGACAGAAATATATGGATTTATAATTTGATCTACAAATTGCGTTTAATTTTAAGAAATCATGGTTGGTTGGTTGGTGTCGTGTCCATTGAAGTCAAATTAGTCTCAGATCGATCTGTGTGCCAAGATCAAAGCTTTGACAATGTCCACAATTTTGTTGTTGTAGAGATTTCCCTGAAATGTATATTCGTCAATAGCCTGTGTAGACTGATGATGGCTGGACAGTTGAGAATGTGCTGCGAAGTGAGTTCTTCTTCTGGACAATTTCGACATGATTTACAGGATCTAGTGCCATCTGTATCTATAGTCATTCCACTTAGGTATTTGATTCTGAGTCTGGAAATTGTCTTAGTAATATTGCTATCTGCATTGATGACGAATACTTGATGTTCCTTTTTGATGTAATTTTCTTTCAGTAATATCTACCATGGTATTAACGTCTCCTAAAGTTATGACATTTGAACGTCCAGAATTTAAGTTTCTGTTTTAAGTGTCCATTGGAAAGTGCAGTTTTTTTGTTAGTCGCAAAATTCCTCTAAATGATGATGGATATCCTGCACAACTTTGTGATTTCCATTTTCTATCACAGAAGATAACGAGTCCACTAGCGTTGTCATCATCACCCAGAGAAATATACTCTCCTAAGGCCTCCAGAATTGCTTTTGTTCGCAAGTAAAATTGACAGCAATGTTTTCTGCTCCTATAATTTTTTGGATTTTTATACCATTTGTCAGGGTGATGGAAATGCCTGCTCCTCCGTTTAAAATTGTCTCATCTGAGGATCCATAAGTATATGTTTGTACTAGGGCAAGTCCCAAATAGTTTTTGATAGTTTTAATTGCTTTGTCTTTAAGAATATTCTCAGATTCCTTTTTCGAACAGTGTTCCAATAGGTTTAAATTGATGACAGTGTTTGGGGGAAAGCAAGATGATAAGACGAATCCCTGAAATAAAGTGTGTTTATGTTCCAATTGAAGATTTTCTCGGATTACCTTGTCGAGCTTCATAGTAGATGAGCTTTTGAGTCTTGATCTGCAATTCCAGTTAATTATCGTTCTGCGAGAGATATGATTGATAGTATGGCTGTTAGCATTGTTAATGAATTTAACTGTTTGGTAACTTCTTCTTTTACCGAGTGCTTGTAAACCACTCTCTTGCTCTGCCCTGGTATTGTTTGTGCAAGAGACTGCCCGAATGACTAACTTGCCCTGGCCTGGATTTTGTCAAGTTTCCCTAGTGCAGACGCAGAGGCATGTGCCCAGCAAATTTCAGATTGAGTCTAATAAATGAAACGTAAGTTGTTCCGAGAGTTTTGGGATTTGCTAATAAAACGTGTACGGTAGTTGATCTAAGACTGAATTTATTTCTTAATATTAACCTTAGGTAGGTAGTTACAGTTAGTACCACATAGACTTCTCAAAATCTTTAATTTTAAATAACAAATCACATGGTGAAGTAAAACGTAAAACATAAATACGTTACATGTAAAAGAGGGTAATTAAATCATTTGCCACGTCCATAAAATATAGTGCATTAGAATGAATCAAGCTTCGGTTTAAGGCATTTGAATATAACGTAAGCTTTTTACGAATATCATATATCTATATTTAAGGAATACAGACTAAAAACTTATGTATTCATAAGATGCATATAGTTTGCAAAGTAGTTTTACATTACTAAGTTTGTAGCACAGATTATTTTTGAAATTGACAAATCTGCATAATTGTTATTTTATATCAATATTCAATAATATATCCATTTACTTTGTATTTTTTAGGGTTTCTTTTCAACAATGAAAAAATGAAATCTTCATGAGATCAGCAGCGTGTCGACCCATATGTATATTTATCACAGGAGTTTTTCTCAAAAATCATGTATTTAAATGTGTTTTGAAGTGGGCAAATTCATGAGTTTTTTTCGTATTTAGGTGGCAAATGTAAACAATTTCCTATCATATACTTAGCTTGAATTTTATCCAAATTTCCCAATTACCGTGAGACAATATAATATCATATGGCCCATTTAAAGGTGACTTTCGTAAAATAAACAAATTTTTTTCATATGAGTCGTAATCTTTATGACCATTAATACAGAATAAAATTTGTTTACTTTTAAGTTTTTGTACTGCAAAAGAAATAAAAATGGAACCCTAACAACGTATCCGTCTGGCTACCTTTTTTTTTCTTTTACGGTTACTTTTTTCAAAACCGTTTATCGCCAAACTTAAAACTAATAGGTATGGCAATAACACATATCGTCCCTTAAATGTTCCATTGGCTAACACTTAATAATATTTAGATAGAAATTTTAAAGGGGTAAATCGTTTTTTCTTTTATTAAATATTGTTGAATTAAAGCCAAGTTGGTGGAACCAACGATAGTGTGCGGTTGATTGTTGGGATATTCATTGATACGTAATTCGGATAATTATCCACCGCAAGCTTGATGTCACCGAGTAGATAAATGGAGAGCGGCGACGCAGTTATGGTTTATATACTCTCCATCATATACTACCAGGATTATACAGGAAGGAGCAATATATATATATATATATATATATATATATATATATATATATATATATATATATATATAGCAATATATAACTATAGATTAAACATTTTAATACTCCCTCTTAATTAGATCCTTCTTAACAATTGAAAGTTTGCCATAACGATTAAACTTATACGCTTAGCTTTACTCGAAGTATGCATGGATCTTTCTTTCATTTTACCTTAATTGACATTTTACACACAGTATGCCACTAGATGGCTGTTAACATAATTATACCACATTAATTCCATTCCGATTAGCCTAGTTATATTACATTACTTCATACTTTATACTCCGCCAATTTTAGCAATTACGAGACAGGCATGTAAATTAAAAAATGCTTTCAAAGTTATCCTCATTAATCCTTTACTTTAAGAATGAAACGAGCAAAAAGTAATCACTTTGTCCCGATACGTGGGAGACCATCGATGCCGCCTTGAATTGGGAGCCAGCTCGTTGTTAATTTTTAAAACTTAATTTTTGGCATGCATGACGATCAGTTTCCCGAAAGTCGAGGACTGTGGCTGATATAAAAGTTAGTCCTGCTCTGCCGATAAAAGTCTTCCATTATTCTTCAAATATTATGCCGATCTTGGTCCATTGAAGTCAAAAGAGTTTGACGTTGCTTTTTTTCTGGCTTCGTCGTCGATATCTGTAAAATCCGTCTTACGCATATTGTCATATCTTTGTCAATAACAGGATCAGTCAACACGTCTCTTGTTGTCATATGTTCACCAATGCAGTCAACGTTATAATTATCAATGTTCGTGATATTATCACTTTCAAGGATTAGCCACTCTTTTAAAATATCTTTCTTGTGTCTCTATTTGAGGAGCTTGTTTCAATTTTATTCTATAAGCTTAATTAAAAAAAATTTTAAATCCGATTTGAACATATGAGGACGACATAATATTAAATTATAGATAATTTCACAAACGATACGTATATTAATTGTGAATTTAATGTCTGCGTCTCATATTGTTTGCGAAGTAGAAGCCTTTGGCCAACGGACCAAAAGGTCAATTGCCGATATTGACGTACGGATACACGACCGTATTGGCAGCATTTTTACTAGTATTGAACAGCAACCAAAAATAGATATATTTTAATTACATTATTATAATAATCATTTTGAGTAAAATTCCTTTGAGTAACACGTGCCGCAATCGAATAAGTACCCAAATTTTCTTAATTAGAACGGAAGTCATCAAATAACACACAGTAGCATACTGAAAGTCACATAGTATAGTATACTTTTATTTATTACTACATTTTCGTTTACATTAGTATTAACAATTCTTTTGGTAAATTAAGTTAATGTATTAGAAAATTATAAAATTTAGCCTTTTATTATTGAAATACTAGGTAATTATAATAATTGCTTACCCAGTAAATCTATACACGAATATCAGATTGCAAAATATCGTCTATTGGGATATTAAAATATCGACTTTTGGGTTATCGAAAACTAAGATAATTTGTCAACAAATACGCCCCTTTCTGATAAAAGAGTGATTTATTTATACCGTTGTACTGTGACATCAATCATATTGCATAATACACAAATGAAATGAACCGAATATATTAGGCTTTGCGTATAGTGATGAATTGTTGGTTCAACAAAAGAGTTTTGCTTCTTCGTAATAAGGCTACCGTAGCGGTTTCCAATATCGATGAAAAACTACTTATTTTTGTGGAAAACATATGATGTAATATGAGTTGAAGATATCATTTCATACCTTATGACACGGATGAAAATGTGTAGTCGTAACCGATTTATTTATAGCAACAATCGATATAGTGAAATTGAAATATTACGCAGTGCTTCTGTATATTTTTATAACTGAAAATATTGAATATATTTGGCGTTAATTTTGTAAATTCACTTAATGTATTAGAAATTTTTTTTTGTAAATTAACTTAATGTATTGAAGATTTCTTTGCTAATATCCCACCTGAAGATATTGTAATACAACGAAACCTAGGTCGTGGTAAAGAAATTAAACATAGTAGAAATAATACTACATCACGTAGTTTCATTTAATTGGTAATTGTGTATAACTGAAAAGCTTTTTGGGAATAAAGATGATTTGCAAGAATTAAATATATCGGATATTGGTATAGTAGCAATTTTGAAATACTGTAAAAATTTACAATTCTAAATACTTTAAAAATTTAAAAGCAGATATGAAAGTAGAAAATGTTTTCTTGCTGTTCAGTAAAATATCAATACTTTGAAAATCTGTCTTAGTGAGATAGTTGAAAATAAGGATAGATTTAGCTAATAAAAATGAAGAAACAAATTGAAGTAAGTTTAAAAATACGATAAAATCTTCTATGTTCAGAGCGCAAAGAAAGTTTCATGAACTCATAGAAGAACACTTAAAATAGTTAAAATGTGTAAGGGTGTTTCAAAATATAATGTTGGGTAGCAATCCTGAAAGTTCTATGTTTGGTGCATCTACAATGCAATACAACATTCATATTTTTTTCCATTTAATTACATTTTAACAGTAGCTATTAGGATCGGTAAATTATAGCATGCATAACTTAATTTTAGCTAAATGTATTTTTAGGAGCTATTCTTAAATTTACGATTACATTAGTTAAAGATAACGGAAACAGACAATTTTATAAATTGTAAACTTAGTAAATTGGAAACAAACTTTAAGTAAAAAAATGTGACCTGTCCGCTTACATTTAAAAATACTTATTTACGATCTAAAAAAATATAATCCACGTGCACTTCTCAATAAAGTAGAATATTTTAATAAATATTTTTATTTTTTTTTAAAATATCTGTATGTCCAGTGACAACACCTTGCTGTAATTCCCAAATGACGGAATTCTATATACGGACGCACGAACGAACATGACGTAATTATAAAAGTTTCTGGTGACTACGAAATCTACATAATGCCAATTCTCCAACAAGTTGGGTAAGAGCAACTCATTTTTCTTAAGACTTAAATCGGGCCAACAATTTATACCGTATAATTTACGCAATATATCCGCTTGCTGCACTACAATAGCCTTAGAGATTATTGTTATTATTCACAATTGACTAATTTTAAGTCAAAGTTGCAACAATTATTACACCAACACGCTTAAATAACGTGGAATTATAGAATTACTCGTTAATAATCTAATTTAATTTAGAGCACAAAAATATTTCGAAAATTAGTACCCAAATTTTCTTAATTTGAAGGAAAGTCATCATATAATATGCATTAGCATACTGAAAGTTACACAGTATAGTATATTTTATTAAAATTTTAAATAAATTTAAGTAACAATGTAAGTTTATAACGAATACAAACATAAAAAACATATTATGTGCAAAAACGACCACCAACGACGCTACCTTTATGTGTCTGTGTTCATTCCGTTGGCTTATTCAAGCACCTACACCTCCCGCACCTTTACATACTTTACCTCTGGCTATGACCATTTCGTCAATGTCTATCATGGTGCAAAACTTCTTAGCGTGATTTAAAATGTACATGGTATCATCTATTGATATATGTACCTAGGTGCACTATACCCTTGTATAATTACTACACATTGTGTGGCAAGGTACTTCTTTATTTTTATCGTACTGATGCAATGTAAATTGTTAAAAATATTAAATTTGCATATTTTTTGGTTTAGTAAACCAAATGCGATGAAATAAAAATTGAAAGTTACTTCGAGCTACATTTCTCTGTAAACTTCATTTATATTGTTTTATTTGTAGTTTTTACGCGATGCGCGCACAAACAAAACGAAATACTCAAACAAACTTACAAAAGTTACAAAATTAATACTTTTCTATTCGTATATTATTATGCCATACTATAAAATTTTTTGATGATATTTTCAAGGTACAGATAGGTAAATTCTAGAGTTTTATAATATGCACAGAAAATTAGTTTTGTTGGCGGTTAAAATTCATTGAATATAAACTAAAATAAAAGTGAAATAGGCCAAGGATTCAGGCATAAATTACATTCGCTTCTTCAGTAATTTTTGAGTACATTTTAAGTAAATTATACTTATGTCAGCGTTTATGGGTTGTATTAGGTAGCTACCCTACATACAGTGGGCCTAACCAAAGTTGAACATAGTGCCGATCTGTGAGTCAAGCCTCTTTATTCGTCAATTGTTAACTGTCCGTTTTAATTACCATTAAATATTTTTATTTACGATGCTTTTATCTTCATTAACTAAGAAAACAATAATTATTATAATATTTTAATTATATTAAGTTGTACTTTATATTTGATTATGGATAAGACAAAATGAGAAATTCAAAATAATATTGTGATTGGAATGTCAAAAATTTATCAAGAAAGACATCTTTAATAATTGTAACTACATAAATTTGCAACTTAAGCAAATACAAACATATCGTAATGTAATAATATTTATCACGTAAATATATAGGACATATGTAAAAAGATATTTATAAATGTGTTGTTATAAAGTATTATATGTTGGTGTTGCAGAAAATGTGATGGTGAGTGAAATTGTAAGATATATTGAAAATAATATCTATTATACAAAAATGTAGGGCATGATGATATAAAAATTTAGTATTTTTCATAAATATAATTTATTTTATACGTTATTTGGTACGAGCAAAGTGGAAGACATAAATATATATATATTAATAGCTTATGTTGGATTATTATGTTATCAGTGACCAACGACTGTCACTGATCAAATCATTTTATCAAAGAAATAAACTTTTATCAAAAATGTTTAATGAATAAAAGCGAACTAATTTGATGATTTTGATGTGACACGCATATTTTTAATATTTAAGTAAAAATCGACTACTTATACAAAAACAAGTACATCATATTTAAAAATGTGAATATTTATCTAAAATATTTTGAAAATAAAAGATATAGGTAAAATGTAATTGTGGAAATAAAAATGGAATTGCTTAATAAAACAGGGAAAGTTTTGTGCCGGAAAATTAAGTAAACTTCGAAGTTGATTACATGAGCTAATTTACGCTTGTGACTGCATTAAGCAAATATTTATAAATATTTATATTGCGAAAGCATCGCGAATTTTAAATTATTTTTTGTCTAGTCTATGTTATCAAATTTGTTCATGTAAATACCGTCAATTACCTAAAGTTTATTTAAAAATGTTTATTTATATTATCATTTCCTGAGTAGTTTTGACGATGACAATTAGATTAATTTACTAAAATTAAAGTGAAATAAGATGAATAGTTACCACCTTACCAATTGCTTGTTTGAGAGTAGATAATAGTTACATACTATATATTAATATTATACTGTATATTAGTTTATATCAAACTTCACTAGTTTATTAATTTCAAAGGCAAAAAAAAACGTCTTTTTAATTTTTACTTTGCGACTTACTACTTCCTAAAGATTTGTAATTGTTCAATTTTTTTTCGAAGAAAAATAATATGTTAATATACTTTTGAAAATACAAATTTGCTTCGAGAGATAATATGCTTAATATTAACGAAACTAGTGTCTGCGAAATTAATACACGAACTTTAATTATATTTTTACGATACACCAATTATCCTTAATAATGAAAATAGTAAAAAAATAAATGAAAAATAGTAAAAAAATTACTTAATAAAATATTAAATCCAGGTTCAGCTAATGCAGAAAACGTGGTTTGTTTTTAAAAAAATGATATCTTGATAATGATTACGATTAATTCGGATTTATTTTTAATTAAAAAATAGTACATTGAGGTGGAACAAATAATATATTGGAGAATAGTATTAGATAATATTCAGTTTTTATATCCATACTCATAATTAAATTTGAATTACAGGTATTAAAATAGTCATAAAACTATTAATTTGTATAAATTTTAAATAAATCATAACCGACAGTCTGCAACAAATTAATTAAAATCTTTGTGGAAGAAAAACGAAATTATTGCGACTTATTCCTTATAAGTCCCTTTTTATTTGTTATTGGTTCTTTGGCCCAAATAAAACTTTCCTTAAATAAATAAATATTCTACTGAACATTTACAATAAAGACATAAGTAGCAAAAATGTTATCAACAACCAATACAATATCTATTGCATAGTAGTCTGTACAATTAAAGAAAAACTTCATCCTGAAATTGTTATTTTGTTACTTGTCTTATGTCTTCATATGGTAAGTGAAAGAAAGAAAATTTAAATTTTAACCAGATTTTAATTGAATTAAAATCTGTCAACATAAATTTATTCTATTATATATATATGTATATATATATATATATATATATATATATATATATATATATATATATAGTGTAATTAATTAATAATGAAATTTTAAGTAGGTGCTTAGAATATTTTTAAATATGCCAAATTATTGTTTGTATATATGAATTTCTAATTTAAAGTTTCGTAAGTGTTTTTAAAAATATAAAAATGTTAAAACAAACCTCAATTGCATTTCCAAATATCTATCCAAAGACATTTCCAATCAACATTGTTTGTGCAAACATGTTGGGTAATTTATTTAGTGACAATTACAAGGATGATTGGTATATTTTTAAATTCTTTTTTTAAATTCCTTAAAGTCTCTATCTCTAAGCAAAACTATAATTTTTATGTATGTTACGTGTGGTTTTTCCTTAAAAAGTGAAGTATATCTTTATAATTAAAGTTTAATTATAACTTATTAAACATCAATGTGATGTAACAACTCGCAAAGCAAAGTCCAAATTATTTTTAGGGTTCGTAGCCAAACGGCAAAAATGTAATCTTTATAATTTCATCCTATCCACCTGTCCGTTTGTCTGTTTGTTCATTCTTCCTGTCCATATGCCTCAGCCATTTTACTCGGAGACTATTGGCATTACATAAATGAAATTTGGATGGTAGGTGTCCTCTACGAATCGTTATACAATGAAATAGTGAAATTGTGAAAAAAAAATAATATTAGGGGTGGCACTCCATACATGTAACTGAGGGATGAAAAAAGTACACATGGGTGTATGGAGTATCCTTAAATAGGTCTTAAAATCATATAGAAGTTCTAATTTTTTTTTATTTAAGTCAATAGTTGATGAGATATACGTTTCTAAAGTCTTAAAAAGTGTGCCTATCTAACTTTTCAACTAACGGGTGTAAAATTTGAACACAAAATAAGATAGTAGAAATTAAAATAAATTTTCGACGAAAATTGGTTTGAATAAGATATGTTGTGTAGTTTTTGAGGTGATGGGATATTTTTGGTACCAACCGCAGCAATAACTTTGTTTTTAACCGTGTCTTTGAGGAACTTAAATTTATAAATTTAATATTATTTGATGCTTTGGAATTCTTTATGTGCGAGTTCGACTTGCACTTGACCGTTTTTTTTGTTTTTAGCTCTAATAAATGACTCAAATCTGATACAAATGTTTTGTATGTGAATTTGGTAGCAAAATTTGTATATATCTATTGGCATTTGAAATATGTCTGCCTGATTTTCTAAATTTCTTGATAAATTTTGTCCTTTAGGGATTCGCAGAAATATTTATAAACGAATTTTGAAATTATGATATGCAATGAAAAACACTTTTAAATATACAATAGTTCATTACCTGAAAACATTTTCCACTATACACAGACTTTAGTAATAAATTATAAAGCATGAAATACGTATGCTTTTTTAATAAACCAAAATAAATTACTCTATTTTCTGAATGTACTATGAATAGGTATTCTTTAATTGAACACGTGAAATAATATACAATATAATTATCTGTTTAATAATTATCTAAATATCTTTCTCATATCAATAGTGGTCCTTAATTTTGTTACTAAATATTCTGACCCTTTGAACCCGACCAATAATTGACTTAACCTAAAAATTAAGTCAGGGGATTTAAATTGAGTGAATATTAGAAGTAACAATTTGTAAAAATAATGTGATTGTGCCATGGTTTTATTTTCTTTAGAATTGATCTAGCCTGCCCATATAAAAACTAGTCTCAGAAAGCGTCTGACTGCATAGCTTATGAGGATTTGGATTAGAATGAATATGCACGCAAGATAACTTTAGCTAAATTCCTGGTCGATAAAAGCCGTAATTGTAGTTATTCTATTGGCGTCTTTATTGTACTGGAAAACTTTAGATTAAATTCATACTGGGCACTTATTAACTGAAGTAAACCACATAGCGTTACATATGATGCGGTGTATATACAATCGAATTTTAACGCCAGCTTGCTCGATTGAACGATTTGCCTAATTATAATATTGATGAAGGAAGCAGACGTAGAATTGTTATGTATTGATCAATGAAAGTAGGAAAGTATCAGACGATATTACTGCACAAGCATTTTTGGGATACATAAACTGAGTTGTTGGAATACGTATTAATATTGAGGCCATATTATTTTAGTAGTATAGTTTTTAGGATGAGAAAAATACGAGGGCAAACTCGTCCAGAAGAATTATAAAATTTCGTTTATACAAATAAAGAATAGATTAGTATTTTTACCAATATCTTTTAAGATCTATAATCATTGTGAACCCTATTCCCATCAACACCCGTGTGGTCTCAAACTCCCACCCAATATAGCATTAAACAGTGGTCTAGATTTCCAAAAGTTACAAGATTACGTCGCTCTTAATACAGCAATTTACTAAAAACAATTGTCTTATAGCTGAACCAAAAAATTTGTCAGGATGCTCTCTTAAGTACATTGTAAAATGTCTTTTAAAAAATCGACTTCAAAAAAGTAGGTACTAAAAAGTAATAAATAATTAATTTAAAGGAAGTACCCACTTATTCGTAATAGATATCTGAGTCACTTATTTTTGAGGTCGGTGCCTGCACTGTCGTCGAACTTAAAGAAATTTATAATTTAATTTAGAATGTAAATTTAACATCTTAACTTCTAATGTACTCATAATAATAAGTAGATGATAATGTACGTATTTATAATATAAAATGTTACATTTGTTTATGTGTTGTGATCGATGGTGCTGACATCGACTTCAAAAATAAATAACTTTATTATTTATTACAAATAAGTGGCTACCTATTTTGAATTATTTCATTTATTACTTTTTAGTACCTACTTTTTTAAAATCCCTTTTTAAAAGATATTTTATTTCCAAATTTTAGTGATTAATATATTACCATTAATCATCACATTATATTAAACATTCAATTATTTTCTTTCTTAGAATATACCCTAATTATTAAAAGTCACGGGCAAAAGCTAGTGTATAGATAATTTCATCTTCGTCTAAAATTGGTTACCAATTACACACAGCAACGAAACAATAGTAGTAGCTACCATTAGTTATCTGTTGACCGTCGAGGAGTTCCTTTCTCTATATCCGAAGTTAAATATTAGATTTTGCAAAGTTACAATCACCACTTGAGTAGTTCCGTTCTCCATATCCGAAATCTAATATTAGATTTTGCAAAGTAATAAATAAAGTAACAAGTAGCCAGTAGTATACATATTGAATCACGATTGATTTACTACCATCTATTGGAGAGTTGCATCGTTTAACTTCAGGACTCATCATCACATCCTGACCTGGTCGATGGTGCAGTTATTTTATAAAGTAAAAACTATCAGTAACATATATATTGAATTACGTTTGATTTATAACCATCCGATAAGGAATTCCATTGTTCATGTCCAGGACTCATCATTAAACCCTAACCTGGTCAATGGTGTAGTTATTTTGCATAAATAACCACTACGAGTAGCAAATATCTTTAATCACGGTTGATTTACTAGTATTCGTTAAGGAGGTCCATTGTTCATCTCCAGAATTTAATATTAGACCCTAACCTGGTAAATGGTGCAGTTATTTTGCAAAATAACAACTACATGT
The DNA here is from genome assembly GCA_039881145.1 of Druceiella hillmani. Classification (NCBI taxonomy): domain Eukaryota; kingdom Metazoa; phylum Arthropoda; class Insecta; order Lepidoptera; family Hepialidae; genus Druceiella; species Druceiella hillmani. The sequence goes on from JAYKKI010000054.1 coordinate 4,142,727, forward strand.
AGCAAATAGCTTGAATCATAGTTGATTTATTACCATTCGTGAAAGAGTTCCGTCGTTCTTTTCCGGAACTCATCATCAGATAATCATCATCATATTTACATAGGACCACCTCTGTAGTATCCTCTTTGAAATAATTTTTTTTTTGTAAGTTAACTCGGTAAAGAATTACAGATAAACAAAAAAATTCCAATGGATTGAGAACCTCGTACTTTTTTGAAGTCGGTTAAAAATATTTGGATTTATTAAAATTGAGCGAAAAAATTTACAAAATTTTTATTTTAATAAATATCAACGAAGGCATTAAAAGGAAGTGTTTAGTAACTAATTATGGATTTTGTTGAATCAGGCAAACATGTATTAATTTCAATCATTCATAATTAGTTACTATAGAAAGAGCACTCCAAAAAAAAAGATCTACCTTCCATATAATTACGATTACATTGTGACAAAATCCGTTTGCGTGTAATTAGAGGAATTATTTCGACTAGTATGACACGCACGTAGGTAATCGTTAAGAGGAACGTGTCGGAAGTTGCTTTTTATCTATAAACTTCTTAACATCGTCATTGCGCGTTTTTACATAAGTAATTTTTATAAAATACACATTTGGCTAGTTAAATTTGCGAAATAGGCATATGTTCGCTATTCACTCATTCCACGTGTAGAAGCCGTAACAACGAAATCTTTTGAAATTTTAGCGTACGAGTCTTGTCCATACTATTTCTTACTTCGTTTTCAGTTTTCAAGGAAAACTAGAAACGGTTCAGTGAGAATCAATAAATTTACTGAATTTGTATATAACTGTATCATAATATAATTATTCCAATAAATAAAGTCGAAATCGATATTAAACAATAGTAGAATTTCATTTAAGTGCACTGTTTTAAAAACGGTAACTTGAAGTATTATACAAAGTGTATAAATTATTCGAACTAATATACCTATACACAGAGTCGATCGAATAGAAGTAATGTAAATAATAATTAAAAAGTCACTGCTAAACTCATTCTAACTACCTTCAGGCTAATGGGTCTCCACAAAAATTAAAAAGCATGCGTTCCGCTTAAAAGTTTGAGAATTCTTTTCGCCGTTTAATAATTTTGATCTCTATAATTCGCTTCTTCGGAGATTTCCGTAAACTATGGTGATAAAATCGACGTAAATACAATTGTAGATTTGAAGTGCTTTTATCTCATTTTTAATCGTGTCCATTTTGATTATAAAAAACAGATTTGACATGAAGAGCTAAGTTTTATTTTAAAGTTTAATATCTTAAATTAGTTTTTTTTTAATTCACTCAAAGCTGTTTATACTATATAACTATTAATTAATATTATGTAATAAACGACTGCAATATTATAAAATGAACAGTAATTTTACTAAAGATATGCTGATCCATTCCTCATTTCTGTACATAACTTTAAGAAAAAAGTTCAGATTAAATTTCAATAGGTGGATGTTACTATTTTATGTAACTGCTAAGAAAGTATAAAATATTACATAATTTGTTTTTGTATTGTATAATCTGTTTCATAGTCTGTGTCATTCATGAGTTAAATATATAAAAATATGGTAGTAAAAACTATTAAGTAGTCTTTATTAGGTTAATGAGAGGGTCGTTGTAATAAAAATCGTTTGTAAGAGTCTAATGAATTATTTCTTCAAAACTTGCGTATATTATAAACGCAGATGGAAGGTAGTATACATAATATCCACTAAAAAAGTTATTAAAAATTCTATATTTGAAGGATATATATGACGATTGTCGCTTGGTCGAAATCGATGGTCGCTTGGAAAAAATAAAAATCCTATTGATCCGAATTCGTCCATTACAAAATTTATCCAAGAAAATATGTCAATATAGGTATCATAACTACGAAGGTCCTCACAAGAAAATTCTGATATGCGTACATATTTTCGTTTAATTATCCGTAAAGCCACCGAATTCAAATTAAACACACATAATGCAAAATAAATATTTGGGAGCTTTACGTTAATAAAAATAAAATAAGATTGCTTTTCCGTGAATTTATTGTTTCCTTTGAAAACGTCCAGGCTTGCGTATTCATATTTACTAACGACTCTTCTCGTTAAGGGCGGATGTGTTTCTTTTTTATTATTCTCTTTATGTATGGACGTTTTTAATGCAAGGAATATTATAAGTGTAATATATTGTACATAAAATACTATTAAGGAATATTCTTGGCAATATTTTGTACTTTTAATAAAAATATTAAATTTTTTAATTCATCTCTTTGAAGGTGATGATATTGAACCAGTTCAAAACATTCCTAATAGTCCTTGAAGATGTACTTTTTGTATTCGTGATAAAGTTCGTAAGACTATACATGTTTGAGAAGAATGTTTAGGCCCCTTTTGTTTACAGGGACCACTTTATTTCACAATATCAAATAATAACCGAGGAAGGCTAATTTTTATGACTGAATAGATAAAACTATGTTTTTGGGGAATGCTTTAATTGACGATTTCAAACTTTAACCAATCAAGACTAGTTTTAATGACTTAATTGATAAAACTATATTCCTAGTATACTTTCTTGATAATATGAATCCAAAATAGTTAGGTTATAGATAGAATAGGTCATGTTTTCCAGAGAAAAGAAATGTTTAAATTTTTGTTTTGTGGTCAAATGATTAAATATTTTTCACAAAATACGTTATTGCTTTTATTTAAATAACATATCAATAATTTTATTACAAAACTTTATTACATAAAATATTATAGAAAATAGAAAAATGGGATGGATAGCTAACAAAGAACGTAATAAAAGTAATTAACGGAATCTATTCAATGTAAATGATTTCAATAAACTATATCCCAAAAATTATAGCCTGTAATTTCAAAAGCATTTGTACGTTGGTAGACAAAAGTAAAGGTCCTCCACATTGGCATTCACAAATGTGTGGAGACCTTCGACATAATTAACCAGGACTGCAGTTTTAATTCAAAGTATAATTTTAGACATATATATTTGCAATTTCGTTATAGTGTATATTGTTTCTATTTCATGTTTTATTACGCATGATAATATGGTGATAGTTTGGAAAAGAAATTTCCAAAAAAATTTTATGTAATTTTTTGCGATGGAAACTTGAATGTTAACTATGAAAGTAATGCAAGCATACAAGGTTCGTAGCTTTATTTTATTTATATGATGAAAAATAAAAAGATATATTAATAGTTGCAGTGCTAACTCACATACTTATTATTTATTTGTATAATTGATTTCTTATATCAGACATCATTGTCACTGAAAACTAATATTGAAAGTATATATTGATATTTATTTTAAATATATGTATCGATCCATTAATCAGTAACTTCTGAAATTAAGAATTGACGGTTTTTGCAAAAATTTCGATTTTGTTTCAACTTTCTTCGAAAAGTTAAGCTAGTTGAAAGTGAGTTGAAGCTTTTTTTAAAATCGTTTTCCTAATAAATTGCGTTTCTCCAATTTTCTACACTCACTAGCTTCACGAATTTTATTCTGAGCCTTCTCTGTTTGAACATTGAGTTAATTATTTGTACTGGTTATTAATTTCAATGTTATTGATGGTAATAACCAGTACAAATAACTTATGTCAATGTTCAAACAGAGAAGAATGGTAATTTGTAATGGTTATAACCCTAAATCCAAAATCGTCGGTTGTAAAATTATTTTTTTCCAGCAATGATTATAAACCATTATACTAGTACATAATGGTTTTCAGGATTCTTATATAATGTTGTGGATCTTAAAATAATTCGACATTATTCCTTAGATTTTTTTGACGTTCTAGAAGCAAAATTTAACAATAAGTTTTTTACATTACCTGTGCGGAAATTAGCAAGAAAAATTACTGATGCCTGAATGACATTTTGTTAATTTTAAGATTTAACTGACATTAAAATCTTCTTAAGGCCATGATGTTGCTTCAATGTTGTGTAGTAAAGTATAATAAACAACTTTAGTATGTCTCACCCTTCATTTTCAATTACTATTTTCTTGTATCAAAATATTTCTCCAAATTGCAAATATATTTAATTACAAGAGAATAAACATAATAGGTAAGTACTGTTGTATTAGTGAAACTAATTGCAGTAAACACATATAGTATTTTATGTAAGAGTGCAGCATGCGAGTATGAACAATTTCCAATGAAAATTCATCTTTGATTTGTAACTCTACTAGCTAAATAAAATTTAGTATAATATTTTAGCATGTATGACGAATTATTAATTTTAATACAATTTAGCTTTCGGCTATAAAGAATTAAATTCTAGTTTTAATTATTGAAGAGTGCTTAACATATGAAAACAACCTAAATAATTAATTGTCATAAATACAAACTTTCAATAAAAAACCATTTCTTTTATACATTAACGTTAGTGCAGTTGACGAAAATTGCCTAAAATCCTATTAATGTTTTTGCTTCAACCTATCTATGAAAGGTCGTTGCCCCAATCGTTTAGGTATCGTTTATTTTCGTGTAAACGAAATTTTATTCTATTTCAGATTATATGTTTCTTCTTACTTTTGTTAACATACTCTGAGGCATATACTGATCTGTAAAATCATCATAAACATTCAGTCAAGTCTATCGTGAGTAAGATATATATTCCATGACTGTTTAGTTTGCTCATAAAAAGAATAGTATTACTTGTTGGAATATAATACAAGCAAAATTAATAAATATAGTTTGGTTTATATTTGTTTATACATGTTTCGGATAAGAAATACGGAACGCCAAATAATGAGAGATACCACTACATAATACTAGTGAATGTGAACACTCGTTTTTTTTTACATTTTGCTACTGTTTGGCACAAAACTGGTATTTTCCGTTTACAATTTTAACTATGAAAGCATTACTGAATTCATTGCGTGACAAATTAATTAATATTGAAATAATTAAAAAAATAATAAATTAATTAAATTAAATAATGCTTATTGACCAGTGTAGGTTGTATTTATTACAATAATTTAATAATAATTTCGTTAGCTATAAATGATTCATATCACTCGTTGACTCCAATATTGACGTCTCTAAAGAAATTATACTAAATATGTAGGTAAATCTGGGATAATATGAGTAAAATATATAACTACACAAAGGCGGCATGTGTCTAAATTTTAAGAAATGAAACAACTTAAAATGTCTCTTTATATGTATGCAAAGGAACAGTTCCGGAAAACAAAGTTTTAAGTTGTGATATCAATTATGTTTATTGAGCCTATCAAATACATGTAGAACTAACTCTACGAGGGTCCCACCACTTAAGTTTACGTAGTACTTTTATTAAATTATTTTCAAAGTTTATTATTGTTTTTAACGTACTATAGCAGATTCAGTTCATCCTTGTATTAATGAGTACAGAAAAGTTTTCTATTACCTTGTTAAGTTTACATTGTTAAGGAAATTATAATGTTGAGAAATAATGTACGAAAGACAAACCTTTCGTATTTCATTAGAAATTACAGCAACTTTGCGAAATAATATAGTGCCATCGAAATTATTTTTTTTTGTGTATTTATTTTTTTTATTAAATTTTGTAATATGAAATAGGCAACAAACTAGAAACAAAACAAATCAAGTTTCCACTGAATAGTGTAATATTGGTGGTTACGTACTTTATTATCTATACGTAGAATAAAACTATAAAATAAATCAGTCTTTATGTTGAACGTGGTTATAAAAACAAATATTTCGAGGATCATAACAAAAGTAATAGAACAAAATAATATTGTTTTTTTATATTTTTTCATTCCTCTATGAACCCGTTTATTTGCCGCGCATCACGCAAGAGCAGCTAAAAAGATTTCAATGAAATCTTTATGGATAAGTTTTGATAAGTCTGGTGTAGTATATAGAGTATGTTTTATTGAAACCAAATATTATAAAAAAAATGTATGAAAACTTGATCTTTCAAAACAAAAAATAGTATACTTATATTAATTTTAAAAGCTAGTTTTCAGTTACTTGTACAGCTAGTCACTACAATGTATAAAAGAAAGTCTCTCTATATATGTATGTATGTCTGAACGCAATAATCTCAAAAATACTACATGGATTTTCACTAGGTATAATGGATTCAAGAGAAAGTTTTTGGTGTATAATTTTTGAAACTGTTGTGTAATTTGGCCGAAATATGATAAAAATCGTCGAATAAGTCGGAAAAAATCATGAAATCTGAAAACTTGACAGGTATGGAAACGTAAATCGTTAAAATATTGGAAGTCTCATATTTGTTTTTTATGAGAGTGTTGTTTGTAATTTGTTTTCTAAGCGGCTAGCATTTGAAATAACAATAAATAAAGCATAGGACCAGAATGTAAACGTTGCCAAAATTGATCTCAGAGTTCAATGTTTTCCACAGGGCCAACTATATGTGATAGATCAGAACATAATATCTTTATTTTTGCGCGTAATCCGGCAGATGGAATAAATATTGTAAATAAAGAAAAGCGTGTGTCTTAAAATACGTCTTTTCATTGTTTATCCTCTTAGAATAATTATTTTATAATACGTATAATAAAACACTTCACTGAGATTTATAGTTTTTTTATTTAATAAGCATTACGTTCTTTTATAAATAAGAATTGTCTGAAAAAGATTCCAAATCAGTTGGGTTTCAATCCAACTTACACGATCGATGCAGCAGTCCAATAAAAACACTTATTACTCCATTACGCCAGAAAAATTATACGGGCAAAGTTACTTTATGCTACCCACAAAGTACATAATTGATATAGGATCTACATTTGGCGATAAATATTAGTTAAATCGGAAAAAAATCATATATCTGAGCATTATCCTTCCCATAACTTAACCGTGCAAAGCTGGGTCAAGTTGCTAGTTTCTAATATAAGAAGGTTAAGTATGCAAGAAAATATTCTATTATCATTATGCGGTAAAAAACTTTCACCCTCTTTTAAGTCTAATTACATCAAGTTTCAACGAAATTATGCAAATATAGATGAAAGTTGAATGTTACGGGCAAAGTAAATATTTACATTAGAAGTAAAGTAGTACAAATTTTGAAAGTGAAAATTTTGAATAGCGCGGTATGTTAAAATTAACATCAAGTGTGACTCGAAAGCGTTTTGAAAGTATCGAAGATGTAAGCGCTCTGATAGGCAGTTTCTCGCTACTCTGACATAAACCTCGTACACGGGGGGAGCGACTGAGAATAATGGACAGACACTCTGTTTTGTAATGGGGCCATGGGTCGCTGTTAATGGTGTCTAATGTCTTTTGCATATTGATAGGTTCGATTATACTGAAGGCAGAATCGCGTTAGAAAAGCTCCAGTAAAAACATGTCCATACTCCTGATGACTTACTTCCGTATGTAATCAAGTTCTGTTCCGTTATGTACCTCAAATCAACATTTATAACACATTTTTCTCTAATTTTTGAAATTCATCCATCTTCTTGGAAGAGTCTCTATGTGATTCCTCTTTTCAAATCTGGTTCTAAGTCCGATGTAAAAAATTATAGACCTCTAGCAGACTTATCTTCGTTAGTTAAATTGTTCCGAAAGGTCGTATTTACTTCAAAATCCAATTTGCGGGACTAACTTCAGTATTATATTTACTGAATAAATACTTCATTCTGTAAGTATAATATTGAGTTTTAAAAATGTTTAAGTTTGTAATAGAACTTAAACATTTTTTTTAATTTAGAAAAGTACACCAAATTTAGAAAAGAATGAATTAACAACCGGATTTATTAAACGAATTAGTTATTTAAATAATGATTACTTCTTATGGCTTCACTTGTTCACAAATAATTTTTAGTACATTATCCACAACTAATACTTTAACCACAATTAATTTTTAATATATTAGAAATTAACGAATTATGAAAACAAGATAACATGTATGACTGTTATTAATATTATATTTTGAACCTGATTAAATACGTTATCAATTTCATTATCATTTTAAAATATTACGAAAGTAAAACTGGTTGCCAAACCAAACATTTCTTATGAAGATTGAATGCAAAAACATTTAAAAACTTTTCACACTTCATAAAGCTTTCAAACCATTAGCAGAAAAGCTTTTGCTAACGGATGAACGCTTTAGCAAATACTTGTATAGAATTGTAATTTAAAAAAATAATCCCCTAAAATGGAATATGAATTTCCATTAGGAGTTTTAATTCAGTATTTTATTTCAAATAGTGTATTGTTCAATGTGATATTAAACAGGTACTGAGGAAATTTTACCTCTATGTTCGTATTAAAATATTTTCCTGTTATCCATTGAAAATTTAATATGCATTATGCATTGAAAATATCAATATATACTTTCAATATTAGTTTTCGGTGTCAATGATGTCTGATATAATATATCAATGATATAAATAAATAAGAAGTATGTGAGTTAATACTGTTTTTTTCTATACAACATATTATTTTTTTTTTCATCATATAAATAAAATAAAGCAACGAACCTTTTATACTTGCATCACTTTCATAGTTTACATTCAAATTTCCATCACAAGAAAATTACGTAAATTTTTTGCAAAGCATTTGCAATATTTGTTTTCCAAACTATCACAATATTAGCACGCACGCACGTAAAATAGAAACAATATTCAACTATTCTAGTATTATTTTTAATTTCTTTAATTTCTTTACCACGACCTAGGTTTCGTTGTATTACAACATCTTCAGGTGGGCTATTAGCAAAGATTCTATAGGTTATAAGAAGTATCTTTGCTAAAAGCCCACCAGAAGATAACAAAATTAACGAAAAATATATTAAATATTCGACTGTAATAAAATTGTGTGTGTATATATATATATATATATATATATATATATATATATATATATATATATATATTTATATATATATATATATATATATATATATATATATATATATATATATATATATATATATATATATCTAAAATTATACTTTGAATTAAAATTTTAGTTCTTGTTAATTATGTCGAAGGTCTCTACTTATCTGTTAATGCTAATGTGGAGGGTCATTACTTCTGTTTACCAATGTAAAAATGCTTTTGAAATTACAGACTATAATTTCTGAGATATAATTTATTGAATTCATTTATATTGAACAGATTCGGTTAATTACTTTTATAATGTTCTTTTTTACCTATCAATCACATTCTTCTACTGTCTATAATATTTTATGTAATAACTTTCGTAAGTCTGTCGAATAAAATTACGCCGTTAGTCGGGTGAGGTCCAGGAGACCCGGAAATAATATTCTCCATTTGATTACATGTTTTAAAAATCAAGACGTATTATATATCACATTACACAATAAAGTTATTAATATATTATTTAAATAAAAACAATAACGTATTTTGTGAAAAATATTTAATCATTTGACCACTAAACAAATACTTAAACATTTCTTTTCTCTGAAAAACATGAATTAAACTAACTATAACCTAACTATTTTGGATTCGCATTATAAAGAAAGTATAAAAGAAATATAGTTCTATCAATTAAGTCATTAAAATTAGTCTTCGTCGGTTAAAATTTGAGATCTTGAATTAAAGCATTCCCCAAAAACCAATTTGGCATGTTCTATACAAATGCGAATAGGAACATAGTTTTATCTATTCAGTCATTAAAATTAGTCTTCCTCGGTAATTATATGATATTGTGAATTAAAGTAATCCCCATAAACAAAAGGGGCCTAGAACATTCTTCTTAAACATGTGTAGTCTTACGATCTTTGTTACGGATATAAAAAGCACACCTTCTACGAGTATTAGAAATCTTTTGAACTGGTTCAATATTATCATCTTCAAAGAAGTTAGTAGCATTAAAATAGACAGAGGTGATTTATTATTGAGAATGATTAAAGATACCAGCCAAACAATTTAATTTTATTCAAGTTTTTAAATAGCCTACCAACAAATGTTTGCTTCAATTTAATGATCAACCAGTCACGGAGACAGACACTATGATTTATTTGTACAAACTTTTATCCTCACGCGAACGCGTCTATGTGACTTTAGAGTTAATAGCAGAGAGATTATACATTTGAAAGTTTATTATTTTTATTGAAACTACAAAATATTGCCAAGAATCTCCCTAAATAGTATTGTATGTACAATATATTACACTTATAATATTCTATGCATTAAAAACGTCCATACATAAAGAGAATAATAAAAAGGAAACACACCCATCCTTAACGCGAACAGTCGTTAGTAAATATGAATACGCAAGCCTGGAAGTTTTGAAAAGAAATAATAAAGTCACGGAAAATAAATCTTATTTTATTTTTTTTTAACATAAAGTTCGAAATATTTATTTTGCATTATGTGTGTTTAATTTGAATTCGGTGGCTTTACGGATAATTGAACGAAAATATGTACGCATATCAGAATTTTATTATGAGGACCTTTGTATTCATGATACTATATTGACACATTTTCCTCGGTAAATTGTATAACGGATGATCAAAAGGATTTCTATTTTTCCAATCAAATGACCATCTAATAGCTACGGGATTGAATTATAATATTGGCGCGAAACTTTCCAATTATCATATACATCCTTCAAATATAGCATTTTTAATAACTTTTTAATTGGATATTTTAAATATTACCTTGCATCTGCGCTTATAAAATACTTAAGTTTTAAAGAAATAACTCATTAAAACTATTTCTATTTATTTTCACTACAACAACGACTCACTCATTAACCTAACAAAGACTGAGTAATAATTTTCAATACCATATTTTTGTTCAAAAGTTTATTGCTTTTAATTTTGAAAAAGACCCATATATATGTATATAAATATATATATATATATACATACATATATATATATATATATATATATACACACACATATATATATATATATATATATATATAAATATATTTAACTCATAAATGACACAGCCTATGATACAAATTGTACAACTATATAACATACATACAGTTACATATATAAAATACACATTAAAATCTACCTATTGAAATCCAATCTGAACCCTTTCTTAGAGTTATGTGCAGAAATTAGGAATGGATCACAGTGTACTCAGTACAATAACTGTTCGTTTTATAATATTGCAGTAGTTTATTATATAGTTAAATAACTGACTAAATTAAAAAACAAATTTAAGACATTAAAGTTTAAAACAAAATTTAGCTTTTAACGTCAAGACTATTCGTTTATAAGTAAAATGGACATAATTAAAAATGAGTTTATCTCATTTCCAGTTCTTCAAAACTATACAAATATATTTACGTCGATTTTAAATGGATGGCGAAAAGAATTCTCAAACTTTTAAGCGGAAAGCATGCGTTTTAATTTCCTTGGCGACCCTTTAGCCTAAATGTAGTTAGATTGAGTTCGACAGTGAATTTTTAATTATTATTTACATTATTTGAATTCAATTGACTCTACATAAAGATATAATCGTTCTAATAAGGTATACACTGCGCATAATACTTTGAGTTACCATTTATAAAATAGTGCATCGAAATAAAATTCCATTACAATTTAATATCGATTTCGACCTTATTGACAGGAATAATTATATTATGTTACAGTTATATACAAATTCAGTGAAATTATTGATTCTCACTGTTTGAACCGTTTTGTCATCTTGAAAACTTAAAACGAAGTAAGAAATAATATGGACAAGACTCGTATGCTAAAATTTTAAAAGATTTCGTTGTTACGGCTTCTACATGTGGAATAAGTGAATAGCGAACATATGCCAATTTTGGAGATTTAGCTAACCAAAGTGTATTTCATAAAAATTATTAATATAAAAACGAGCAATTACGATATTAAGAAGTTTATAGTTTATGTCTTACTAGTCGAAAACATTCCTCTAATTAAACACAAGCGTATTTTGTCACAATGTAATCATAATTATGTGGAAGGTAGATATTTTTGTTTTCTGGGATGCTCTTTGTATATTAACTAATAGTGAATGACTGAAATTAATACACGCTTGCCTGCTTCAACAAAACCTATAAATAGTTACTAAACACTTGCTTTTAATGCCTTCGTTGATCTTTATTAAAATAATGATTTTGTAAAGTTTTTCGCCCAATTTTAATAAATCCAGATATGTTTAACCGATTTCAAAAAAGGAGGAGGTTCTCAAATCTTTTTTTTTATGTATGTCTATAATTCTTTACCGAGTTAAATTACAATTTTTTTTTATTTAAACGAGTATACTATAGGGGTGGTCCCATGTAAATATGATGATGATTATTAGGTTGTGTTCCGGAAACGAACTGCGGAACTCCTTGACGAATGGTAATAAATTAATTATGATTTAAAATATTTGCTACGGGTAGTAAAATAATTGCACCACTCACCAGGTCAGAGTCTAATGTTAAATTCTGGAGATGAACAATGGAACTCCTTAACGAATACTAGTAAATCGACCTTGATTAAAGATATTTGTTACTCATAGTTGTTATTTGTGCAAAATAACTACACCGTCGACCAGGTCAGGGTTTAATGATGAGTTCTGGAAATGAACAAGGGAACTCTTTATCGGATGGTTCTAAATTAAACGTAATTCAACACATTTGCTGCTGGTAGTTTTTACTTTCCAAAATAACTGCACCATCGACCTGGTCAGGATGTGATGATGAGTCCTGAAATTGAATAATGCAACTCTTTAATATATGATAGAAAATTAATCGTGATAAATTGTATATACTACTGGTTAGTTGTTACTTTAGTTATTACTTTGCAAAATCTAATATTGGATTTCGGATATGGAGAATGAAACTACTCAAGTGGTGATTATACCTTTATTAAATCTGATATTGGACTTCAAATATGGAGAAACAAACTCCCCGACGGTCAACAACTAACTAATGGCTGCTACTACTATTGTTTCGTTATTGTTTGTAGTTGGTAACCAACTTTAGACACGAAGGAAATTATCTATACACTAGCTTTTGCCCGTGACTTTTAATAATTAGGCTGTATTCTAAGAAAGATAATAATTGAATATTTAATATAGTGTGATGATTAATGGTCATACATTAATCACTAAAAATTTTGAAATAAAATACCTTCTAAAAAACGATATCAAAAAAGTAGGTACTAAAAAGTACTCAATTGATTAATTCAAAATAGGTACCTACTTATTTGCAATAAATAACTAAGTTACTTATTTTTGAAGTGGTTGTCAGCACCACCGATCAAAACACAAACAAATGTAAAATTTTATATTAATACGTACATTATTATCTACTTATTATTGTGAGTACATTAGAAGTTAAGATGTTAAATTTACATTATAAATTAAATTAAATTAAATTATAAATTTCTTTAAGTTCTTCGACAGTGCCGGCACCGACTTCAAAAATAAGTGACTCAGATAATTATTGTCAATAAGTGGGTGCCTCCTTTAATATATTATTAATTAATTATTTATTACTTTTTAATACTTACTTTTTTGAAGTCGATTTTTTAAAAGACATTTTATATTGTACTTTAGAGAGCAACCTGACAAATTCTTTGGTTCAGCTATAAAGATAATTGGTTTTAGTGAATTATTGTATTAAGAAGAGCGACGTAATCTCGTAATTTTTGGAAATCTAGACCACTGTTTAATGGTATATTGGGTGGGAGTTTGAGACAACACGGGTGTTGATGGGAATAGCGTTCACAATGATTATAGATCTAAAAAAATATTGGAAAAAATACTAACCTATTATTTAATTATGTAAACGAAATTTTATAATTCTTCTGGACTAGTTTGTCCTGGTATTTGTCCCACCCTAAAAACCACTGATATAATATGGCCTCGATACACGTATTCCAATTACTCAGTTTATGTAACCCAAAAACGCTTATGCAGTAATGGCAACTGATACTTTCGTACTTTCATTGATCAATACATAACAATACTATGCTGCTCGTTATCCTGACTCTCAACAGCCTTATATTTGTTTCATCAATGCTATCATGAGGCAAATCGTTTAATCGAGCGAGCTGGCGTTAAACTTCGATTGTAAATACACCGTATTATATGTAACGCTGTATGGTTTATTTCAGTTAATAAGTGTCCAGTATAAATTTAACCTAAATGTTACAATTAAAACTTTTATCGACCAAGACTCTAGGTAAAGTTGTGTTGCTTTCATTTTCATTATGATCCAAATCCTGGTAAGAGATGCAATCAGACGTTTTCAGAAGACTCGTTTTTATATGCGCAGGCAAGATCAATTCCGAAGAAAATAATACAATGGCGCTATATTATTTTTACAATTTGAAGCTTCTAATATTCATTCAATTTAAATCCTCTCACTTAACTTGTAGGTTAAATCAATTATTGCTCCTGTCCTGTGCGCAAAGGGTCCGACTTCAGGATATTTAATAACAAAATTACGGACCTCTATCGGTATGAGAAAGATATTTAGATAATTATTAGGCAGACAATTATTTTGTATATTATTTCACGTGTTTTTTGTGTTTATTAATACTGTGAAATATAAACTTCAATTGAAGAAGATACATTCATAGAACATTCAGAAAATATAATAATTTATATTGCTTTATTACGAAAGCATTCGAATTTCATGCTTCATTACTAATTTATTACTAAAGTCTATGAATAGTGGCAAATGTATTCAGGTAATGAACTATTATCTGAAAAAAATGTTTTTCATTGGATATCATAATTTCAAAATTCGCTTTAAAAATATTTTTGTAGATGCCTAAAATACACAATTTGTCAAGAAATGTAGAAAATCGATCTAACGTATTTCAAATGCCAATAAATATATGCCAATTTAGCTTTTGAAATTCGCATGCAAAACGCAACAATATCGAGTTGAATAATAAACATTTAAGTTGAATGACTTGTCAAATTAGATTTTTATGGAATAAGCAAATTAATATTTTTTAATTATTTTCATTTGTTATTAATTAAATGTTGGGATTAATTATTTAATTAATCACAGACCCGACGGATTTTCTTGGGTTTGTAAATATATTAGTAAGTTCTTGCTTTCTTATACTTTGGGTGGAGGGGGGGGTGGTTAAAAAAATTATTTAATTGTTTTTCTGTTACAACGATTTTATTCACCCGTCGTAGGTTTTTTCAAAATGTTTAAATTTGCTTTTATTATATTTGTTGGAGGTAAATGGATACATTTAATTTCAATTAACACCATAACATCTCCGATCAACCAACGCTGATTAGTTAAAAATCTTTTGCAGAAAACCGTAACTAAATTGATGAATTAATTAATTAATTTCCATTAATCTCTTTGGGAGATAAATGGGAACATTCGTTTGCAACAAAACTTTTATTGTGAAGCCTTTTGGTGAGTAATCACTGTAACAACAATTTTAGAACCATTGCCAATGTATCACAAACATTTTAGACAAAACCATATTTCATTAGGTCGAACCGTTTTGGAGATAAATTAGAACATTTGAATGCACAAACAAACAAACAACCTCTCGCCCTAAATGCATAAACCTCCTTCGTTCCGTCATGGGCAAAAACAAACAAACCAACAAAGGAACAAACTCTCGCCCTAAACGCATATTTCTCCTCCATTCAATCTTAGCTGAAAACGGTTATAATTGCGACAGTGCAGGACTGAAAGTTTGCTAAACAATACGAGGCATAGAATTTTTCCTTTTAAAAACTAGAAGATAAATTTTAAAAGCGCAAAACCCCTCTTGGATTACAACGAATGGAAACTTAGCGCATCCAGAGAGGAAATCGGTAAGAAATAGGAAAGGCAAGTGACCATAATATTTTAAATAGTGGAGAAAAAGTCCTTTGCGTTATTCGACACTGTGGAGAAAAAAATCCTTTGAGTTATTAAACACAAATCCAAATTTTCGAAATTATTTTTTGCTTTATCTGACATGGTACCACGAAATGTCAATCGCGAAACAAATCTCTTCACAAAACCACGACCTCATTAAGACGATGCAGAGATCCCGTTGATCATATACTTGTATTTGGTAGGAGCATGTGCTCCTATTAAATGCGCATATACAGTCAGCATATGAATAGGAGCGTGTGAATATGGAAATGGAGAGGAAACCCCATTGAGGAAAAAATAAAAACTAGTATTATTTTCCACAAATTTGACAATATTGAAGCTTTTTGAGACTTGAGTATGAAAACTTTTTTTTTAAGTTGGTCTTATTGTTTTTTTTTTAATGCGATTTAATCTTAATTTATTCCTGAAATATGACTTAATTGGTCAGATTTTCTGCTTGGTAATTAAAATTAGAATTTTGAGATTTCTTTTTAAAATTGCATTTTTAGAATACTCAAATGAATTATAAGGTCTTTAAATAATATTCTGGCAGTTCCTCCTAGCTTCTTTAATCGTTTCGTACATGTTTTTAAGTAAGTCCAGAATTCACAACCACCAAATTTCCATATAAAGTCTACATAGAATGATTTCTTTAAAATAGAGTCATCATAAGCGGACATACGGAAGAATAAAGATTGCGATTTATTTTATGGTCAACTCAAATAATAGTTAACTTAAATATTTAAACTCCGAAGTATAAATTATAATATAAAATGATGAAAAGAATATAATAAATGTTTCAAAATTCCTTTCATCTGAATTGTTTGCTCTACGCTAAATACGCTATTTTAGATTCTCACTGAATATAAATAAAAAATTTATTGAAATTTATTAAACGTAACGGGTATACACAAAAAAGGTTTTTTTTCGTGTATACATATATGTTTATATATATATATATATATATAAACATATATGTATATATATATATATATTGAAATTAATATAAAATATTAATTCGTTGACCCCATAGTCCGGCAAAAAATTCAATAGTTGCGTTAAAAATACACTTTATCAAAAATCGCTTAATTTTGCACTGAATCACTAATAAAAAAATATTGTTAACAAATAAGACTTATTAGAATTTCTTTTTCTTGGTATTTAATTTCTAATTTTATATGAAACTATTACGCGATAAAGTGATTTTTTTTGTTTTTTTTATGTTAGTCTACTAAGTTTCGCTTTAATTTGATAAACTCGCACGGAAACGTCAGGTCTCGAGTCCTACTCAGATTTGATCTTTTTTATATAACTGGAATAATTTTTTTAATATAACTAAAATTTTTTTTTAATATAACTAAATTTTTTTTTAATATAACTAAAATTTGATTCGCGTACCTAACTAGGTCCAGCCTTATTATTTTTACCCCATTGGCAACGGAATTGAATAAAAATATATTTCACTATTTTCAAGTCATATTCGTCAGCATTTACAAAAACCATTTGATTTTTTTTTAATAATTTTTTTATTTTAAATTTAAATTCATATTAATTTTTACTTTGTTCCTACCTAGTACGAAGCTGTGAATAAATCTCTTAATTTAGTACAACGTGTAGAAAAACTAATTAGTAAATAGGGAATAAATTAACGTTGCTTACACAAAAAAATTCCAGCCGCGGTTACAAAATAAATAAACACGAACATTAATTTTTTTATATCCAAGTATGAGTGACTGAAAATTAAAATCTTGCTTTTTAAGAGACAAATTAAATTTAGTGCAATTCGCCTGTTTATGATATGTATATGGAATTTTCAATGAATTTTCATAGGCTTATCAGTATTCATTTTCAGTTTTTATTTAATTTCAACGATAAAGTGAATAACCGAAACGTTACAATTTATCGTTGAATCGTCGAAAATCTTCCGACGTTCTAAAATTTTAGGTTTTTATTGTTAATATCCATATGAAACTTCAAGTTCTTTAAAGCCCTCTGTACAAAGATTTGTCAAATCTACGCAGTTCAACCTGCATTTGTGTAAGTCGTACTACTTACTAGTGTAAGTCATACAGTTTAGCATTGCAAATATAATGAGATGTAGGAATACGATGTAATACGTACAGACATATAATTCGTCCAAAGAAACGAATGGATTTCGTACTGAATCATGTATTTTTATACAATCTAACACGACACAAAGATTAAGATGATAAACACGAATGTCAAGACAGAACGCTGCGACAGAGATTGATAACGGATTGGAGCGAGACAAAACACGCTACGAATCACCCCCCCACCCCCACCCCACCCCGCGCTCCATACGCCGCAAGTCTACAAATAGATCCGCGCCGAGCGCGCTCCATTCTTTTCCTTTTCGTCCGCTGTAGAACGTATAACCTTGCAAACGCTGCACTGGGTATATAGAAAGTGCAAATCCAGGTGTCAGAAGTGAAAGTTCTTTGTTTTTATTATTATGTAAACTAATCTAAAAACACATACTTTTGTTTTAAATTATAAGTCAAAAGTGAAATGAAGGGAATTCGTAATCAAATTGAAAAGAATAAATTATTCTGTTATTTGTTTACTTCATAATTCTTATTTGTATAAGCTACGGATAAATAATGAACAATATTTTCGGTGATGTTAGATTTCAATTTTATAATAAATTTAATTAAATATCAATGTACAACGTTAGAGAATTAAACAATTATTTCTACCACGCTAACGAAATATTAATATCAATCAATATTTTAAGACTTAAATTATTGATATTAATATATTCTGCTAAGATACATTTAATTTTCTAAGTTATGGAGTTTTACAACTAGTCACTACGAATTTTAAATCGATAATTCGATCTCAGGCGGTCCAGTTATCCCATATACAATTCCCAATAAATGTTGTAGTTAGTTTATACCTAAGACCAATTTATAACTCGAACCAAAAAATATTTATTCTAATCGGACCTTTAAATTAGTATACAAATCATATATAGAACGCAATTTTTTGTTTAGATAATGTTATTTTATTAAGGAGCGTATTAATTTCACGATACTGTAATCAGAGCAAGAGATGTTGAACAAAGTTACACTTAATGATTATTCGTGATTATTAATAATAATTTAACATTTTTGATTGGTATAACTAACGGTGAAACATTAAATACTAGATGTGAAAAGAGATTAAAATAACGTTATTTGAATTTTATTAGGTACGTAGAACTTCTCTTTTACTTTTATTTCAAATGTGCCGCAGCTTCCATCGCCATTGGCTTTCAGCGTTTATCGGCTTTTCTCTGTGAAATCATAAACTTTGTCGCGCATTAC
The DNA here is from genome assembly GCA_039881145.1 of Druceiella hillmani. Taxonomy (NCBI): domain Eukaryota; kingdom Metazoa; phylum Arthropoda; class Insecta; order Lepidoptera; family Hepialidae; genus Druceiella; species Druceiella hillmani. Next base: position 4,161,826 of record JAYKKI010000054.1, read on the forward strand.
ATTTATCGCTTCAATTTCTTTTTCAGTGTTTTATTCACTCCACGATTTCACTTATTGAAATAAAATGTTCACACAAAGATTTTAAATGCGAAAATTGAATAAAAGTAAAACTAAGTTTATTCGGATCACTCGACAAGTGTTAATAAAAATTGTTATAGTTACAATACTATGTGTATTGCTTTATTAACAAATTGTAATTGATATTTTACTTCTCAAATCTTTCACGTTCCTCGTTTTATTTGTTCTGGCTTTCACTGAAATAGTAATGTATACGAAACAAGTTTTTAAATGTTTTGAAAATGTAATTACATGCAGTAATAGAAATCTCTCAAGCATGAGCGGAACTCGTACTATGAAGGCTCCATACACATTTGGACACTTATGAATATTTTGAGGGTACATGTTAATATATATATATATATATATATATATATATATATATACATATATATAAAATAAATATTTATATAATTATATGTTTCTATTAAACTATTTACAAATGTAAATTTTTCATAACATAAAAATGTCGCCTACTTTAAATTCAAGTGAAGACGTATGAACATATGGAACATATTTCAAAAATCGTAAAAGCTAAGATAATTGCTAACCTTTTCCTGGAATTTTCTAGTCACATTTTATCAACCATTTTTTCTAAAGAATTTCTTCTCAGTACTTTGGAAAATCAAGAGGTAAGATGTTCTGTCTTCGGATATTTTTCGTATATGTTTTTAAATTCACAATATAAAATGATAAATAAGCGACTTTAAATGGTAATCCATTTAATTAAAAAAAAGAACGTATTAACTACTTTTATTTACATCCTCTTTAATGTTTATAAAAATATTTTAATTTGTTAACTATTGAAAAATAGCGAGTTAAAAAAATATTACTACGTCAAATGTCCGGTTATATATATATATATATATATACACACATATATATGTGTGTGTGTGTGTGTTTGTATATATATATATATATATATATATATATATATAAATGTATTTAGAATCCAATTAATTGTCAACATGTGATAAGGAAATTTCCTTGACATTTACTTCTTTAAAACAGTATATCTACAAAATTTAATAAGACTCCACGCGATTTTCTATGTTCTATTGTAGACGAAACAAACCCAAATAAGAAAGTAACAACATTAATGCAATGCAGTTTGAACTGAGTTATATCTCGATGAAAAAAAATATTCATGAGGAATTAACAAGCCATCTATTTACAGAATTTTAATAACATAGATGGAAAAAATTATAAAATTGATTAACTTAATTTAACGCATAAATCTTATTTAATATAATCATTACAGAAATGGAAAAACTTGATGAAATAGCTGGAAAAAGAAATAAAATCCCATAATATTGGATATTTCATTAACTGAAAGGTCACGAAAATGTGGAAACGTCAAGCGTAGCTTCATTAAAAACAGGTCTAATTCGTCGTTGAAGATTAAGGCGCAATTGATATCGCGCCATGTTCACAATTATATTTCGAATTTTCTTTTTGTATTTACGTTTATTACGATACAATTACGTAATTTTACATATTTCTTTATGAGCAATGAGTGTATGTGAAACATGTGTTATGAACATATGAATGTGTGTAATATAAAGTTATGTATTATATTTTTAATTTTTAGGTTTCCGTGTCTCAAAACAAAAGACGGAAACCTTATAGGATAAATTTCGTATCGTTCGTCCTCAATATGTAATAATGGAAAATATTAGATGAGGCAAATTTAAATTTTATTTTTAATTCCATTGCACTATGGGGTATTGTTTTAAAGGATTAGTTGAAAGGATCTCCAAAATATATTTTTCATAATTTTAGTTATTTTATTTTAGAGATAGATTAAAAACAAACAAAAATTGAATATTTTTGTTTGTGAAATATGCATCATGATTTTACGCTTATAACAGATTAAGTAGGGGACATTTTTGCATTTTTCTACATTTACTATAGATTTTTTCCGAAACCATGCAAAGCAGATACTTAAAATTAGACGTAGTAATATTTTTTAACCAACTATTTTGCAATAGCTAACAATTTAAAATACTTACATACGCATAAGAAATAAAAGTCGTTAATAAGTTTCTTTTTCAAATTGAAAAGGGTAATCTTTTAAAGTTGTTTATTTAAGCATCATAAAAATGTTGTTATATCATTTTATATTTTGAATTTAAAAATATATTTGAAAAAATATCCGAAAACAGAACATCTTTCCCTCTCATTTTCTAAACTACTGAGCCAAAATTCATTAAAAAAACATGGTTGATAAAATCTAACTAGACAATAACAGGAAAACTTAAGCAATTATCTTAGCTTTTATGATTTTTTAAACATGTACCATATGTTTATACGTCTTCACAAGAATTTATAGTAGTTTACGTTATGAAAAATTAACATTCGTAAATTGATTAATATAAATATACAATTATATAAATATTTATAAGTGCTTAAATGAATATGAAACTTTCATAACACGAGTTCTCCCATGATTGAGAGGAAAGTAAAAGAGAAGTTCTACATACACATTTCATATGAAAAATGTTAAATTATTATTAATACGCACGTATATTAATTTTAGGGTAACTTTGTTCTACCTCTTTTGCTATGATTAGAGTATCGTGAAAATAATGCGTGTCTTTATAAAATAACATTATTTAAACAAAAAAATACGTTCTACGTATGATTTGTAATCTCACCTAAAAATTACAATAAATATTTGTTGGTTCAAGTTGAAAGTAAGTAAATTATAGAATGGTTTCTAACTTATGATCAAATTTGGTCTTAGGTATAAACTATCTACAACATTTATTGGGAATTTTATATGGGAAAACTGGGCCGCCTGAAGCCGAATTATCGACTTTCAAATCGTGGTGACTAGTAGCAAAACTCCATAACTTAGAAAATAAAATGTATCTAAAATGTATTCTCCGTAACTTATAAAAATATAAATTCCGAAGTATTATAACAGAACAATTTAATTTTTTCAAATTGATTATGAATTCCCTTCATTTTAATTTTGACTTCCAATTTAAAAGAAAAATACGTGTATTCAGATTAGATTAAATAACAATAAAAATAAAGAACTTTCACTTCTGACACCTGGATTTGTATTTTCTATAGGTCCGGTGCAGTGTTAGCGAGGTTACACGTTCTACAACGGACGAAAGGAAAAAAAAAAGATTTGTAGCTTTGTGGTGTACGAAGCGGTGGGGAGGCGTACGAAGCGGTGGGGGGTTCATAGCGTGTTCTGTCTCGCTCATCCATTGTCAATCTCTGTCGCAGCATTCTATCTTGACCTTCGTGTGTGTTATCTCTATGTTGGTGTCGAGTTAGGTCGTATAAAAATACATGATTTAGTACGAAATCCATTCATTTCTCTGTACGTATTATATATCTGTACGTGTTACATCATATTTCTACATATCACTTTAAGTGAAGTACTCGTATTAGTGCTTATTATTGCAGCGTTATGAGCATTTAAATCTATTTCATAATATTTTCAATTCTAAACTGTTTGACTTATTAATGCAGGTTGAACTGTGTAGATTTGACAAATTTTTGCATCGAAGGTTTTAAAGGACTTGATGTCTCATACGGATAGTGAAAATAAAAACCCAAAATTTAAAACGTCGGAAGATCTTTTTGAATTTCAGCATGAAAAATTTGAGAATCAAATAAGAGAAAATATATTTTGATGCCTATTAATTCGACGATAAAGTGTTGTCCGAAATGTTAAAGCCCAAAGCTTTCAAAATATGAATATAATATATATATATATATATATATATATATATATATATATATAAATATATATATAAATAAATTCAAGATACGCTCTATATATATATATTGCGTATGTTGAATTTATCCATTGCGTGTAACTTTTGATTCGATAATGACTCTCGAAGATTCAAGAAAATTTAAAGCGCTGTCTCTGTGGGTGCAAATCGTCAGTTTTGTTCAAATTATCGAAGTGATCATTATGGATATATGTCAAGAAATATAATTCGTTATCTACTAGGAAACTTTTTATCTATTGGAAACTTATTAAGAAATATAATCTACTACTGCAATGGACTTTTTCTTTATCATTTAATGATCTGCTCGGTAGCTCTTGGTTTATCAACCATAATCATAAAGTCTCAAACAATTGTCTGAACCTATGTCTGAACCTATCGTAATGAGAACTCATTTAACAAGGATGAAAAAAAAGTCGAATATGACTAGAAGTTTTACTATAATACTTTATTATAAGCTTAAATTTTAAATTATACAAAGTATTTTTATTAAATTATTTAAAAGTAATTTATTTTATATTATATTATAGTATATTATTCAGATTAATAAACTTACTGCTTGTATTGTTCATTACCTTAAAACTGTTTTAAATATAACAATACTTAGTATTTTCTCTTCAAATATAGATTGGATGTAATGCACGATACAAATGATTATTTCTAAATACCGCGGTTTCTGAGATAGACCTCTTAAGAGACAGTTCTAATCCCGGCCTCTTTCACGGTTTTTGCATCGTTACGTTTAGATTTGAAAAACAACTCTTAAAATAAATTGGCACTACAATCAAAGACTTTGCTAAGGCATCCTAATGAAAAATTAATTTTATTTCACTAAGCCCAAGACACATACACTTTTATTTTATTGTATAAAAAAAAATTAATTGCATGCGTTTGAAACAGAAAGTATTTAGGTCATCCTTATATTAAATTGCTAGATTTTACGCTAAAACCAGAAGAGAATCGAATCTAATTTCAGGGTTCCATAGCTAACTTAGAAATTCTTAGGTTGTGTGTACACGAGGCCGGAGCTTCACTGCAATCGAATCGTCGTTGCGTTTAATCAAAAGTAAACCATATCGTACCCGCCCCGCAAGGCAGCCGCGTACTATAGCGCATAGATTCCCCGCTGTATAATAAGGCAGCTGTCACAAGGCATAATGTTTTAGAAACATCACTATTAAGCAAAAAAAAAGTACACTAACTTACTTGATTTATAAATACTGGTGGAAATAAATTGAAAAGTGTATGTGGTTGAAAATGAAAAACGAATATGAGTTCATCCTGTACTAGCTTTCACAATGAGTATAAATAATTTTGAGGTCTTGTTGAATACAAAAACAAACGAATATGCGAATAAACATTTCTCCTGTGGAAATATTGTAGTCATAAAACATCTTTATTTATAATAATCATAAAACGAAAATGTAATCCATGCGCCGAATGTAGTTTTATTATGTACTTTAAAATCAATGTGGCAAAATCTAAATTATCAAGATATATAGGGTCTTTTGAGCTCCACACCGATAATGACAAAAATCACTAGTAATACAAGTTGACAATTGGGGCTCTGGAAGAGATATATAAAACTTTCGATATAAGTTTTATTAACCTGTCCATCATTGGTGCTTCACTTTTAGATGTAAGTTTTATTAACATGTTTATCACTGGTGCTTCAAATTGGTAAATGTGAGAAGTACCCATTAACAAATAATTTTTGAACTCAAAGTAGAAGTTTCGAGCTACAATATTGGCTAAAATCCATCTATTATTATCCTGGTCGTCATTATATTTCCATGTTTGCGCGTGTAAGAATTATCCAACAAAACAGAAAATCAGATCCCGAATTAGAAGATTTTAACTGTAATAGTACAGGTATTTTAACTGTAATATAGAGACAGGTGTTGTTATCCTGGTCATAGTCAGACCCCCGAATTAGTGAGTATGAGAAATGACCAATAAAACTGAATATTGAAGTAGAAACAGAAAAGCTTTAGCTGTAATATTTACTTAGATCCAGATGTCTTTATCCTGGTCATCATCAGACTCTCAAATTTGAAGTGTAAGGCATGCCATTAAAACCAAACATTTGAGTTCATACTCGACGTTCCTAGCTCTAATAGTGGTTAAGATCTAAATATTGTAACTATATGTGTGACACCTTTAGGTTTAGTATGCAAAAACTGTCCAAGGAATGTTGATATTGATATTCAAATTCGAATCTACATTGACACTGGATTCAAAGTAAGAAAAAAGTGTTTCATTATTTTTGAATTATAAAAATATCCTTTCAATAAACCTCACGGCTGTTATCGATATTAGTAATAATTTCGTTTTTTTTATATCGAAGCTTATGACGAAGGTTGCGATTCAAGAGTTTTTAGCGAAAATGAATTTTAGTAATATCTAAAAAAAATATTCCTGCTGCCTAAATCTAAGTTTAAATTAATATAACGTAGTTTAAAATTAGATTCTTCCCGCTTTCCGATTCTTGTCCGCAAAGAAGAGTTCGTTTTGGATAGCAATTTCTGTACGACATTTAGCAGTCAAGTTATACAATAGTATCAGTCTTTAATTACAATCTTATAGACATAACACGAAAAGTTACTGAATGTGAAATTGGAATTAGTTCTGAGAAATACAGACTTGTGAATAGAAATACAGATTTTTTGCAAAAATAAATTTCCATAGAAATAAATCATAATTGAAGGCAAAAAATTACGTGCAATATTTTCTGGTTATTTCATGTCTGAAGAGGGACATATGTTGCGGCAAAATAGTTATTCATCGTCAGTAATATCAGTAGAGTACAGATACGTACTAATTGAAAAGTCTAGGCCATTTACATAAAAAAAATGCGAATTTCTCTTTCGGCTCCCCGACTTACCAAATAAATGAAACTGTATTACATGCATGTCAAACCTTAGAGTTGGAAATAAAAGTCACTTACCTTTTTTTTTCTTTACCAAATTTCGTTTCAAAATTCCTAAGAAAATTTTCTTGCCACTCTTTTAAATGTTTCCTATCATCTTTATGTGAATCATTCCTCTTATCCCACAATACATCCTTTTTCCGAAATATAAATATTTAACGATGACTGTATAAATCGAGACAATATTATAGAATTATAAAATTATTAAATTGCAGAATTATAAAATTTGAATTACAAAGGACAAAGATTGATCTGATAATTTCACCTGTCTACAACGATATTTATATATCCTTGGACCGTACGGATAGGTTATTTATATTCCCGCAATAAGGATTATTTTGCATGATATTTAACACGATTTCCGGTCGATTGAATTTTTCCTTGAATCTCTTCAAAAGACGTCGTTTGAGCGATGCATCGCTCTGCATTCACCATCAATTGGAGAATGTCGGCGCATTTTTTTAAACCGAGAGAGCACAACGGAAAAAATAGATTATTGATTATTGAAAAGATTTTATAAATCAGCGCGTGTTTTATATATATTATTTTGTTGCAAAATTAATTTAATCGGTGAATTTAATAAACTCCGTGATATAGTTGTTGCTTCATTTGAAATATTAAAATGGTGTTTATTAAAATATCAATATACAAAATTGTAAATGCAGATTTTTTAAAGAATATTTTAGTTTATATGATATTCTTTTAATGCAATATGGAAGATAACACTGAAAGTTTTTCGAATATAATAAGAAGAACCAACTAGCAAATTCATAATTTTATTTGTATTTGTGCAAAATAATCTCCATAGCAATCTGTGTATCGCTTCATTCGATAAAACTACGGGTTGCCGTATTCCTGGCTGTTTATATTTTATTTTTGGAAATTAATAAGAATCAAATAATGCAGGTTACGGCTGTATGGTGGATGACCCATAATTTCCATGTCCGATATAGCCAAATATTCAGTTTATCGTTTCTCTGGGTATGCCGAGGCATTGTGCTCGAATGCGTGCATACGTAAATCTGTGCGCCTGTGCATCGTGCACGTTGATGCGTGCATACCAGAATGTGTCCGCGCATCCATGCGTGCATGCGTGCGTGCGTGAATGCGTGCGTGCATGCATGCGTGCGTGCATGCGTGTAACTTCCTATTTCAACGACATATGAAAATAAGCTTTTTTGAAAGCAAGGTTTTGGGTATTTCTTAAGTATATCAAAGGCGAAAGTTTCTGCACTAAAGTAAAGAATTTAATTGTAGCAAAAACTGTTTTCTTCCTTTCTAAAATCTTCCGAAGAAAAGTAGGTATTCATTTCATCGGACTGAAAGATGATATATTATTAAACGGTGCTTCCGTAAGTTATGGGGATCAATTTAAAGAAATGCTGTTTCCAACTAGGTAAATTGAAGGGTAAGAATTAATTAAGAGATGAGGCCGAAATCAGTGAAAATATAAAGTATAGTTTTTCATCTTGATAAAAGATATTATATCAAGATGAAAAACACACATACTGCTCTTACGATTATTATTTATTAATTTGATGTAAATATATATATATATATATATATATACATATATATATATATATATATATATATATATATATATATATATATATATATATATATTACATATTTTTAAAACAAGAGAAATTTCAAAATATGATTAAATCATATTAATATCGCCAAGAGACGTTACTTTCATAATTTCTAAATGATAGCCTAAGCTGTGTAAATACTAACAAGCAACTATCAGAAACGCACTATTATATTAGTTCTATACATATATGCAAAAAACACAAAAAACAAATTGTTAAATAAACGTACTAATCCTCACCGGTCGATATTTGTTCTATATTTTGAATATATTCGATAACGAATTCTTTTTCATAGCAATGGGAATTAAGCTGCATTAGGTTTGTATGACCTTAAATCTCTCTGCGAAAAGCTTTTCCAATATTTGTACTACGCCATGTTTTCTTCGCCCTCAAAGCTTTGGCTTACATAATCGCGTGAAAAAGTTTCCGTTTCGGCGTTCACCATCAAACGAAATTGTATGTATAAATATACTCAGGTTCAATTTGTCGTGGAATTTAATATATACTTTTATATAAATATATGTTCGCGGCAAACTTGTAAAAAATTTAATCTTACATTTATGAAATCAAATGTGGATATTTGAGTAGTAATTAAAACGATAAATTATTGAAATATTTTTATTTAGCATGCCACATTTAATTTAAATTCTTTAACCATGAGGCCATAATACAAATTGCTAAGTGTAAAAATGATCCCTGGCAGTTTTACAATTTCTTAAGAACACTGCCGAAAGAAGAAGTAAACCTACCACGGAAGTTATTAAAACCATGAAGTTTTAGATGTGTTAAAAACACACATATGCATATGCTTCGTTTGTAACATAAATACAGCAAATTATTTAAGTATGACGTAGAACATTTGGCTAAGTTATACAGAAGTTACATTTAAAATGAAGGTATTAAAAAAATTAATTTATTATAATTTCGTTCATCGAAAAATTACTTCAGTAACTTTACTTGCTAGATAAAACGACATCTCTAATTGCCGTGTTAATATTTGCTTACGCAAGATTGCACTTATGCTTTTGCAAAGTTCTAAAGGTGAGAAAATAATTTGGAAAATTTCGTTGAGAAATATTTTACATTTTTCGAATTGTTATTATTCCAAATTTCTAACTGTTATGATTTGATGTAATGTTTTTCGCAGTCACGATGAATGTTATTTTTTTTTAATATCAAAAAACACAATTGACATTTGGAAATAAATTAGATGAATATAAAATAATAAGTTTTCAAGAAAAAAAACAAAATTACTTATACAAAAATACGTAAACAAAAATACGTAAATATTAGGTTATATTCCGAAATTTTAAATCGTAAAATGCTTTAAAAAGTTACAAAAAATTATAGTATTTTAGCTTATTTTACTGCGCTCATGAAGCATACAATACGGACAGTATTTTGTTTTAACATAAATTACTTTATTGCTAAATTTGGCTAGCAATACTAACGCATCCAATTAAATTAGGCAGTTTTTGTAGTAATACTTTGTATATTAGTTAAAAGTGAATAGGTGTAAATATTTAATATTTTTAATTCAAAATTCATGTAGAAGTGATATATGCATATATATATATATATATATATATATATATATACATATAAATATATATATATATATATATATATATATATATATATATATATGTATGTATGTATATATGTATATATATATATATATATATATAGTTAATAGATTCAGAAACTGCTACTGCTACTTAGGTGTAGAATACCAAAAAAAAATAATATCATACCTATTTAAATAAATGTTTCCTTCATCTTTGCAAATGAGAGAATATGTCTTCAAAAATGTGTCACATTACATTTGCTTCGTCTTAAATCGTTTCCCAAAAAGATTTTTGATTGACATTTCCGATCGTATTTTGACATTTCGACAACATATTTTAAGTACACATTATCTTCGATTTTGCTTCACTAATTCTCTTCGATTTTGCTTTGCTATGAAATTTAACTAGATAATAATGTTGAACATAGGTTTTACAAACACAAAAATGAAACTACTATATAGAGAAATTAAAAAAATAAATTCCTCACAAGTTTTATTACGCACCCACACAGCCACGGGCGCATGGACACACGCACGCACGGACGCACGTACGCGCCAACGCACGCACAGCCGTATGGACGTACAGACGTACCTACGCATGTACGCGTGCATGCACAATGCCTATGCGCACTCAGCCAAACGATAACTCGTCAATGTCAAATTTTTAATTTTTATTGTAATGTTAGGGTATTTATAAGAGGGTGTGTAAAGGCTGTAGAAACAGAACTTTTTGAATGAGGAAAATAAAACTAAGTGCAGATTGCGTCCCCTTAGATCCTTTACAATGTTGTCACATGTTAGACTATACAATTCGTAGATCCCCAAGATCATGGAAGAAGCTACATAAATCATATAGAAGACAAACAAAAAAGCATAAAAGGCAAAAGTGATATTGATATTGACAATACAGTGTCAATATTAATTAAACATTTATTTGTTTAATTCCGTTAGATTATAACTACATATTTAAAAAAACAATTGATATTGATTTTTCCTTGGAGTAGTGTCAATAATTTGTTTTGTAACTCGTTAAATGTTTAATATTAGATTTATTTCTTACTAAATATTTTTGACATACTCGTATTAAAAATATAAGGTGTACGTACTTTGAAGCAAGAAAATAATTTATGGCCGTTTATAACAACACCATTTTATTCCGAATTGACTAAAGTACACCCCACAAAATATAATGTAACAACATACACCTACCTTTAAATTTCAATTTTAATTAGTTTAGTTTTATTTCATTACGGTATTGGAAATATATAAATTATAAGAACTAACTATGTAAGACAATTAATCGTCAACATGAGAATTTCGTAACTCCTTCGACACTCCCAACATTTCTGGCTGTGAGACTACGTATAAATATAAATATTTGAGAGCTGTACAAAATATTGTAACCATTTCAATTTTCTCATCTGTTAAAAATCTTAAAAAATCGTAACAAATCCACGTCACAACTTTGCCGGTTGAATTGATTCAAAGCGCCGAAACTATAATATTAAGCAGTGTCATTAATTACCGTGTTGCTTACTGCTTGTTGGCGTTTTCCTTGTGACGTAATAAAAATATATATTTATTTATTTATTTATTTCTGTACTTTAATGTATCTAATTGATACATATGGCGGGCTTATTGCTACGAGAGCAATCTCTTCCAACCAACCGGAACACCAGTCCAGCCCCGCTCGACAAGCGGCCGGGAATCGAACCCGGGTCCTCGCGGTGCGCCTCGCAATCAAAGGCCGTATACCTTGTGATCAACCCAACACACCACAGTGACGACATAAAATATATACTATATGACAAAAGCACCGTAGTTCATTGCTTAGGGTTTGGTGTATTAAAATAAATATGTATTCTCGCACCTTAGTAGATTTATTATTCAGACGATCAAGAATTAGGCTGGGATGATTTTGCCACTATTTAGCGGACTCGTTACTTAGTCGGTGACGAATCGTACTGTGATAATACTGTCGCTTCTCTGAAAACTGATTAATTAAGCGCTGACGTATCAATCTACGTCAGTATTAAGACGTGTTGGTAATTTGGTTCGTTATGCGAAAACAACCATTTTCATTTATTTTAAATACATGGTTTTATTCTTTTATTTTCGATAAACGCAAGAGTCTCTTCAGAATGACACTTTGAATTATACGCTACGTTTTGTTAAATCGAATTTTCCCTTCCGTTTGGTTTGCAAATATTAACACCATTTATAACAAAAGTGCTATTTTTTCTGCATATTTTCACAAAAGGGAAAGCAAATCAATGTTTAATTAAAACACATAGAAATTAGTCTCTAAATAAATGTTTTTGAACAAAATGCTTAGGGTTAATTTGCTGTAATTAAAAAAGATAAGACTAACGCAACAAATAAACAAAACAAATGAGAAAAACTAAACAAATTAATTTATTTGCAAAAAAAAATTCAAGTGTTTAATAAACAACACTTTAGTAAAGAATCGAAACATTAAATCAGGTAATATATTTCCTATGGCAGAGTTCATTATTCTTTTTCTCAAATGCTAGTTTCGTTAATAATACTAAATATTTATTTATAATGAATAATTAGTGTTATTTTAATATATCGTAAACCTAGAAAATCCCAATTTCATTATCTGCGTTTACAGTAACTAATAATTATTTTTACCGTAGTGCAATTAAAATAATGATAGACACTATCTATAACTAAATAGAAATACTTAATTTGATTAGTAAAATATTTCCACTAGACAGCAGTGAAATTGAAAAAGGGTAATGTTATCGATGTCTGTATTTATGTACGTATGTATGTATGTAGGTATATATGAATATACTTATGTTCACTGAACTCTGCACATGCGTTTTTTGTTGTAAGTAAATAAGACAATATTAAATTCTTTGTAAATTCGTGATATTCTGAGCAATATAAATAATATCGCAAGCACTGAAAATGGAAAATAGTCCTTTTTAGTAAAAAGCTGAATAGATTTCCAATAACCACAAAATAAGCAACGCCTTGAAAATTATAAAATAAATAAATGCGAATTGATTGGAACTTTCGGGGTAAAATACTATTTCTGAACATGAATAAATTTTTAGTATTAGCAATTTTTTGAGATGGTATCAGGTCAAAAATGGTATTTAGATGTCGAGTACCGATGACCTCCTCCATTTCTCTTAGGTACGAGAACCGATGACCTCCTCCATTTCTCTTAGGTACGAGATATGTTACGCAAAGAAAATTATCATTTAATGGGATTTTGGTTTAGATTTAGTGTTAAGTAACTACGTGTCTCTCAAACACACATATTTATGTGTGTTTGTATAGAAAGTATTATAATTTTTTACGAAATGATATGGTCACTGTTTAAATCGCCATATTATTTTTTGAAACTACATGACTGCAATGTTTTTCTATGAATATTTTCTTGCCATCAGATCGTGTAATTTCTGCGCAATAGTAAAGGAGTATTCGTCTCTCTTAGAATTCAGGACAATTTTTATCTTTTCATATTGCTCTTATACGTGGGAAATTGTATAGATTTTTAATGTTTTATATAAATGCTTATTCCAGCAAATATTACTCTTCGAGAAATATACGTTTCCACAGGTTGTTTAGAAACTATTTTCATACAAGTTGCTTATTGTCATTGAATGTTCCCAAATGTTTCGATTTATTTTTGCGCCCATAATCCTTATTGACGATAACAATCCTTTAATGTTGATTTACTTATTTTCATTAGTAAGGAAGATGTAGGCTTGCATCAATAAACAAAATATGAAAACAGATTAAACCACAATTACGTAAGTTTAATGTGGATTGTCGTATTATGACTAATGTTTCAATAGACACATATTTCTAGTATTAACTAAAACGAGTTTGTATATCAAACATTAGCCAAGTGGGGATTTATGTTTTTTACTCCCGCTTGCACTGGACATACTGCTCATCAATCGTCAGCTAACTACAGGTACATCTTAAGTGTCAAATCGAATCGTTTGACTTTGTCTCTATATATCGACAACTTTTTAAAAACTTTTTTTAAAAGTATTACGTTGTAGAAAATAATAAAATTAACGAGAGAAACTAATTAGCAACAGAGAAAACTCTACTATTGCAAATATTAGTTCATTTTAAATATGTCATTGAAAATAAACGCACTGACGAAGCAATCGTCAATATGAAAAAGGGCACTTGGACGTTATGACTGAGAAATATACTGCTAGTAGTATTATCAATGAAAGGATTGAGTTAAATATTAATATTTTTTTAAAGGATTCAGTTAAATATTTATATTTTTACTGAAAATAAAATTTGGTAATTTATTCGCATGAATGTTATCTCCCTTTTTTTATAATGCGCTAAGAAATATGTATTTAATTTGTTTCTTTAGGCAACTGGAAGTCAAATATGCCGACTTTAGCTTAATGTAAAAGCCGAGCAAAGAGGACAGTTGGCAAGAAAAGCAGCAGAAGGCAGGAAGGCAGCAGATGGCCACCGGCAGTTGAGACACGATTAGCGACGCCCAGACTGACCTCCTTTTTTTTAATAGCGCCAGGGCTAATTGTGAAAGTCCCATCAAATGATTCTTCTGCCCAACAATTCAATAAAAGTATGTATATAGCATATATTTCAATAAATGTACAATTAATTTTTTAGTGTTTTTGGTAACTATTTCACATAGTATCGAAGTACTGAACATTTTCAGATTGATTATTTGGAGTAAACTTTAATAGAATTTATATTTCATACCAAAGAAATAGTATTATAAACGAAAGTAGTTTGTAATTTAATCGCCTTTAAAATTAAAATGCGTAAAATTTATTTAAGAACTTTTTTATTGAACTTTTGTTTAATTACTTCCTAGAGATATGCAAAAACAGGTCGGAATTAAAAATTTTTAAATTTATGATACTCTCAAAATTGACATATGATTAATAAGAGTAAATTATTTACAGATCCTCCCGAGCAGCAATCTTCGAGTAGAATTGAAGTTTTCATCAAAGCCGCAAAAATTTTTCCAACATCGTCTGAGGCAAAGGAAGATGTTCCTGCTGGTTAATTTAGTGGTGAAGTACAGGAAACCATGTTGGACGTAGACATGAATGTGCCAATACAAAGGAGGCGCATCAGCAATCCCCAATCAGATATGAGGCTTACTTTCAGCCAACATTAGTTGCTTTAGATGGAAAAATTGAAAAAACAAATGGAGGGAATAAGGTATCGTAAAGCAAATGGAGGGAATAGGGTAGATACAATGTAGAGACGACGAGTTCCACGAAATCTGCAAGGAAATTTGATTGTGTACAGAAGCAAAGGCACGTGCTGGACTTGCGGTATATAAAGTGTAAAATAAACGAAATATCTTTTAGAATATTACTTTCTTTGCTTATCCATTTTTTTTTTTTTTAGTTTTTAAACACTGTTCTTTTCTTATTTGGTTTTAATTTTTACGTACCTTGTTTGTATATTTTTTGTTCTATTTTTATATTCAACACTATTATTTTTATAAATGTTTTGCTAACCTTGTTTCATATTTTGAATTTTTTAAATTTTACAACATATAATTAAATTTTCAATAATAAACCGTATAGTGGTTATTTTGTTTTATGTGGAATGTTAAGAAATTCTAAAAAAATTTAACGTTTATATTTGCGATTTTTTACTAATTTTTAATGCAATTTTTATGTTGTCGAGCTTTATTAATATGGGTGTCTAAATACACATCACAATCTGATATGATATTGGTAAAATTAAATTAGTGATCAATTAAATGGTGAATTATCCAATAAAATAGGATTTTCAGATTGAAATTCTGAAAGAATGGTATGCGTCATCTAGTCTAAACTAATTTAATGCACGTTTTTATTCTAGTTATGGACAAAGCATGTTGTTACTTACTTTGTATTTAAATCACCGAATTTTGCTTTTTTCATCATTTGTGCTTGAAACCCCATTTAGAATTCAATTTTTCGCAATACGATATATCTTTGCAAGTATATTTTAATTACCGAATATATATTCATAACCACCAATGTTTTCATAACCTACCATTAAAGCAGTCACTGGTTCATATCGTCCAGTCCAATCTAATTTAATATACGTTTTAACATTCTAACTATCAATGAAGTGAATCATCAAGTAAAAACTAATTTAATACACATTTTAATACTTTAAAAGTAAAGAGACTGAATTTCAATAATATAATTTTTGAAATCCGATTTAGAAAATGATTTGTCAAAATATATAAATCTACGTTTTTATAAGAATTTATTGAACTACGAAATATGAAAAATAAAACTTCCTGAATTCAATCAGTGTAAAGGCTATTTATTTTTGATTACTAATCGGTGCTACCTCTCTGTGGCCATGACAGTATGACATGGGTATCTATTATCTAAGTACAATTGAAAATGCATATCTATTAATATAGAAGGACGCGATTATTACAAAGTAAAAATTCCACGAAAGTACAGATTTCAAACCTTCCTTTTAATAAATAAGTATCAGTTACGAGTTGTGACATTCCAATGGATGAACAATTTATATTAATGTAAAAACAACTATACTACTACTAATACATCAGTAATATATTCAATAAGTGAAAGTAGTTTATAAAGTATAAATTTTATTGAAAATTGCTATAGATCATAAAAAGGAAATAATACGATATCGGATAAAACATTAATAATATTTGATTGGGAACAAGGGAAGCAAGTGTCACGATAAACGAAATAAGTACATAGATGAAGTAAGTGTAAAAATTTAAAATATTCTTTTAACAGATCCAAGTAACATACGTAATAGTTTAATGTTTATCGATATTTAAAAGCATATGATTTACTAATGTTAAATTTACAGATCATTTTGCAATAACCTTAAATGATTGCAAAATATGAATCAATCAACACTTGTCGCCTCGCGGATTCCGAATCTGCCTTCGAGGAAATTGGAACAATGATAACCTCTTCAAATACCTGCTCAGTCTCCTAAGGCAGTTGATAATTACATAAAATAGCTATGTTATGTAAAACAGCACAGCCAATAATGAAATTGACTATGGTAGTCAACTTATTACCCATAGCAAGGCTTGGACGTGGAAATCGCTTCTCCCAAACATCAAATATTATTTTTACTATATTTCTTGTTTTTATGTAAGCATTATTATAATTCCTCTCACCGCATGTCTGAGGATTTAATAAAGGTGTTAAATAAAATGGAAGACATGGATATTCATTATCTTCTGACAAAATGCCATCCAACGTCTAATATCTTAGTTTAATAGAGAGTGATGACATTTGAAATATGCGATTAACATACGTGCTTCCTGCAAATCTTGCAATTATATCAAGAATTTTTTAGAAATAATAAAAATATTGCATATTAGATAGAATATTATATTTGAGTGCTTTAAATTATAAAAATATTAGGTCATTACAAATATATATTTAAAAAGGTAAAATTTGTATCCTGATGTGCATGGTACACACCTGAACATTAAACGAAAAATATAATTTCCTATTTCGGAATATGTCGAGGAGTAGATAAAATACGTATATGAGTAAAATCAATGTTTTGCCATTTCTTGAAATGGTGTGGCCATCAATTTTCGATTTTCAATATTGATTTCAGGGAATATAATTATATCAGGAGTCAATGGCGATAGTGCATTCGATATTTTTGTAACAATATTGTAAATAGTGCCTTGCGATATTTGATAAAAGTCTCCACAAACAATTTGAAAAAGTAAACACGGTAGGGTTATAATTTAAATTTTAGAAACAACATATCTTTCACAAATTGACATAATTTAATAATGTATACATTATAAAACCACAAACATGGAATGATATATTACAGACACAAATATGGAATGATATATTACAGACACAAATATGGAAAGATATATTACAGACACAAATATGGAAAGATATATTACAGACACAAATATGGAAACATACCTTATTTATCGTTTTGATAATCTAGTCTCAATGGTACCATATCGTTCGTAGTTGTATATATCAAACATGTCATAAAAATCATGGTTGTCATTCTTTTTTTCGAACGATGTATTTAAATAAAAATATGTGATGACGATTACTAAATAGTTACTCTACTAAACTCAAAATAACCTAAATTGACATTTTGTCCGGATTAATCTAGTAATAGACCAATAAAATTCTCGGTTTACATAGTTATTGTTTTTGAGCTGTCAGATCTACACGTAGTTGGTTATTTCGTGTCTATTAATATATCAGTTCCAAATTTGAACTTGTCTCTTGCCTATGGAATAGTAAAATCAAAACCTAAAACTTGATTCAATTAATCCAGATTAACAAGTATGAGCTAATCAGTGTTTAGATTGTGATTATTGAACAAAAATGGCGTAAAAATAATATAAAGTAACAATTAACTCTAAAGTTATTTCTTAAAATTTAGAATTATGGTTTTTATATTTCATGTCTACCCTTAGATTATTACTAAGTGTAACTATGTCGAAATTTATATAAGCACTTGTTATGTAGGAGAATGATATTCTAAATAAATCACTTGGCTATTTTCACCCGCAGGTTATTTATTATCAAATTACATTATTTGTCGATCGTTTGATTGTTCCAGGAAGAATGTATTTCCATCAATAAAAGTATTGATTTGAAGACTTTTGTTATTTTCATCGAGAACGGGGTGCGGGGTGCAGGGGAGTTACAATACATATTGTCTTAAAAAAAACTTTAAACAAAGCCCGATATCAAGTGCCCCTCTCATGTCTATTTTCCTTGAGAAAATTTAGCGTTTTCATTAATATGCATTCCAGGTAATTTCTTTTATATCTCGACACATATATTTAGATCCGTTTAAAGTTTTTGTTAGTCACTTTAAGGCAAAATTCTCTCAAATTTTATGTAAATAATATCGAAATATAACTCGAAATATAAATAAAGTCATCTTTTTGACTTCTCGTATTAACAAGATGTCATTTTAGTTTGTGTACTGCAAAATGACAAATTTTTTCAATCGATTTATCTGATTTATTTTGAGCAATCTATTATAATCGAAATGTAGGTAAACTATTTATAATTTGCCCGTCGATTTTTTGGAATTAAATTGGAAATCTTAGACTTTATTTTAATTTAATAATATTACATATTATTACATATTTAATTAATTATAATATTACATATTTAATTTATTAATATTATATATTACATTTATTGCTTTGTAAATCAATGAAAAACAAACTGTACAATTCCTGACGTTGCTTAATGAAATTTTGTGTTATGCACATTTTCTGTCTCGTGTTATATATTCATGAAGACACTTTTACCTGAAAATTTTTTACTAACCTATTTGCACATATTTTCAAGGTAGCCAACGTCACTAATATCAAAGTATTCTAAACAACATCCCCGATAAAATGTTTATTTTATTTTGTTGGCGACTTATTAATAATATATTAACTTTTAATACATCGCTAACCTAAGAATATAATAAACTCAGTGGTATAGTTGGTGTTTGACTTGAAATATGCAAATTGAATTGAAAATGTTCAAATATTTCGTGATATAAAAATATTTTATATATTGGAACGAATACCACCCGTCTCTGCACAGTGGTAAAGATGGATTTTTCATTAATTGTTTAAATTTTCATAAATTTTTCTTTATGCAACATAGAGGATTAACAGCAAAAGTTTCCCAGAAATAAAAAGTAGAAACATCTAACAAAGTTGCAATTTAATTTATAGATTTGAAAATAATCTCTGTAACACTCTGTGTATCGTTTCACTCGACGGAACCACAGGTGTCGTATTCCTCGCAGTTTATCTTTTATTCTTAGAAATAAATAGAAATCGCATTCATTAATTCAATAAATTTTGGTTCGCATTTGGTGATAATTATGTATTATATGGTACTAACAAAAGTTAAGGCGATCAATTCAACGAAGTGCTGTTTGCAACTAGACTAACTGAAGGGCAAAAATTAGTTCATATAATCATTGAAAAGATAAAGCTTAGCTTTTCATCGTGGGAATAAGATAAGATCCCATGTTGCAAATATCCAATAGAAATAAATTATTTTAATTTCAGTGGAGTGTTTTATCTCATCATCTTCATACTCTATACATATTGCTCTCACGATTATTTTTTATTGTTTCATATAAAAGATTTACGATAAATATACAATGTATGGATACACTTGAATTAATAATTTAATAGTTATAGGAAGATGCAATTATGAAATATCTGGGGAGATGAAGAAAGGTAGATCGAAATGATTTATGTATAATTTAATAAATATTCTTATGCAAAAATTACACATAATGTATATATTTTATCTGTTATCAAAATGAATTAAATTATAAAATACGTTATATCCTATGAATATTGTAAAAAGATACAGCGTTCATATTGCTATCTTATGAATATTGTAAAAAGATACTGACTTCATATTTGTTAAATGATAGCCCACATTGTATAAATACTAAACAAACAACTTTTAGAAACACACTATCATATTAGTTCTATCATTTTACACAATAGCGTAAAATATGAATTGTTAAATAACTATACTATTTCTCACCCGTCGACATTTATTTTACATTCAAAATATATTTGAAAATGAATTATTTTTCGTAGGAATGAGAATTACGATACTTTAGGTTTGAATGGCCTTAAAGCTCTTTGCGAAAACTTTTCCAATATTGTACATTTTATTTTATTTACACTCAAAGCTCCGGCTTACATAATTGCTTGAAAAGTTTGCGTTTCGATGACCGTCATCAAACGAAATTGTGTGTATAAGCATATTCAACTTCAATTGGTTGCGGTATTTTAATAACCATTTTTTTAATATTACTTCTTCTTGGTAAAGTTGTAAAATATTTAATGCTAATTTATTCTTACATTTACGTAGTCATATGTGGACATTTGATCAATAATCAGAAAAAAAAATTGTTGAGATGTACTTGATTCAAGATGTGTTATTTATTTTAAATTTCTTAAAAATTAACCTTAAAACAATTTACTATTTTTAAAAAATCATTTCTATGAGTCTTCCGATATTTTTAAGAGCACACTTGAACGAAAAAGTACCAAACGGATCACACAAGTTATCAAAGCGAAAGTTATCAAAGCACTTAACTTTAGGTGTAATAAAATCACTTATTTTTTAAGTATCCTCACATATATACTACTGTAACATATTTCTTGGAGCAATTTAAAATATACATAGCATGCATATGCTTAGTTTGTACCAAAAATACGTCAAATAATTCGAGTATAACTTAGAAAAAGTGAATGAATTATATAGAAACTGTATTAAAAAAGGGATTTAAGAAATATTCATGATTTTTTGTAATTTCGCTAATGGAAAGACTATTTTATTGATCATACTTTTTAGATGAAATGACGTCTCAACTACAGTGTTATTAATTGCTTACGGAAGGGTGCACTCCTGAATTTGCAAAGTTTGAAAGGTGGGAAAATCGTTTGGAAAAATTTATTAAGTAATATTTTACATATTTTTATTATTATTCCAAATGGCTGTAAAGTCAATCGATAAGTTTTAAATTGATGTAATGTTTTTATCCAAAATATGAAGAAGATACTAAAGTTAATATGATTGCACACACACCTAAAATACCACATAAATAATAAACCTATGATATCTTCTAGCAACTAGTGAACGATTGATTTATTTATTATTCTGTATTACGTTATGTATCCATTATTTTTGAGTGAGCCACATCACTTTTTGCATGAGAAATATTTTGCTTACTTCCCATTTCTATTTCAAAACTATTCTCTTTTGTGAATGCGAATTTGCCATTCTCCCATTTATTTGAAGAAAAGCATTGTTCTTGAGTTCTTCAAATTTTGATTACCAAGCAACGATTCAATTTTCATTATTTTTGACTTCATTTTTTGTACCTAATAAGTTTTGGAAATTGGGTTGTCATAATATTTTTGCAATATTAGTTTTTAGTTTTCAGTTTCGAATTATACCAGGAATCTCAGATTTTTCATAGCGTTGATCTGTTCTGAAGATTACAGTGAAAATATTTAAAATGTTTTAAATAAATTGCCATAACCTAAACTGATGTTTTATCAAAGGCATTGGTATTTTTCTTCTACTATTTAAACTTTTATTCTTCTACTTCTATTATAGAATACAAAAATAGACATATGATATAAATTTTAATTAATTTTCACTTAATATTTGAAATTTGAGTACATGCAAAATTAATATACTCTCATTTAAGTATGAGGGTATATCGTCCAAAAAATACACCGCATTACATCTGCTTCGCCTTAGGCTTTTTTCAAAAAGCTTAAAATAAGGCACTAAGTTAAATCCATGCTATGTGATAATAAGATGGTCTCAAATGTTCTGATTCTAAGACTACATATCAATGGAAGTTTTCACTTATATTTTTACATATATGTGCATATTTACTCTTTCCTAACATAATATTCTTAAGGCCAAGTAACAGTTATTCTCAGGAGTTAATATATATTTTTGGTATTTTGTGGGAGTATGCAACTTGCATATCCCCACAAAAATTCAATCAAAGTCAATTGGGAATTTTGGGAGTATGCAACTTGCATAGAAGGAGAAGGTTTTCCTTACTATTTTTTTAAGTTATTAAAAAGGAAATTGAAAAAACCTCTTATAATAATAGATATCTTTCCGATTATTATAAATTAAATCTAGTTCTCTTTAAAATGCTTATTAATATAGCAGCTATGACAGAATACACCAGACTTAAATTGAGATTGCGTGAAAAAGTTCTTTTCGCCGAGCTGACACTTAAATATGAGTGCGATGGCGAGCTTTTTCATTTTATTAACAGACTTCAAAAAAAAGGAGAAAGTTCTCAAATCGTCAGGATTTTTTTGTTATGGTCAACGGTACTCCTCAACAGTTAACCACTGGTGGCTACTACTATCGCTTCATTTTTATGAGTTGTTGATAAACAACTTTAGATAAAGAGGAAACCATCTATATAGTAGCTTTTGTCTGTCACTTTTTATAATTACACAATATTCTAAAGAAGAAAATGATAGAATGTTAGTTTTAGTGTGATGTATAAAATTAATATATAAACCACAAATGTTCTAAGATAAAATATCTTTTAAAAAACCAACTTCGAAAAAGTAGTTGGTAAAAATTAAAAAAATATTTAACTCAACATAGGTACCCATTTATACGCAATAAATAACTAAGTTACTTATTTTTGAAGTCGGTGCCAGCACCGCCGACCAATTTAAACAAATTTTTAATTTAGTTTAATTTATAATTTAAATTTAAAACCTCAACTTCTAATGTACTCACAATACGAAGTAAAAGTGTACTTATAATATACTACTTAAATAACTACTTTTTTAAAGTTGGTTTTTTAAAAGAATATATAATATGTGGCGACCATAAATAGCAAACTTTATACTGCTTGAACGAATATCACGATAAAACAAAATTAACTGTTAACAAAGAACTAAATAACATTAAAGTGCCGTAAGATTAAACGAAATATTAAACGATAAAATGAAAACGTGAAGTTAGATTAATTAATGACTTCGTTCAAATGCGAAGTTCCGTTCTATATTTATTTCTTACTGTTCTTTTTAATAAAAAATCCAAAGTCATATAATATTCGTATTGTATTTGTATTATGTAATACTTGTAATTTTTCAAGCTTTCGTACGAACCAAATGGAATCGTATTATTGTTGCAGACTTTTAATTTCAAAAGAAATTAAGATAGAAACTTAAAATTATGATCTAATGTCTTGAACTTTGGGCCCAAATATGAAATATGTCCTTAATGTAAAAGTGAAAAATTACGTAAAGGCCCATAGTCCCATAAAAAGGATAAATCTACCCCGCCCGCAACGGCATTGAATCTTTTTTTATTAATTACATTTGTCACAAATATTCAACATTTTAGTACTAGACATTGTTATATTGTTATCTATTAAGAGTAATATTTAATTATTTCTGTACTTAGTCATCAAAACTGCTACTACAATAATTATCAAAAATACGTTATTTAAAAAAAAATTCGTTCGTGATAACTACTCACAATCCGCAACAAATAATGGTGGTGTAACCTATTAGATATTCGCATTTGACCAATATTAATAATAATGACATTACATGAACCTTAGGATCAAAGTGATAGAAAATATGTTTTCATAGAAACGTTAGAATTTTAAAATATTTTAAACTATGCGCTATGTACATATCAAGGCTTAAATTTTAAATATACAGGACAATATTTGTAGGAAAGTGTATACAGAACACCCGAGTTTTCTACTCGAACTTGACAGGATTTTTGGTATTTGTAGGATACAACCCTTTAACCAACCCTTAGGCATGTATTCCTTAGTATGTCAATTGAGTATATGTCTAAATTTTTTTTATTTCATTAATCATAGTTTCAAGGTACAAGCTGATGAAGAGTGAAAAAATTATTTAATAATCTTAAAAATTGACCGAGTTATAAAAGTTTAAATTTAACTTATAGAGAAGGACGGCAATACTGTATTGTGAGATCATTTTTAGTATTGCACATTATATTCTACGAGAGGAAAAGGGACATAGATATACCCAACTCTATCCGTATTTTCAAATTTAGAAACGTACAACTTGCTTATTTTTCAATCAACTTTTGAATTTTTTTCAAAACTGGTTTTTAATTAACTTATATTTCACAATATTGTACCAAAAATATCAAAATTTAGAATGAGTCAACTACCGTATTTAAAATTATTAAGAAAAAATTAAGGAATTAAAGTATATTTTGATAGAAATCCCTTTTTCCCTTTAATTTACTAATTTAATATTATTGCAAAATTCCGAAGTAAAAACGTCTATGGAAAGTATAAAATTTTTTTCAAAGAGTTAGCTGTGAGAAAATTTATACCAGAAGTAGAATTAAACAACAAAATTTATCAAGCTCAAATTTAACTCGCACAACAAGGATTCCATACATATTTAGACATTTATAAACGTTTCATAATACCCCTATTAAACTATTTACAAAATTAAAATTTTTTAGGACGAAAAAAAAAGAATATTATTTTTTTCACTGGTGCGTATTTAAAATAATATATTTTTATGTGCTATAACTACAAGACTTTCGAATTTTTTCCTTTACCTCTGCTGTGAGACTTGCTTCTTGTCAAATTACACGATCAACTTGATACTTCCATGCGTTTCGGAGAAAAAGGGTCTGGACAGACAGGCAGACAGCCAGATGGAGGTAGAAGTGATCCTATAAGGGTTCCTTTTATTCCCTTCGAGGTACTGAACCCTGAAAGCAACCGGGTAAAATTGAAACTTTATTCAACGCATTCTTCTAATTGCTAATTGTTTTCAAAATCAGTATGCAATCTTCTTTAGAAAACAGTATTATCTAAACTGTCTAATGGCTTATTCAGGCAAACGCTTATTAAACTAAGGAGAAACACGTGTCATATCCATTAAACACTGGTTCTTTTTGAGATACAGCTACCGCATAAACAGGAAATTGAAACTCGTCAGATATTCCGGAGTAAACAGAATGATATATCTATATTTAGGATGCCTGAAATTAAATTAACGACTGCTTTTTACCGAAAGCACAAATTTGATTTTTTTTCTTTAGTGATATTGGGTAAAAACGTCTCTATTCTATAATTTTTCGTTCATCAGTCGGAAAAAATGATGTCTAAAATTATGCAAACTTATTGTCATATATTCTATTGAAAATTAAAGCTAAGCTTAATTTATAATTTAGTTTAATTATAATTTAAATTTAAATCCAATAGGTTGGAAAATTTCTTTGTATATTATTATTATGACTTATCTACATAATGCGCTTACACGAATGACAATTTTACGCCAATTAATATACCATCTTAAAATTGTGAGTATAACGGGAACTGAAAGAAGCTTGGTTTGCTTTATTGATGACTTTATGCTTTTCACTGTAACACTAAATAAGGAGTAGCGTAGGGAGAAATTCTAAAAATATAATTAATTTTAATACACGTTTCCGTCAATCTGAGAACGAGCGATAGACTAACTAATGTATGACTGGACAGCTGACAAAATTTCACCTTAGTGAAAATCTTTCAACTTTCGAGATTATACATACTTTATTAAAATTCTTGAAACTTGTTAATATGTAACGAGATGCTTATACTTGTCAAACGTTCCGAATGATTTTCCCTGCATTATAACGTCTATTCAGCTTAAATTTTCTTTTTGATTTAGATACGGCGAGCTAACCTTAAAGTGTTCAACTCTTTTTGTTGCATGTCTTTAAATTAAAAACATTTTGAAGGTTCTGCAAAAAATATATAGTATATAAACATATTTTAAGAAGGAAGTACTAAGGTTTTAAATACAGAAAACATTTATATAGAGCATATTTGTGAACGTATATACAAAAGCAGCAATAGTCTTTGAATTACGTTGAAACTATGTTGCTATCCTTCAGCGGTCTCGGTTCTTATTCAGTGAAGAGTCATAGTAGAATGATGCTGCCGCTCCTCTGCAAATTGTTTAATCAATCTATGTTGGTATTAAGTTTTCTCAATAAATTCGTTTGTTATGCAAAAATTACCATTTCCTTTTATGTTCTATATACGGTCTTCTTCCTTTATTTTCAATACATTTAGGAGTCTCTTCGAAACGAAACTTTGAATTGCACGCTGCGTTTTATTCAATCGATATTTTCCTTCAGTTTGTTTTGTAAATATTGCTACCATTTCAAGTCAACCGCCGTTTTTTCTTTCTACTTATTACGAAAGAAGAGAGCATTTAATTAAAAAACTCAAACAGAAGTTACTACCTAAGTCGATTAGATTTAATTGAAAAAGTCTTTTTAAATTTAATTGAACAATATACTTAGGTTAATTATTGATATTTAAAAAAACTAATGAAAAAATGAACAGAAAGAAATATGGGGAAAACTAAACGATATAATTAATTTACAAAACAATTGTATGTGTTTTATGAACATTTTAGTAAATAATAAAAATCTTAAATCTAATAATGCATTTCCAATGGCATCTGCCAACGAATTTATTAGATTCACCATTTTTCCGTTACATAGATTTAAGTTTCGTCACTTATAAATCAATTATTAGTTGTATTTTAAAATATCACAAGTTTAAAAATTCTCAATTTGAATTTCAGCTCATACAGCAGCTGATAATTGTTAGAGTAGTGAAATTCAAAAAATGATAAACGCCGTCTATCGCACGATAGAAGTACTAAATATAATTAATAGGATATTTTCACTTAACTACAGTAAAACTAGAAGAGGGTAATGTTATTGATATGTCTATATGTGTGTATTTATGTATGTTTGTTTTTACGTAGGTATATATGAACATATTTATACTTATTGAATATCGCAAATTTGTTTTTTATGTTAGCAGACGAGTTTTTGTGAATTCATGTCATTCTGGGTATTTTAAATAGTACTATAAACACTAAAAATGGAAAATAATGCTTTATGATGAAAATTGAACTGATTTCAAATAAAACGAAATAAGAAAAACCATGAGAATTGTATCGTTTCTGAACATGAATAAATTTTGTAAAATTTTGGTACTTTTGGCGAATGTTGGAGACGGTGTTTAGTAAAAAGTAATGCTTAGATACCAAGTACCGATACCTTACTTTGTATTCCTCACGCGTACGTCCACTTACACGGAGAAAACTGGTAACTGCACCTCTCTTACTCATACACACATAAATGCACACTCACACATAGACCTGTGAGCGACACTCAAAATTAAAATAAAAGAAAACATGATTTTACGTCTGTAGAAGTTATACTAAGAAACATATTTGCATAGTAAACAATTAAGCATATTTTTGTATCTCAAAAGTAACGATTTAAAAATATTTATATGGAGTTTTGAAAAATTTTGTTGGTCTATATATATAAATATAAATATAAATATATATATATATATATATATATATATATATATATATATATATATATATATATACTTAATGCGTACTACGCCATTTGTAAGCAAAAGAAACGTTATTAAATTAAAAACGACAAAAGTGAAACTATATATGAAAAGAGTCGGGTTGACAAAATGAAATATGATGTCTCGGTCCTAGTTAACATCTGACGAAATATTACGTTTACAGCGAACATTTAGTCCAAAGTAAAATAAGTCACTACTACTTCACGTCGTAATTTGTGGAACATGAGAACTGGGAAAGGCACTTCCCTGGCCATTACTGTGGATGGCGCGATCTCGAGTTCAGGTTATGAGAATAATGAATTTAACTACACAGTTACGCTCTGTATATTACAAAGTACAATCATATGACCGATGGCAATAAGCTCTACGAAGTTAGAAACCTTAGAATACAGTTATACTAAATCCATTTTTGGAATTTTTTCTATTATTTTCTTAAAAATATACTAAAAAATTATCAAATGGAAATATAAATTATAAAAAAATTAATTATTAAATTATTAAAAATAGTTTTAATTTTTTTTCAAAATTACGATATTTCATTATTATTCGTATTGTTAGCGTACCGGAAAATTATGACAGTGATACATTACACGATACTATTTACTGTCATTTGAGATATGCTAGACAATATGTATACAGGGTGATAATAATATTAATATTTGTAAATAGTATAATAGAAATACTATGTATACATCCTTGAACGTTTATATATGTTTTAAATATAATTACGTTATATATTTTTTAAATAAGAAATTGTTACAAATTGATGATATTTTTAAAAATTAATATCGTATCCTTAATATTTGGTTATATAATCACTTTCGACTTATAGATACCTCGCATGTGGAAGATAATGAAACCATCAAATTATTTCTATATTTCCTTGCCATTTAATTATACTAAAGAAACCATTCAAAACCATTTGAACTCATACGCCAGTTATTCCCCATCAATGTTAATAACATGTAACTTACTAATTTCTCTCAGGAAAAACAAATTAAAATGAACTAAAAGTTATTGTTGGTTAATAGAAGACCTAGTTTGCAAATGATTTTCCAGTTTCATAAGTAGTTGAGTATGAAATATAAATTTTCACGAAACAATAGGACCACTATTGAAGTGATCATATAATTTCTTGAAAATTATATGACTAAAATATGTTTCTATATATATTTTCAAGTCATCAGATCTTATAATTTCTGCACCAGAGTACGTTAGAGCAAAATATACATATTTTACCGAAAATGATGGATTCGTTTGTTCCGTTGTTCGGGCAGATTTTTCTCTTTTTTTCTTGTTATCACACGCGTCAATTTATAATATTATAGATCAAAACGAAATTTTTTCTTACTTCGATTATTAGTATTTTATACAATTGCTTATTCTAGCCAATATTACTCTTCAAAAAGTATGTGTTCGCACATGATATCGGGAAACTGTTTTCCTCTAAATTCATGTAGGTTCTTTAAGGTACCACTCAAGTCGTTAATTGTTATTTAGGGTTCTAGAATATATTTTGATTTTTTATGGCGTCCAGTATTATTGATAATAACAATGTTTGATACACAAGAAAAATGTTGATTTACTTATGCCCCTTTTGAGTGATAAGAAAGACATATTCTTCTGGCTCGTAAGAAGTATAAGATCGAAATAAAACTCATGAACAGAATTCATCGTTAGTCCCAGTTTACTAGCATTATTTTTGGTAGCCACAGCTTAATTAATACAGCAAGTTTTTAAATAAATCGATTGTAATGTAAGATGAATAATAAAACTTTCGGAATTACCATCGAAAAATTTTTTTTAGAAATCTTTTCCATTATACAAAAAAAATACTCCCTAAATCTTATTCACTAGAAAATTGAAAAAGATTTTTATGCTTGAAGTCTACGTTTAGTTTATTACTAAGTGAAGCTATGTCAAAATTAATCTACGCACTTTACGATAACACCCAGGAAGTAGGATGCGATGATGAATAGACAAATTAACGAATAAGTTCTGAATCGACGAGTCAATGAATGTTTTTCACTTGATTATTTGTCTGTAATTTTTACTCCGTAATTCTAAACAAGTGTGATTAGGGAAAATAAATTATTCAAATAATGTTATGTAGCATAATGATATAAATGAACCACTTCGCCCTTTCCGCCCGTGGCCTTTTTATCGTCAACTTAGCTTCTTTGTCGATCGTTTCATCATTCCGAGAAGGAAGTATTTCCATAAATAAAGGAATTATTATAATTTGAATAAATTCTCAATGTCATGGAGATTTCAGGGGGAAGTACTCTAAATTGTTTATTTATTTTCTATTTTTAATTAAATTTATATAACAAGAGTAAACAGGTTTTACTTTTGTTTCATCCTTGATTGTTGCTAATAAAACTTTGTGATATCGTAATATTTCCTTAGCATTCTGTTAAAAAAAGAGAAAAGTAAAACGAAACATTTACATGGTGTCTGTAAACTACTGTAATATACTGTATATTACAGTAGTTTACAGGTGAAATTTAATAAAATTCTTTAAAATGTATTTAGTGTTAAATCGTAATTACATCGTATTTAAAATTGAATTGTATTAAAATTCTTAAAATTGCGCTGAAAATATGATATACAATTTTCCTATGGCGGTAAATTACATTTATCTTTGAGAAAAATCTCTCCGAAATTAAAAACAAATCTTTTTCACAATTAAATGAAACTACGTGATGTAGTATTATTTCTACTTTCTTTAATTTCTTTACCACGACCTAGATTTCGTTGTATTACAACATCTTCAGGTGGGCTATTAGCAAAGATGTTCTTTTTATTAGAAAGAAAATCTTTGCTAATAGCCGACCTGAAGATATTGTAATACAAAGAAACCTAGGTCGTGGTAAAGAAATTAAAGAAAGTAGAAATAATACTACATCATGTAGTTTCATTGAATTGTGAATAATGAATTTCTACAAAATTAACGCCAAATATATTCAACAAATCTTTTTATGCATCATGTCATGCCATGATTATAAGATTTGAGTTCCAAGTCTTTGAGACATGGAATTCAATTGATTTTTTAGGGAAAAATATTTCGGATACATAATTATTTTGGGTTAAACTTAAATATATATGAATTACAATCAAAATGTGTGTTTATTTCTCGGTTAGGAAGCTTTGTTAATTAAATTCTTAAATTACTTCGCCATATAGGAAATTCTAAATAATTCTGA
This sequence comes from Druceiella hillmani, assembly GCA_039881145.1. NCBI lineage: Eukaryota > Metazoa > Arthropoda > Insecta > Lepidoptera > Hepialidae > Druceiella > Druceiella hillmani. Next base: position 4,192,926 of record JAYKKI010000054.1, read on the forward strand.
GCTTTCTTTCCTGAGAGAAATTAATAGTAACTTTTTCACTTTTCATGCGAAGAGCTTTACCCAAAAAAAAGACAAATTATCAAAAGCATTATATAATAATCCACTGCAGGAATAAATGACACTTAAAAAAATCTTGTCGATGTGAAAAAGCCATTCTTTGATATATACTTAGTGAACCGCTATTAGTTTAATAGATATTCTATTAATTTATAGATAGATATAGATATTCTGTTTACATTGAATTATATTTACTTAATTGTTTCTGTTATTTCCAGCATTTATTTTAATTTCAAGTATTAGGTAATTTATCGTGTTACAAAATTTAATTAACTGAAAAAAATTGTTTTTTTGTTTGTATGTGCATATTACATCGAACGATCTTTATACCAACATTAGTAGAAGTATAGCTGTGGAATTGATGGGATTCAGTAACCAACCAGTATTAAAATTACGAAAGTGAACCAGACGATTATTATAACACATTACCTTGCATCTATAAAATGTTATACTAGGTTAGAGATTAATAAAATATCCAAAATAATGCTAAGTTGAAATAAGCTGACACAATACGCTAAGGAAAGCACCCACAACATATATTTTATGTTGCGGGTGTGTATTATATGAATGATATGTAATATATTTGCGTGTAATATATGGAGTAAAATGTGAAATCATGACCCACTCTCCCGCTGTAATTACAGAACGGAAACAAAGAAAATATTTTTTTAAGTTCTTGTATTCTTTGTTTAATTCAAATTGGAAGTAGAAGCTACCGTTATACTGTTATGAATAATACCCACCAAATCAAGAATGAAAATAAGTAGTACATTAAAATTTTGGCAAATTATTTTAAATTAATTAGAACTTCTACACGAGTGGTAAACAAAACTTTAACTTAGATTGAGTGGTCACCCAGGAATTAATTAACTTCATTCTGAAAAAAAAATAATTTCAAAATTACCGAGTGGGTAAATATTTTTTTTACTAAAGTAAGTCAATAATATTAGATTTATATTGTATACAATATATTATGTAAACCATTGAGTAACTATTTCTTTATTTCTCAGCAAAATACGCTTCGTTATTAAGAAACATGAATTAAATAAATTTTAATATTTATTAATATATTTGTAGTGAAAATTTTTAATGTATACAGTTGTTACATATGGTGGACTTATTGCTACGCGAGCAATTTCTTACAACCAAACAGAACACCAGTCCAGCCCCGCTCGATCCGAATCCTCGCGATATGCCGCACAGTCAAAGGCCATATACCTTGTGGTCAATCCCACACACCTCGGCGAGAACGTGGTGTGTTGGGTTGATCACAGGGCATTGTAGTCTAAAAAATTAATAGTCTTGTAATTCATTAAAATGTGGAAGACTCATTAATGAATGGTAAATATTAATTAAAACACATAAAACTATCCGAGTTTGAAAAACAATTCACCCCGATGTTATTTATTTATTACCACTTAAAATTGCATCTATTTCAATAGTTTAAAGGCAACAGAATCATTTGTTTTTTTTTAAAGAAATTTATTTTTTCTTACAACGTCATATGCGTGGATTTTAGTAATTTTATTACATAATTTGATGTTTTCGTTATTTTTATTGTTTTACAATTCTAAATAAAATTTTACTTTTTACAGTCCACGGGTCACTCCGATCATAATCATTCACAAACCTAACTAATAATACAACGTGGATAATAATGTATAATTGTGTATATCTCAAATGCTTGTTTTGTGTTACAAATGATAATATTACACAGTTTGAATTCTTAGGTCGTTGAATAGCTTTGTAATATTCCACCTCAATGTAGCAGTATACTGAAGAAAATATACGTTAATTCTCCTTCGTGTTAATTTGTAAATATTGAAGTTTTGCTGTGTGACACTTATTACATGCATATAAGTCTTCCCATACATCCAATGTATATTTAAATTCGTGTTTTAGAAATGTTTATACATCTTTACGTGTCAAATCTGCTGCATTGAATATTTTTAATTATTTTCCAATGTCGATCAAGCTCTTTATCTCCCTATATAATAAAAAGCTAACATAAATCTCTTTATCCCACTAAGACCAACCAAACAATGAATCAACCCAAATTTGGCATTCATATCTTTCATGTAGTAGATGTAATTCCACAAAAAGCTTATTTGGATGTTCTTTACCCGACTTGGCCCAACTTTGAACAACCAAAGCAGGACAACTTTACATAAAACTTTCTATAGCTATTTTTCAAATTGTTGAATAGTGTTGAATAATAAAGATACCTTACTGTGATATGTCAAAATATAACGCAATATATGAATGAATTGATATAACTTGTAGACATAAGTCACGATAGTATCATCGAGTACGAAACTTGTCTCGCCGTCTGTATTTAAAATTAACGAGGATGAAACTACGGGAACATATAATATCTTCCAAAAATTCAAATTATTCTTTTTTCCTAAATATATATTTTATATATGCAGATGCCGGCATCATGCAATTTTTGTCATATCGCATACCCATATGTATATTGTGTAAACAATAAAAATAGAGAAATTTTCAGCACTTACAAATTTTTGTACAGGAATGTACAAAAATAAATAAAAATATAGTAAGTTACAATGAACCAACAAGTAATGATTCATTATACTCAAGGAACGCATTTATTTTCATTTCCAGATAATAAAAAATTCATTGAAAAGAAGACACGCACACACACACATTTATAAACATACATATTTATACCGGATATATACACCCGGGCTGATATATTTAAAACATACTTCCCAATACATCAATGATATAGAAGTAAAACATTACGAAAACAGAAAATACAATTTTTTTCAATATTTAAATTAAAAACTCCTAAAATTATACTGAGTCTAGAAATAGATACTTCTGAGAGAAACAATATTTACACATTTTATAATAAATATCATTATATTGATCTTAAATCGGTTCATATGAATCCAATTTAGAACGTCTCTTGACTCAGAATTACGACTTCCCTTCGCCCCGCAAAACGAAATACGCTTTCTCGCTTCGCCGCCCACAAACATAATTTGATTTTAGAGGTCGAAACAATCAATACCTAATTTCCAGTAAATAATTCTTAGGACTGTGTAAGTGAACATTTGGGAGACTCTCTTCAACTTTGCTTCCAACGGCATAATTTTATTCAATTATTCATTATTACAATTCCATTAGATAATAAATAAATAAAAAATTGTCACTTGAAATATATCCACATGGAAGCTAGTTGATGTTATGCGAAGTTTTTTCTTTCATAATTACAATACCATTTTCCAATGTAAAGCATTCCACTGTTTTAATATTACATTGGTGTATTTTGTAAAGTAGGAAATTAATATTGCGACCTTACTAAGTGAAACTGATACCTGCGCAAAACCTTCATAGTCTTGTAGGTTGTGTAGAATTAACAGTCTGTTTGGGGAATTTCCATTTCGGGGAAATACCTTGAAAGGAAATGTTGCCTGGCTAATAATTTTCATGAATAACTGATACCTTGTCCTTGTTAATATTAAAATATGCGAGCGTTGTATTTTAATCTGTTCAGATATACAATATTTTAAATTTTGAATACGAACCATTCTAATGTAGAGAAATGTTTCAGACATCCGGAACAAGTCATTATTGAGGTTCAATTTATTGAAATATGTTAAAACAAAAATTCAATTAAATTAAGACGAACAAGTTTAAATAATTATAAGGGCTTTATTTTACTTTCTACTCTAAAATATCTCTAAGAAAAAAAACGTAATTCTTATAAAATCATATGTGTTCCGTCTATCGGTCTGACCCAACCATTTGATATTAAAAGCTTAAAATTTATATAGGGGATAAAGCGTACTAACTCTATAATGTATTATATGAAAAATTTGGCAAGGCAAGCAATGTAATTACTTGTCCTTTTTTTAAATTTCATATAAACTATTTAATCAATCTAGGAACACTTACAGCTTCACCGTGTCCGTCCATCTGTCTGTCTATCTGTTCACTTGTATATGAGAGCCATTATATTTTTAAACCATTACTGCTATAAAGCTAAAATTTGGCACGCTTTTAAATATTTATACAGCTTATAAAATTGTGTTATAAAATCATTTAAAAATATTTTTTGGGTAACCCCCACATGCACAGATGAGAAGATTTTTTTCCGCTTACTAATTTATGTAGAGTATCGTTAAAAAGAACTTTCAATATATATATATATGTATGTATGTATACCCTGATGTACCTGGAATACCGAGCTTTGCTCGGTGTATTTTAAGTTTTCTGTAGGAACATGAAGTCGCTTGTTTAATGGTATTGATGAATCTGAATAGAATCGTCAAGGCATTGATGAATCTGAATTTCGTGGCCGTGGTGTGTTGGGTTGATCACAAGGCATACGGCCTGTAACGACGCGGTACACCGGGGAGACCCGGGTTTGATTCCCGGCCGTTCGTCGAGCGGGGCTGGACGGGTGTTATGGTTGGCTGTAAGAGATTGCTCACGTAGCAATAAGTCCGCCATATGTATCAATTAGATACATTAAAGTAGATAAATAAATAAATAAATAAAAATTATGATCAATTTGGTTCTTCTTCTTCTTCCTCTTCCCTCAACCGCCCACAAACCTACCTTTTTCTTTCTCTTCTCCTTTCTCTACCCCTTCACATTTCCTTCCCCCATCCACTTCCCTTTCCACTAATTACATATTTAAGCGTACGAAACCCAAACATGGCTACACGAAAACTAACAGGATTTCGAATATTAGAAAAATAATTTGATTGAAATTGGCCGATATGATTTAATTCGCAATAAAATGTATCGAAATAGAATAATAAGAAAAGAAAATAATTTTCTTTAGCCATAAATTTTTCGTAATATTCACTCTAAGTAATAAATCATTTCACAAATCTTGTTAGCTTTATTGTCCCTACTCAAAACATTGCATTATACACTAGAAGAGTAACTTTCATATGGACACTGAAGCACAATAATTTCTGCGCCGATTTTATTCTATTCCGAATACTGAATTGTGAAAAACAATTTGGGTTGGCTTTCCCAGGGAATGAAAAATGTAAAAAAATCTTTAATATTCTTCAAATTTCTTCTTCAACTTCATGTCTTTTTTCTCGCTTTTCATATAAAAATATTATAAATCAGCAAGCTCGCAAATTTGCTAAGGCAATTTAAGGTCGAAAAGATGATTTAACAAAGATCGTAGATGATTTAACAAAGAAGAAGAAAAGTTAAGATACATGTTTTTTTGATATGACTCATAATTTTTTTCTCACACAAATTTTTGTAGAATATGGATTTTTCATCTTACAAGAAATTCAAATTTGTTTTAACCGAAAAAATTAAGTTTATTTTTATTTCCTTTGCTACTCATGCCGTAGGTTCAGATAGTGCATATTAAATCATTAAACCAGTAACGAAGGTATAACGGGTATAAAACGGGTATATAATGAAAAAAAAATTGTTTATTAATTTATTTTTAAATGGGAGAGTAAAGAGATATGTAATAGATAAAATTTAACTTTTCTTTTTTTCTAACGCGTTAATATATATATGTACGTATATATATATATATATATATATATATATATATATATATATCCTAAAGGTTTGTAAATGTCATCGTAATAAATAAGGATGGCGAACAAAGAAATATAATTTCGAATCGATAAAATAAAACAATTCTTTCAAATTCTATTTAACTCTGATCAGTAAAAAAACATTCGGGGCTTGATGCGGACTACAGGTAGTAATAAAAGATTTTTAAGAATGTTGCTTGCCTTGTTTGTGTCTAGTCTACATAGTTGAGGTGGAGAGAAACTTTAGTTGGCTTGTGAGAAATTAACCAGCTTCTGTATCCCTAATTTTGTTTTGTGTTCAGTGAAGGATTCGTATATACGATATACTTATTCAATTCTCACGTAATAATCACGAGTATTCCCTTCTATTTTATATTAATCACTTGTAGTTACATGTTATCAAATTTATATTTTTTTATGAAGAAGTAAAATATGTATGGATTAATATAAAAATATAAGTCAAAAACGTAAAAATTAAGACACATTAATATTCAACGTATTAGTCCTACGAGGTACTGAATTCGGAAACGCCCTTTTACTAATACATTGTACAGTGTAAATTATTCATTAGGACTTCCTGATTAAGTTATGTAGATTAAACACAATATTTAAATATAAGGAGCAACAGCGATAGTCAACGCAAAATCGTAAAATATTCGAAGTATTAATATTTTGTTGGCTAAAATAAAAGCACTTCCACCTAATACCTTGTAAGTTATTTAAAAAAAGGTTACCTACATATGTATAGCTTAGGTTACCTACATATATATAGCAAATATATATATATATATATATATATATATATATATATATATATATATATAAATGTTACCTACATATATATAGCAAGGGATTGCGAATCAATAATTCCATCGAATACGTTAAAAAAATAGGAATATATTCGTCTATTCCCAGCTAAATATCGTGCAATTTATATTACATATAATTATCCAAAATTTTTATTTTGGATAATTGTGTTCCAAAATAAAAATTTTGATTTTGGGTAAGTCTGTTCTTGTTTGACGATGCCCAATCAAGAACAGTCGTCACTTTCGCAGGTATTGAGTGATTATCATTCCCCGTTAAATTATTACCTTTATATATACATACAAATTGAGGTCTCGGATCGTGATGATTTTAATTGTTCCAAAACTAATTTTATTTATTTATTATTATACAGTTTAGTTTGCAATATTTCACAAAATAACTATTTTAATATACAAAGCATTAAAAATGTATCATAATGTTTTCATTTCGATTTAAGTTTAAAATACAAATTCGAAGGGAAGAAAAGTATCATTCACCAAATGGGCACTAAACTCCTCAATTAAATTAAAATTAATAATAAAATAGGAAATAAACTTAATACATTGTGTCATTTCCTTTATTTGAAATGGTGATTAAATCATTATTTCTATTTTATAAACAAATTTAGAAACTGTATCCAATTTATTGAACCGTCTAGAAATAACAATGAGGGAAAGTCACCTCGTCCAATCTTAATATATAGAAAATAACTCGTTATGTCAGCTAATTGTTAGACTCAAAAGAGTTTATTATATTCACAAAACAACATTCACGGAGTTTTTCCCTAACGACTACTTTGTTATTTTAGTATTATATTTTTTAAATATAAACATTACGTACGCTACATATATTTTGTAATTTTTAATGTTAATTATTTTTAACGCATTTTCCTGTATACTTATATATATTGACAATACGAATTGATTCCTCGAAGTATACGTTTAAACTCATTTGTATAATTCATTATATTGTAGAATAAATTAAGAATAAACAAGGCATAAAATGGTAGGCTTGGAAAAAAACAATACTGTTCCTCTACTGAAAATCCTAAGTTTTTCTCTCAACTGAAACAAAAAGTTACTTAATTGGGAAAGTTCTTCAAATTAAAATAATATCTAAAGAAATCTTTACATTACTTAACGTAAATCGGATCTTATTGCGGAAATCAAAGTGAGATATAAAGTTTTAAGGACATTTGAAACAAAACTGAATCAACTTTTGCAATTATACCTTAAATCTCTCGACCGAAGTCGGTCGTATTGAGAACATCTTTGATAAGAATCGATTCCGTGAACACCAATGCTTACTTAAGTATCATAAGCGGGGCTATGTTTGAATTAATACACGAGGAAATTCTGCCTGCTAAAAATGAGATCCATTTATCGGAATTACGTAACACATGTAGAGAAAACAGGAATTTTCACACATATCCACACGCCTATATATTAGTATATACATATATATATATATATATATATATATATATATATATATATATTATATATATATATATATATACAGATAAAATTTTTTTACCAATAATCATTTATTTATAGGGTGCTTTGCATATATTTTTGTTGTTCAATCCGTCCCCATGTCTCATATTCGTTCAACATAAGTTGTTGAAATGTGACATATAGGATGATCACATTTATTAATTTAAGCGTAAGGCTTATTTACGGATGTATAAGTAAATAAAATAATATGTTTGGTATTGTTATTAAATCTCTATATTCTCGCGTGCATAAAACTTTATTCCAATATCAGATGACTTTTTGCTGAGAATCAAAAAGGTACTGCATTTATTTTCATTAATACTAAAACTTTTTAAGTTTTAGTACGTGAAAAACTCTTAATAATCCAAAATATTAAGCAAATTATTTTGATAAACAATGAATACCTAAGCGTTGTGTTTTGACGAAGTGACGCGAAGGGATGATTTGAAATGACACATTAAAATATTTTTTTTTGAAAATTGTCGCCAATTGTTTGATATCAGTCAGAAAATTTAAATGTAAAAATTGGCAAGGGATTTTAGAGTATTTATAATGGGTTTTGCAAGGTGTTCACCCCAAGTAAAATCAAGGTTAATTTGTTCCAGTTATGCAATATGCAAAATAAAAATAGGTTTTATCTAGCACAAGTGTAATCTGCAAAAAATAACTGCACTGCAATTAAATGAACTACTACCTTTGAGCAATATTTCGTAAATTATCTTTGCGTGTACATAAAACTTTGAATTGGAAAAACGCCAGAAATTTGGATGATGAGAGACTGTCGGCGCCAGAATTAAATATATTGTGATCTAAATTGAGATTCTCGAAAAGATATGTTAATAGATTTCAAATATTTCTTTACTCAAGTTTTACCCTGGTACAAATAGGTGTTGATTTACACGGGTGTGATAAGTGGCTCGAAATTAAATATACGCCCGTTGTGCACAGCACGACTGTCAAATATTGCTACCACTCTTAAATCATATTAATGCTACAAATTTAAAATTATCTTCTTATGTAAATATCTGTAATCCCAACACAAATGATCATTAATATTTATAAATTAATAAGAATGAAATTAAAATAATTTTTATGTCTCAAGAAATAAAAGCAGCTTCCTTATATGTATTGTTTGAACTTATTTACTATTATTAACATGATAACAAAAATTATGATATTATTTGTGACATTCAAATAACGTAATAATATTTTAGTAACAAGGAATTGTAGACAAAAAATTGTATACATGTTTAGACCGAAAATTACGAAAAAAATATAATATTTAAAACGATATTTCCGAGAACATACGCCATTTGTAGACATGAGAATGCCACAATAGTGACAAAAATTTCGGTTGCTGTTTATTTGAAACTTAGATCAGAATAATTTTTCTTTTTGCCGAAGATAAACAAGGAAATAAACAAACACACGAACAAATTTAACTTTTATCTGTGCTTTAGATTTTAGCTTAAAAAATGACCCAACATTTTTCAAAATTTGTAAATGATTATGCTGAGCAGTTTATAGAAAGAACAATGAAAGCTGAAATAATAATAGTTTTAGTATGTGCTAAGAACACTCTTTTAAGTGACGCTCTATTCAAAATTGTTAAACGAAATTTTTCTATCCGCTTTTCTTGAGGCAACGACAAGTGAAAGAAAATATTATTGAACTATGATTAGGCGTGTATTATCAACATATATAACTTTGAAGTCGAAAAACATGTACTTTATGAGAAAAATAGCTATGCCATGCCGGTAGATTTATGGATGGAGTTTCACAATAAAAGATTCTCTTTAAAAAAAATGTTAATACTATACTTCAATAAATATGTTTATCAATAATAATTTAACAAGTTTAAGATGATTACAAAACAAATTAGTTATAAGTGGTGCTGTAAATGCAGTTAAATTGAAATGTTCGTTTCATTTGAGAGATATTTTAATAGAAATACGAAACTAAGGTATAACAAAACACAATCATAGAAAGAAGTAACTGTCTATCTACACAGAGAAAAATACATAACCCACTAGTAGAAAATAAACTGAATGAGAATAACGACTAGAAACCTTTGAAAATGGTCGGGTATTCTCTGCAAGAACGAACGTAATTTAAAGTTTGGCAATATTCACGATACGAATTGGGATCAAGTTTTTCAATTACTTCTTTTAATCTCCAATTTCTATATTGCCCGCAACAATATCAATAAAAGTATCGACGGACCTATTGTGCCTCGAGACCTATTGTGCCTCGAGTACCTATTAACTTTCGAAAAACGTATCTCAGAAGGAAATACGCCTTGTAAATATTAGAAAATAAATGATAAATAATTAGTCTGTTTGCGATGTTTTATACTTATTCATGCATTAGTATAATTAAAGCTAATTTACTTAGCGATAATTTTCGTAATAATTAGAATTTGAATGGGTGTGAACTTATTATTGTCTCTATTTAGATTGATTTTGTTGCTATGTGTTTAATAGCAAATTTATAAAGTATAATTTAAGCGGTAATCTGATACTTTCCGCCAAATGGGTTTTAAAGTATTTCCGATTTTGCGCTTATATCGCACGATATTGTAATTTCAATTTAGTAACAGGTCCTTTGATATTTTTAATTTTAATGTTTGATTTTAACACAGAATGTAAATTCATAATATGGATGAGATTTATTCCCTCTTATTTGATTTTTTAACTATGCTTATAAACGTTTACGTACACCGAAACTAGTTGTAGAAATCAAAATTGGCGAAGTATTCAATTGCGTTTACATGTCAGTATAAAGCCTATCAATTGCTACCTGTATACATATGTATTTATTATTAAAGAGTAAGTCTTAAAAAGGTAGTTTCACAGAATGATTATAATGCAATACTCGCTGGAATATTTTATTAATACCTTATTTCCAAAGATTGTAGCTGACATTTACAGAATTTATTTATTTTATTGCAATTTGTCTACCAATGTATGTAAGTTTGTATGACACGAAATTTTCATTTATTGAAATGACAACAATACAAATGACAACACGACAATTTTTGTTTTTACATGACAACAATATTATGTGAAATATACTGAGATATCACGTAGAAATAAAATACATAAAATTCACTTAAAAGTAATATTGAAATAAATATCTTTAATTAATAAAACAGGTTATTTAAAAAGTGGAATTCACACCATTAGGGTTCCATTCATATTTAGGTACATATATACCACTAAAAATACATAATGTTTCTATTAAAATATTTACATATATTATTCTGATTTTTCATCGTATAAATAATTTATAAATATGTTATGCGATATTTCTTTCAAAGCTGCTAGGTTATCGTGACTTAAAAACAAAACTGGTAGTTATAAATACATCTCCACAGTTTTACAGAAAACTTTAAATAAACTTCTAGTAACCATGTTTTTGTATTTGGCTGTTACGGAAATAAGATATATATTTTATGTTATTTTCAGCCAGTACTAACTTATGGCATCTGAATCTAATCTTCTTACATGTTTTGAGTTAACATATCAATTGACTTTTGAGAATAAAAATAAGAAATAGAGTATTTCATTTGTGCACCAATATTTTCCTTACTAAATTTTGAGTCTTCGAACTATTGAGACATGCGCCACTTAAGATGCTTTATATTTATATAAAATTTCTACATCGCACACTTTCTGAGAGAAGCGGTTATGACTGACAGACAGACAAACCAAAAAGTGAGTGATTGCATAATTGTTCCGGTTTTTTCTGCTTTTGAAGTAAGAAGCCTTAAAAATTATGGTCTGTTAGTATCGCAGCGTTATTTAAATTAATAAACCCTATGATACGGTTGTAGAGATAATATTGCTACGATCGTTAGGTAATAGAGTAACTATTAACAATGCAATGCTAGCTACGTATTTTGATACACATTATATTTTTAATAAATTTATTAAAATCAAATAAAAAATATCGTTGAAATATTATTTCTATTGTATGGTGCACGGAGCACATACTGTTAATTTTTCCTGGTATTGTAAGGTGTGTTACTCAATATTCGTGGGGCAATGTAATGATGTGCTTAGTATAGTTGTATTTCGACAGGCTTGTAAATGTTGAAATAGGCAATAAAGAAACTCCTCACTAAAATATATTTACTGTTTTCAGTTAGAAGCAGTGCATACATTTTATTTATATTTTATCTCCCATTAAGCAACGCATCCCCTCTTTTATGGAATTATGTGTCAACATGGGTTTCATATTCAGCTCATTACTATAACAACTAAAATATTTAAACGGAAGTTAAACTCTATATACGTGAAAAATTCATGGCCCATCAAGCTTGTACTCTTATATACTAGTATTTAAACTACAAGAGTTATTATTTACTATTTATGTATGTTCTTGCCGCCGAGCTCATTGTTGTCTTGCACTGCATCAAAGCTTTATCGAAATAATTTTATTTAAGCATGAGATTGATAAATCTGAAATGTTTAAAACGCATACATAATTTTATTCACGAGTCTACTCGAGTGCAATAAGATGAAGTATTATTGTTGATTAAACAATATTTGCATAGTACAAAATCATTAAAGATAATAATAAGTAAGAAAATTAAAAAAATATTAAAGAAAATAATAGACTCAATAAAAACTAATTCCAACACCTTTTTGTCTTGTTGCACTTTTTTGCCTAAGATTACTCTTTATAGTAGGTTATTTCAAAAATATTTTTATCATTTTCACTAGGTTTTTTTACTTATACTTTTGTCCTTTTCGTCTATAACATTTTGATTATCTTACATATTTCATTTTATACTTTTCTTATTTTCTATATCAACAAGTCATATTTAGTTGTGAAGAAATTCTCCATATGATATTTTTTTCTCGGTGGTAACTTTGATAACTTTCATTTTGAAATTGTTGGCGCCCGGCAATAGATGATGTTTTTTTTTAAATTTATAGAAATTAATTAATAATCTTGCCATGATTAGCTTCTTGGCTTGGGTAATTTAATTTAGGACTCTCTCCCACTGTATACTGAACGAAATTAATTGATTAAAATAATTATACAATATTAACAACAAATTTTAGTTTTACTAATGGCAGGCTGTAATTGATTTGTTTATTAACTGTTTATATTTATTAAATATTTTACTACATGATAATGTCGCTCCTTCCTATAAAATGCATACAGTCTATGGTGAAGGGTACATAAAACGCAACTCCATCATCATACTTTTTCTATTCAGTGACACAATAGTAGTAGTGGATATTTGTACGGAATCAGTAATAATAGCGTCGAAATAATGCAACGTTTAAAAAGACAGGTAGGTTGTCAAAACTTTATAACCTACAAACATGCAAATTGCTAAACTACCAACATCAAAAGCGAGAAATATCTTAAAAATAATTCACTAATATTAATTGAAAAATTAACGGATCGCAATATTTATTCCACCTGAAACTTCATGTAAAAAAAACTTCAGCACAAAAAATTGTAGAATCGTGTAGAATATAGTAAAACAGTTGATTTAAAGGCAATAACAATTATTTTAATAACTGACCCATCGCTTTATGTTCATTTCACGAGACTCAGGCAGACAATGGCCAGAATCATGCGAGGAGAATATCATATAAATTGAGCACTCGGGTATCAAAATAAGTGAGGATTCGGCCAATCCAGATATTTTACAAGATGTGAGAACAAAGGATAATGATAGCATTTGCGACAAATAAAAAATTTTAACGGTAAAAGTACACAAATAGTCGTCTGAAAGGATTCCGGAGATTCAATAAATTCAGTGACAGAAGAACCGATTATAAATCTAGGAAAAAAGAAGATAATTTAAGTAACAGGACCACTAGTCTCACTATCACTTTCACTGCCTCGACCAATGATATTGAGGCATAGTACGTTGAATTGGGTGCTTCCATGTACAAAAAATAGCAGGATTATTTTTTCCATATGGGTACAAATAGCCATTGCCACTCAGTAGCAGGGAAGGCCTGGTCGATATAAACGAGTAAAGCGGATGATAAACCACTTTAAATTAAGAACTCTGGTTGAGTGAGCTTTGATGTCTGTTATGATAATAGTCAGTATAATAAAATCATATGAACTGATATGTTTTATATGCCTCATTCAGTAACAAAGTTATTGCCAGTTAGCGACAAATATTAAAAATGGTTGTCCAGTAAAATTTAACAATGAAAATTGCTTTATAACAATCAGAAGTAAAAAACCTGTAGGTGCTGCTAGTTTAGTCAACAATATGTATAGATTGAATGCACATAGTAATATTGTATTCATATAGACGTTGACAAATCTGACAATTTTTTGCGGCACCAGCGTCTGAGTCGTCTGAATTGTAACAACCTTGAAAAGTTAGTAGAAAAAACTGAAAATGTATAATAATAATGGGAAAAAAATAATGAGTTTACATAAGCAAAATTTGAGAAGGGTTTGCCTTCTCAATTTTTAACGCGATTTGCTCTTAGTTATACAGGTTCTAAACTACGTCTAAGTGTACTACGTTTAACAAAAATGAAACGTAGTACACTCGGATATTTATAATCCGATGGAAACTATATCGCTCGGTAGCGAGATACTTTTTGATATTTATAGATGATTGTTTAAAGAAAATTTTGGTTTAATTCTCGCAGAGAAAGTTGGATGAACTAAAAAAAATAGGAAATCAAAACTCAAATTTAAAATAAATAGCGTAATTAAATATCTTCATAGAGATAATGGGTTCCGAGAAAAAATTTTCTGACTTCACAAACATGGCTGATATTACATATCAAATAACCACCCCCTACACAGGCGTATATGATTGTTATGTAATAAAACGAAGTAGCCAAAAGAATGAACAAAACACTAGTTGAAAAGTTAAAGCGCTTACCGTTCAACGACAATCTCTCAAAGTATTATTGGGATGAAGTAGTGAATACGGCTGCACCCAAAGGTGTGAAGAGGTTTTTCATCTTCCAAAAGAGAAGGCATGAAAATTGGGTTGCAGAGCGAGAAAGACGACCTTCGTCGGACAATGCGAAAATACAAAATATTACCTATATGTACTACCCAGCTCGAGAACAATAAAAAGAGTAGAGACGCATTGTTTCTTGAATCCACCGTTAAAAGAAAATATATTCCGGTAAATATAACAGAATAAAAGTGCGATTTGGGTTTATCTCGCATTTTGGAAGACTCCCGAAATAAATTAGAGTCGATATAAAACCTATAGACCGCGATGTGGAGCAGAAATGGCTCGGAATGAGTTCTCGTCAAGTCAGACTTTTGTTTTCACTAAACATAAGAATAGGGAGTCCGGTACTTTTTAACATAACATTAAGACCAAGAAACAAACCAACACAATAAAAGACAGTAATAGAAAACAGTTACTTGTTTTATAATTAAGGCTTGTTTGACAACATACTACTGAACTATCAAGAAGCACAGTTCATGGAAGTTAGTAAAACTACTAATACAATTGGAACAGTTATTTTGTGATCTTAGTGGGTTCGACCAAAAGGCTGCGTGTTTAAATATAGACATGGAAAGTGTTATAAGAGTGATAAAAGCGGTGAATTTCACAAAAGATTCAAACGTATAGAAATTAAATATAAATTAGTAACAGAAAATATTAAAGAGTGCAATTTTATGAATACATACCATCAAAGCTTTTGTGAGCATATCTGCAATGCTCACAAAAGCTTTACCTAGAACAAAATTTACATGAATGAAAGAAGGAACTGGAATGTCAGAGTAATTATTAATTGTAATGCACTTATTTAGGTGCGTGGGATTTTATTAAATACAGTATCTTCTGGAGTAATTTTAACTATCAATCCAAAAACGTACGCTACATAGTTCTTTATTTCAACTATGTTATAAATTTAAATCTAGTCTGAATACATGTTTAGGCCTCTCAATTTGCTGTAGAATCTGTTGCAAGCAATATACTTTTGAATAAAAGATGGATTTAGGTATATACCTAAATCCATCTTTTATCTACATAAATTCAGTGTCACTATATATATAGTGACACTGAATTTATGTAGATATAACAGTACCACATAACTCTGTTTTAGTGGGGGTAAGGGTCTAATTAAGGGGAGCGTCGGATATTTTTAGTATATGATAATATCGCCCCTTCTTGTATAATGCTTATTGTCTATGGCGAAAAGTACATCAAAAGTAACTGCATCACCGCACTTCCTCTTTTCTCTATTCGTTGACAGCCATAGCAGCGGTGGCTATTTGCCGGATTCTTTAACAAGGATCACCTTATTAATCACCCACGTGCTACGATCACTGCAACAGTAAATCAACAATATTTTATTTCTATTCGACCTTTAAATATCATCATCATTATCTTTGTCTCTTAAAGTGTACTTGATCACCTATGAAATAATAATTTCCAAATTGGATCACGCGCTACAATCTATTAACTCTGAATTATTTATTGAAAAAAAGAAACGTTAAAAATGTAGTTTGACAAAATGTGCCACAATGTTCATTTGATATTCGCCAGTACCAACATATAATTGCTTCTAAAGATAAATAAAAACAATAATGAATAAAACAAAAAAACACGCATCCTTTCAAATTATACACAAAACTAACGAATTCTCAATCATGAACTATTAAACAACTATATTATTGCATTCCAAAAGTAGTATCTAGATTACTTTAGGAGCAAACATTTCAAGATTCGGCATATTTTGCATATTTAGGTTCAAAAAAAATCGATAAAATAAATTATAGTTTCGTCTTTTCACGTAACAGCCAGATCAGTTGTCGTTTTTATATTAAAAAAACCTTAACTGATCGGTCACTCTAATGCTTTACTTCCTGGAATTTGTTAAAACTCGTGTGCGTAATTCAGAGTTGATCTTGAGTTTTCTCGCGTAAAATAATGAAAATTTTGTGACCAAATGTGAAATTTTGTTATTATTTGAAATGTTGTTTTTCGGGTTTCAAAATTAAAATTTTATATTTTTACTTTTGAAATATGTATACTTTGTGATTAAAATAACGTCAAATTATTTATAAGATTCCAATTCGTCCTTTGAACTTCAAACGTAAACATATATGAAATGTTCTTAATTTTTTATTGAAATCAGTAATTTCATTAAGGCGTAAATCAAAATTGGAATTCAACTTTTTTGACAATATTTGAAAACTTTCGTACCTATTATTTTCTCTTTACAATCCTTTTTCGAAGTGAAATTCAATACACCACACACATTTATACGTCCATCTAAGACTTTGTAAACGTTCATATACGTATTTCACCACAAAATTCAAACTTCACAAATATACTTGTACTTAGTTGTTATAATCGGACAGACATTTCTTGCGAGCTGGACATATACGGGCCCACACATATTATACAAGTGTGTTTAAAAAATTGGAATCAACTTATTTACAATAACTGAAAAATTACGTATTTGGTCAATGTATTTACAGGTTTTTATCCCTGATTATATTTTAATAAAAATATTGAAAGTTATCCACTTCGCTCGCAAATGCAAATTGACTTTTGACAAATTCAACGTTCTTGTATCACATTTTATTTCACGATTTTGAAATTATATTTACACTATCAATCATTCCTTCTCACGCATTTACATTGAATTTAATTTGATGATATTTTTTTCCAATTGCATGGGGGTTAGTGTAAATCCAAAAATGATTACGGATCTTTGCTTTTTCATCGATTACTACGCGTCATCGATAAACTGTAAATCGTGTACACGGCTACATGACTACGCGATTAAGCCAAATGGTATACTGAAGGTCCGTCGCGTCTGTCGTTCTATGATGCGGGCAAGAGAGAGATATCCCCATGCCGGTTTCTTTTCGACGTTTCCTTTGTTTATGCCAACCCTTTTAAACAAAATGGAGTAACTAAAACATCACATATAATAAAAGTGAAAGTAATTTAAAACATCCATTCTTAAAATAAAATATCTAAAATAGGTTTTAGTCCTCTGGAAATTATTTATAGGTTTTGATGACATGTCAGTGAATGAGCAACCTGCTTAATCAATGGTTCTTATGTCAAATTTCTTCAGAACTTCTAAACATACACGGTTAAAATTTGTACAAGCTGAAAATGTAAACACATTATTATCAAGTTTTAATTTCTCTGTATACTGAAAATGTTACACAAACTACGATACAGCAAACTATCCACAAGCTTAGCGTTCAAATATACTGAAAGGTACATTGTGCTTCAATATATGTTTTACATCTCTTTTTCAATCGTCATCAGATATCACAACGTTCATCAGTTTTGAGAATATCGTGTAAATCCCGACGCTATTAAGAGAATTGAAAAATCGTAAGCCGTAAAAGCTTTCCAAGCTTATTGAAGAATTAATAATTTTTGCAATAATTTTCCGCCCTCGCGAAGCCAAACAAAGTCCTTTGTCGGGAATGCTTCCAAAAATAAAATTTGATTAGCTTTTTAAATTTATTTCTTCTAAAATATTTTTTACTTTATAAGTTTTGGTTTTTAATTAGCCAAGTTCTTTGGCGATTTAATTATTATTTGTTTTTAACTATAGGGGGGGCCGACGTGAAATTTAGTTTTTTAATAAAATAAATCTCTAGTTGGATCCTTCCACTTTGGTGGAAGCCCTGTTACAATTATTAAATAATCTTAATGAACTTGCTTGGAAAAATTGCTTTGTTTCTGAAAATAATAACTTAACACTATTTATCTAAACTAAATTATAACAAAAATATAATATTTTTAATAAAGTCTCTTTATTGTCTTTTGCCTAATACTAATAAGAAAAACTGCATAGACGATTACAAAATATTTTCCTTTTGACGTGGTATGGACATATAATTCATGATAAATATGCAAGTATTATTTGCATTAAGATATGAAAAGCACATGATAATTTAAAAAAATTTCCCCGCTTTAAACAATTTTCACAGCATCATATAATATATATTGCCTATATGAATTGTTTTATATATTCAACCAAGTGGTAAATTTTTTTTCTGTGCTATTTTCAATGACACTAAAATAAGAATACAAACTTTAACAAAAGTTCTTTATAATTAATGAGTTACAAAATAAACGTCAACACTTGCATTTTAAAGAAAACATTCAAGTTTGAAGACGTTATTTTAATTAATTTAAAATTTTCATCAAAAAGCTAATTTAGTTTTGGGCAGCATTACGTCAAATAAATGAAATAATTAACAAGTTGAAAGTAATACTTTCCATTGTTTACTTACCTTTCCTTCCTATTTTGTATCGTGATTCACTAATTTGTTGCTTATTTGATATTGACTTTAAATTGTAACGTATGAACGAGAACCCTTTTCCTTTCACAATCTTATTAAGTTATTCTTCATGGACGATATACTGAAAGTGTAGTATAAAAATTTCAAATTGGTTTTATAAAATTTTGCCAGAGCAGTTTTCATTTATTCGATCTTCGTTTTTAATAAATATAGCTGATTAAGTAAATGTATTTTATTAAATTGAAAATTTTCTACATTCGTAAGATCGTGTAATTTAAAATTATATATGTCATAGGTAAATATATAACCATCGCGTAGATCCTTCAAATTATTTAAGATCCTTCAAATTATTAACTCTATATACTTTGGTAAAAGTTGTTTACCAAAGTATATAGAGAAACAATTAATTTATTAAAATCTTTAAAATAATGAAGTAACACATATATTATTTATAATTTTCTTTTTAAAAGTGTTTGTTTATACCTCCAAAATTGTTAAAAATATTATGCTGAAACCTTTCTTCAAAATTATTTAATCCTTATCCTAAAGTTGTAATTTTGCAAATCAACACCGAAGATCAAAATAATGAAGCTAAAAAAAATATAGTCGAAGACGTTTTGGCCCAAGGTATTTTTATCATAGAAAATGGGGAATATCCTTTATTTTATATAAACTGAACGTACGAAATGGATGGTACATAATTATTTCATGTCTTACAAACAACGCCAACCCTAATCTAACCAAGTTACATTTTATCAAAACATATAGCGAATTGAAACAGCTCTCTCGGTAAACGTTATCCCTCTAATCGAAAGGGGAAAAGCTTTTACTCACGCATACGTAAATAAATAGTACCGGACACCTTTGAATATTTGAGATTTCAGAGTACATAAGAATTCGAAACGAAAATAGACTATCTATTTTTCTTGTAAATGGAATGGGTTAAATCAGTATAAGAATGCGCTCGATTTTCTTTGTAATATACTAAATATTATGTAAATTGTAAGAAAATTCCCAATTTTTGTAATTACACAGACGACTGAGTAACTGTTTTAGATTTGGATATTAAATGTATTATAGGAACTATATGTTAAATTAAAAGGTTTTTAAGTGATATTTTAAACTAAGAGATAATCAATTCCCATTTTTATAAGAATATTTTCAAATAATTTATTCTGTGATTAAAATGTAACTTATATAACCCAAACGTATATACTAGCTTACCTGTGTTTTCTTCGGCATAAATAATTCAGTAATTTCTTTTATAATTTGTGATGGTATCACAAATTGATGGTAGACCCCAAATTTAATCTTAAGAGAAATCTTTATGTACATATTGTATATAATTTTTTTAAATGATTTCGTAGAATGCAATTCTTTCTTTTTTTAAATTCGGAAAGTTGTTTTCTCAATCAGAAATGCTAATATCTGGTACTGCGTATTTATGGAATATAGAAATTGACATATTTTCATAATATTTTACAAAAAATGGTCTATTCTCTACATTACGTAAAAACATTTTCATAACGTCACCATGCATTGTTGAAGTGTCAGATAGTCAGTTGAAATGTGTTAACTTTTTATTATAATATTTATATCCCTCGTTTTTAAACACTAATTAAAAACGTACATAGTTATGAGATTTAATTAAATAAATAATATAATTTTTTGGCATTTCTGGCATTTAAGTTTGCACGTAAATACCATATGTATTTATGTGGACACTTAGTGCCTGTGGATTCTTCTCTTACCCAAATTTTGTAAACCTAGCATTAGGGAGTTTTCCATGTCACAGTAATCAAGAAATCCTTAATGGCTTCATAGATTCTTAAGTTTTTATATTTTTTTTTAAATTGATTGTTTCATTACTGAAGTCTCTAAATTTTTTTCGTAAATATTTAGCCCTGCTAAAATTTATAGTAAGATTGGAGTAGACTTTAATGGAAATACACCTATTGCGGAAATATTGACTTTTGACGTGATTTCACTATGGGATTCATGGTTCTCAGATATTATATATATATATATATATATATATATTTATATATATGTATATATATATATATATATATATATATATGTATATATATATATATATATATATATGTTTATTCGTAATATAAATTTATCGTCAATTTTCGAAAAAAAAATGTATCAACTGCAGTCCGCACAATCATCTAAACTTTATTATCCAATAAATGACTGGTATTTAATTTCAGAATTTCTTGTTCTATTTTATTATATTTTTTCACGTATCTAGTTTTCTTTTTATCCACCCCTCCCTTAATACGTAAATATTTATGTGTATTGTTGTCCCTTGTATGTTTTATGTGACTGAATAGCTTTACTGACCTTGTCAATAAAATTTTGTAGAAGGAAGTTTCCAGCGTTAAAATTGTTTGGTACTAGAAGCGAACAAAATTATTTTTGATGTAATTTATTTAAAAATTCAGGTTACAAATTGATGTCTTTTATTTTCTATTAAATACTTTTGGCTAAATATCTACATAGGTTAAGTGTTCCAAATAATTTTATTAAACTTATACTGTTTATGTATATTATCACATAGACGCATAAAGTTCATTCAGTGAATTGTTTAATATTACAAATTTATATTACGAATAAACCTACCTTTAAATTATATCATCAAATATCATTCGACCGAAATGTATTCTTTGAAAATAATTTAATCTAAATCAAATTATTTCCAAAATTGATTTCGTTTGTTTATTAATCTGAGATAATGATTTAATAATACCTTAGTATTAAAAATTTCAGGAATTGTTAAGAAAATAATATTTCATGATACTTCCGTTGCAATAAAAGAGATAAAAAAACTAGTCGAA
This sequence comes from Druceiella hillmani, assembly GCA_039881145.1. Lineage (NCBI taxonomy): Eukaryota > Metazoa > Arthropoda > Insecta > Lepidoptera > Hepialidae > Druceiella > Druceiella hillmani. The sequence continues at coordinate 4,214,934 of JAYKKI010000054.1, forward strand.
AAAGAAAACTTGCGGAAAACTTGATACATCCTTTTATTTATCAAATCGTTATTAAGTACATTAATGTTAAACTAATTACTCTTATAATTAAAATAAAATAAAGTTACTAGTTAAATCAATGTATTGAAAATAATGGAAAATAATGATAAAAAACGGGTTATTAAAGTTTTTTAATTAAAATTTAAACTTAATTTGAAAAGTTACTTCTATTTTACACATGAACGAAAAAAAAGCATTCACAGCTTTAAAGTTATCTAATAGCCACATTGACGATAAAAAACATCGGGTTATTATCATCATCATTTTGGATTATTATTTTACTCTTTTAATGTGTATTTATTATGAATTTACTTACGTATGTACTTAAAAAATGATTTAAATTTTAATTATTCAGATTTTTTCATAACGTATAATTAAGTGTATTATCCTTGAATTTTTCTTTTACCTTATAAAAAACATTAAAAATTATTATTAATTTTGCAATATTACCTTAAATTTCACTTTATTTATACAATTGATTTAAAAATTTTCAACCGTGTCATTACCGCTACGAAACAGATTAAGTCATGTGTAAAAGTTAAACTGAAAAAGTTAAACTGTAAAAGTTAAATTGAAAATAAAAACTGACAATGGTCTTTCTTCTCGTGTACTCTTGATTTAAGTAGTTTCACTAATTTCTTTTATCTATAACTAGCTGTATTACGGGCTTTGCCAAGATATCCTATAATTTTTGTCTAATATCTTCACATTGTTCTTCTTTTTAATTTCCTCTTATACGAATTCTTAGTCTCTTTGCATTTTATTCTTCTATTTCTTTTCTCAGAGTCATTTTTAGCCATTTTGGTAGATTGAGTAAACACTGTTTGACGTGTCGGTATTTTAACGACAGACACTACAAAACGTAAAAAAACTAAAAAAAATAATAAAGAAACAAAAAATTCACTTTAAACTTTCCCTTTATATTCAAGTTCATCATTTATATAAGTTCGTCTTATATAGCTTTGAGGATCAAAATTTCTAGTACATAGCTTGTAAAATTTCCAGTTCGGAACATCTTTAAAAACACGTGTGCCAAGGTTTCTCTCGTATGACTTCGAGAATAAAAATTTCTAGAAACTAGAAGATAGAATTCCATTCCGCTCCTCGTCATTAAATATCGAATTGATCATAATTTTCAAGATCGTTCTGAACTTGGAATTCTACATTATATATTCTAGATTTTGTAAATTTTGATATTTGATAGCGATGAGCGGAGTGAGTGATAATTGGAAAAAACCCATTCAGTTTGACAACAATAAAACAATTAGTTCTCACTCCGCCCCTCGCCATCAAATATTGAATGCATTTTATTTTTCATGACAGTTCTGAACATGCAATTCTACATTTTATGTTTTGAAAAGTTCGATATTTGTTGGCAAGGGGTAGAGTTAGATTTGACCATAATAAAGCAATTATCTCTCACCACAAAATATCGAAAGGATCTTAATTTTCAAGATAATTCTGAACTTGGACTTCTACATTATATGGGCTAGAATTATTGACATTTGATCGCGATGGGTGGAGTGAGACATATTTAGAGGAAAACAACCAATTTGCTCTCATTCCGCCCCTCGCCAACGCTAATTGTATTATTGTTATCAAAATAAATGTCTTTTTTCCAATTATCTCTTAATCCGCTCCTCGCTATCAATCATAAAAATTTCTGGAATATATAATGTAGAATTCCAAGTTCAGAAATATTTTGAAAGTTAAGACCATTTTATTTTTGATGGCGAGGGGCGGGGTGAGGGATAATTGTTTTATTGTTGTCAAAATGAACGCATTTTGTGCGTGTGTGTGTGCACGTGTGTGTGTATTTCTGTGCGTGTGTGCGAGCGTATGTGTGTCTTTACATGTGTGTCCATATTAATTATGACTAAAGTAAAGGTTCGTAGGGTAAACGGTAAAGTTCCTTTTATTCCAACTACCACACAATGTCATAGCATAGCTCTCTGAGCGAAGCCGGGTACCCCAGCTAGTTTTATTTAATTTTTAACCTTAATTATTTATGATTTTGATTTCTTTTTTTCGCCAAATTATTTCCAAAATATATTTATTCTGTAATAAAAACGATACGTACTGTTATAATTACGAGTATCATTTTATACATTTTTTCGTATTATTGTAGCGGAATAAAAAATTAGCCAAAGTTGACCCATCCGGTGTCAAGATTTTCCGCCCTTCTAGTGTTAATGTTTTTTGATGTAGTAAAACTTTCATTTTATAATATTAGCACACTGGTGTAAATAGGTGGCATAGTTTAATCACCACTATACGATATCTCCACTATAATATTCCCTAAATATTTTGCTAACAAAAAGACAACATTAAATTGATTCAGAGTTTAGCGCCTACTCATCCCGTCTTCAAAATCTTAATATGTTTAACTCTAAAATAATTGAAATGTTAAGAAACCGAAGAAATACACTTGAGTTAGGTCCTGAACTATATTTACTTGTTCCATATTCCTATAATTACAATCGATTGCTATAGACAATGTCCACAAAATTAACGTTTTCATTAATTCGAGTGGACTAAGTTAAACTAAACGATTATTTATATTAAAAATACGCCTTCTACTACCGTAATGTATAACATAAGCCCTTTTCATTATGCATCGATTATTTTTAATTCTCTTATTCTCAATTGTTTTATTGTTGAACCAATATCGAATAATTATTCCATTTACAAAATTAAAATCGAATAGTGTCATTGAATTTTCTTTGAATGAATAAACTAAGTATTATTCATCATCTCAATGTGCATTAATGATGATAATTGCAATGGAAATTGAAACAAGAACCTAAGTTACAATTGGAATGTTTTTCGCTTACGACCTTTATTATATCCATCTTCCCTGCTTCAGTAACAAAGTCGTAATTCTGTAAAGACACGAAATTAAACTTTCTAAGTGAGAAAATCGAAAATTAACATATCGTTTGATGTCGAGAGAAATTTCATGGAGTTAAAGTTCATAAAATCTGAAATAAGGCTTACTTAACAACTTTAAATCAAAAGAACAAAGCAACAGAGGATATTCCCTATCTCTTTGACGTATTAGTCTGTCGTGCCCTTTATTTTGTTTTTGCAAAAACATTTGTAATATGTATGTATATTATTTCTATTGTCTTGAAATATAGTGCCGATTTTCTTAAATGAATTTATAGGGTATAATTTCAAAGCTTAAATTATAAACCTAATGTAATTGGTTTTTTTCTCTTGTATTAATTAAAAATTTTGTTATTATTTAAATATAGTATATTTAAATATATCGAATATATCTTATTAATATACTATTATAAGATATATTCGATATTACTTTTATTAAAACGCAGCAGAAATAAAATTAATATATTCAATGATTTCAATGGCAAAACTACTATTAATACGGAATATATAATTATTATAATATATAACAATAAGAATAATTAATTCAAATATGGGAGCCCACATTTCTCAAACATAATTTAATTTAAATTATTTTTGGCAAAATCTTTTAATAGGTAACTGAAAATCGCAAGCATATTTGTATTTTCGACCGAATTAAACGTTTTTTATTTGACTTTATTACAAAAATTCGTCATATTTCTAGAAATACTTCGGATAAAGATTTTATAGTATCAAATTTCAATTAAAATCCATTTATAGGACGAAAACAGTGTTTTTTTATAAAAAACGCGACGGAAGAAGAAAATATCTAAACAATGATTTACATTTCATAACTCAACAAATTTCATATTCCAACTAAAACCACATAGGATAGAATTCTTGGCAATAAGATCGCCTGAGACTTTATACAGTAGTAAATCTGTAACAAATCGTAATTATGACATATAATTGCAAATTAAAGGCCTTTATTGCTTATAGGAAAGCGGTAGCCCTATTACGGCAACATGGCGCAGCACTTCATCACTTTTATGATTGTGGTCCAGACCTTTACCCCAATTAATCCAGTCACTAAATTTTGAAACGTAACAATTAACCTTTTACATCGTAGGTAACCTACTTGTATCAGGCAGAACTTGTATCTTATATGAGAACAATTCCAAACTCATACAATATTGACTACCAATTTTGTAAACTGCCATTGTAAAAGGAAAACACAATTATACAAATAATATTATATTTTAAGTCAAAGTCATATTATAATACTTAATTTTATTCAAATTCGAATATCACAAATATTATTTGATAAACCGTGATAAACTTGAGTTTAAAATTTCCCAATTTACTAATAGTGGAATATTTCTTTTTAATAAACTGTTATATAAAATTATGAGTTCCTGTAATTGATATAAATCCATTTCTTTTAAATGATTACATGGTACTTAAAAAATATTTCGTTGTAAAACGGCAGTTGTATTATGAAATATTATTTTGCAAGTATACTTCACAAACCAATTTGCGGATTTTGTAATTTTTTCATATTTATTAAGTAGGGACTTGCCTGCTTCACACCGTATTGTTGTTACTTTTGGTTTGTTCTATTGACAGTGTCATAGGAATAATGCAACATAAGGATAAGTTAAAGAAGATAAGACATTTAATTATTTATTTCCTCTTTTTAACTATTAAAAAACGGGTCTCATGACCAATAGGCGAATATTTAATTTAATCAGAAAATTACTTAATTCTAAATAATACATACGTAAAGCAAACTGATTACCAAAAATTATAAAAATATCCTATTTCAATTGACTATAATGAAGGAATTAAAAAAAATCAATTAACAATGGACTTCCGCAGATTATGGTAACTGTGTAAATTAGTACAAAAGCTCATCAGATGGGATGCAAAAAAATAGATAAATCTAGTCCTAATTTTATGGACTCTGCATGAATCATTTAAAATATTACGAAATCATTAATTATTACCATATGAATATTAGGTAATGGTAGGTAATGAATCACCATATTACTAGCCAGTTAAGTAGTGACAGAAATTCATAAATAGAATCATACTTTGCAATAATACTTATTTTAAGGATACCCTATAATTGCTTGTACTGAGATCAGAATTTAGAGAGTTAATTTTAATTTTATAGAATCAGAAAAAATATTCTACTAATGTTTAATATAATAATTGATAATAAATTTTGTTTGTTAAAGTTTGCAGATTATCCGAATATTAATAATAATGGTAATACAGGATTTTGCCAAAAGAATTAATGAAGCTTGGAAAATGAATGGGCAAATACATCACTACCTTCCATACTATTTATTTCATTACAGTTATGGAGTATTTGGTAACTTTTTACGATATGCATTTCTAAATCAAATCACCGGATAGTGTATTATAAAATTTTAAGTGACTTCCAGCAAGTTAATAAAATAATTAAAAAATTCTCAAAAAAAAAATTGTCAGTTAAAAGATCCTAACTTTAAAAAGAATGGAAAGATAAGTATTATTGATGACTAAACACATAAAACTGATCACTTTTGTAATATTTTACTGAAATTCAAATTACTATGAGTTAAGAAGCCGTTGCTTTCTGAAAATTCTTAGTAACTGAGCGTGAATAATTTCTTGGAAAATTTGAGGGGCAAGTGATAATATACCGATTGCCTCTCTCTGAAATATAATTCGGGGTATATTCCATACCAAAAGTAGTTACAGAAAAGCGGCAAATGTAACCGATGACGTGATATGAGTTACAATTTTGATAAATGGTTCGACAGCATCAAACATTCATATCAATATTGACTAGAACTTAAGATATTAAGGAAAATTATTGGTCTACATTTTTATTGTAAATATTTTAGGTACTAAAAATTTATTCCCAGATTGAGCACCATGTCCTCAAATATTCTTCTGATCTTAGCAGGTGAAAGAAGACCTCGTGAGTATGTGGTAAAGAAATAATTTAGGAGATTGGTTTCGAATTAGCAACATGGTTACTTTACCTTTTCCAAATTCAGAGAGCTTAAGATTTCAAAATATCGAAATAAGTCGTAAAGACTTTACAGCAATTCTGCACATTTGTATGCATTCTTTTATAATTTTTTTACGCTTATTGCAATATGGGTATACTATAATGTTAAATATTTCAAAAGAAATTTTAATCACTCGAAATATAATTTTGAGTGATTAAAATCTCTGGGTTCTGCTGATAGAAAAAAAAATGCAGGCGTGAAAATAAACAAATTTAAAAAATGTATAATTTCACATAGTATTATTAATAACTGATTTTTGGATTATCCACTTCACTTTTGCTTTAAAACCGACTTTATGCCGACTTTCGTGATCGTATGTTGAGTAGAAGTACCTTATAAATTGTTGTTGGTCAGTGAGTACAACTATTGAATGAATAAAAAATACGCTATAAAGGGCCATGTCCTTTTGAGTGTGAAACAATAAATTTTAATTTTAAAAAATTGATTTTATGTCATATTCTCATGTATATAGCTTTACAGCCATGTAAAGCTATATATATTAGTATATGACATAAATTCAATTTCAACTTGATATCTTATGCCGTTTCTGAAAAAAAGGACTTTAACAGACAAACGGACGAACAACCAAGTGATCCTTTAAGGGTTCCATTTTTTTTCATTAACCATTCAGTTTAGACAAACGTATTTCTATTAATCTGTATATATAGTTGGACATTTTTACATGCAAAAAAGATTTGAACCAAGTAAGTTAATATAGAGTCACATAAAATATTATACCTTTTTTGTGAAATTTCCCACAATTGTTTACGAGTGTTTTAAGCAGACGTATCATATATTTTTAACTTATTGGATACGAAAAACGTGGAAATTATTTTACGGATTTTTATTGACTATTTACAAAAAAAGAGTGATCTATGAAAAAGCTGTATCAAATTAATAAAATTATTTAAATTAATTAAGTGAAATTAATCAACGCGCATACACCCAGCATAATTTGTTACCTTCTCGAGTCACGATAAATATTTTTTATCATTTGCTCCATAGCTTTGTTAATACAGATACTGTCATATTTAAGCAGAAATTATTATACTTCAAATGCACTAATAGTTAAAGTATTGGCTCATGACGTGTTAACATTCAAATTTCGAAGTAAAAAATCGTCATTATACATAATATCTTGCTCCTTCAAAGAACAGTAAGAAGAAAACAATTAAAAATATCGCTAATAAAATTAGTTAATTATGACTATTGATTTGATGCTACTTTTATGAAAAAAAATTGTAATATTAAGTTTTTGTCAATAAAAATACAAATGAGAAACTAATTATAAACCATTGCACGAAAATGTGCACAATACAGGTAAATGAAGTAACAAAACTGAACGAAAGAGGCATTTGGAAGACTAATAAATTATTTATTTATTTCACAATTATTTATTTATTTTCTGGTAACTGCGTAAATCTAGTGTTGGCTGGGATTTGAATGGTATGGGTTGAGTAAATCGTTAGAAATCGATGATCACATATTTGTTTTTCGTAACAGTGTTGTTTATAATTTTTATTTTCAGCGGCAGTATTTCAAATGATAATGAATAAAGTACAGGGCCAGACTTTAAACGTGGCTGAATTAATCAGAATAAAAGAGTTCAATGTTTTTCACACGGCCAATGGTACGTTGCTCGTTATTTGTGACATCAAAACATAATGTTCTTTTGTACCTAATCTGCCAGATGTAATAAATGTTGTGTGTAAAGGAATATTTTAGGTTTGTTGATAAATATACATCTCTAGAAATATAATTTTATAATTCCTATTATAATACACTTCACTAAAATTTGTAGTTAAAATTTAGTAATCATTACGTTGTATATAAATAAATAGAGACAGGAAAAAGAACTCCACATCAGACGTTTTTTGATCTAACCACCAATACACTTATTATATTTATGATCTAACCTACGATACACTTATTACTTCATTACGCCAGATAAGTGATGTCCAAACATAGATGTGTAATGCTACCCTAAAAATATATAATCGATTTAATTTTTCACAACTAAATGGAACTATGTGACGTAGTATTATGTCTACTTTATTTAAATTCTTTAACACGATCTATGTTTCGTTGTATGACAACATCTTCAGGCAGACAATTTGACATTGTGTCAACCTAGGTCGTGGTGAAGAATTTAATTAAAATAGGAATAACACTACATCATGTAGTTTTATTTAGTTGTAAAAAATTAAATTATGATGAATTTCTACAAAATTAACGCCAAATATATTCTATGTATAATTGATGTAGGCTGTAAGTAAATTGGGTGACCTATGACGATAAATACAGATTAAATTGGAAACAATCCGTACATCTGAGAATTTTCCTCTTCATATCCCACACGTGCGTAGTCTGGCCGGGTGGTCGGGTCGCCAGTTTTCATTAAAACGTGGTGAACATAATTGATTTTCTTCTTCATATCCCACACGTGCGTAGTCTGGCCGGGTGGTCGGGTCACCAGTTTTCATTAAAACGTGGTGAACATAATTTATTTTATTACGGATAAACCAAATAAAGTAATTAAAATTGCCATGCACATTCAGTCATTGTCATCATAAGCCTTGTCAAAGAAGGCTAATAAAAATATCGCCTCGTACAAATATATTAAATGAATCTAAACGAAATAAATTTATGAAACACGACGTGCCAAACTTTACAACAAATACCAAAAAGGCGTTTTTATAAGACTTCATTAGATATATCAGGGGACAAAAATCTTTATAGAGAAGATAAAACAAATATTGTTAAAAGAAATTTGGATATATAACATATTATTTTCAAGCTTGAGTAATTAGTTTTCGATTATCTGAAAACATTAAATAAAAGCATACTTTTGTTATTAATACATAATAAATATTCTTAATACTAGAAACAATTTTAATCTGACATGCCTAGAATTTCATAGTTTTGTTAAGCATTTTATTGTTATAAAGAGCTGCAAAAATTAATTTAACAGGAAAAAAATTACATTTCTTTAAATATACTTTAATTTAAATAAAGGACAGAAAGTTACTGTAATTAAATTTATCGACGATTAAAATAGGAAAATGGAATTTTTGAGAGCAATAATAAAATATTGGACAAAATCACAAACGAGTTTTATATTTCTTCGTGCTGTTTATCGAAACTTTGCTCGAAATCGTGCTTCTTTCCTAAATGAATTCAAAAAATTATTTTAATCGTATACAATCCATTTTCATACCGCTTTGTGCTCTCATTTCTTAGGAAATGTAAAAACAATAATAAATCAATTTTGTAACAATGTTGGAAACTCGATATTGCGTGTACAGTTGATAAATTAAATTAAAAACAAATGTAAACAATTTTCTCATCAAAGTTTTTTTTCATTTGGATATCTCGCACAAGTACTTACGTGCGATACTTCATGATGATGTCATTTGGAATACTTGCATAATAATTTTCTAAACACATTTATCTACCTTCTCCGTTTTTGACGATAAAAAAAACCGTCATGCACTTGTTGCCTCTTATTTGTTTTAAAAAAATAGGATTATTTATTTTCTTAATAAGTTTTAAAATTTACAAAAGTAATTTAACTCGGGATTCATTAATGTATGAAACGTTATACCAATTATATTCTGCAAAAATATTTACTTTTTAAAACTTATTTTTGTCCTTTAAGGCCAATCACATTTAAGACTAATCATTTAACTAATTTACTCTTAAAGAAGCTTTAAGGAAAATTTTAATATTTTTTTATTACATTTTCTTTTCATTTATGTTTTATTTGGTCATCGTAATATGTGCAGTGGTGTCGTGAATAGCAACTAGAATGTTGTTTTAACAATATATACAAAAGAACTTGTTCATACAAAAATGTAATTTGACCTTGTTCAAGCAAAATATAATTTATAGGCGTTCAGGTGACACTAGGTTCCACTGTTGTCGATATTTTCAGTAAAAAAATTTAGGAGAAATGAAGTTCGTTTAAAATGAAAACACTTGAATACTCACTTTTTCCATGAACTATGACAGCAAGCAACTCGTAGCAAACCATTTTTTTAAAACTATAAGATACCGTTTTTACAATTCATACAAGCCAAACATTTTGTAATAATAAATAAGTATTTTAAATTAATTTTTATGTACAAGAACTCCAAAAAGGCAAAGACCAAAAAGATTAATTTCTCTATATATTTAATCTGTAATAATGTAATAAGAACTGTATAATACGTGACTGTATAACAGTTTTACTGTCCTAGATTAGAGACGATGTACGTTAAAAATGATTGCAGAAAGATGCGGTTTCTTAACGCTCCAAAGAATATCATGTGTCATGATATACAAGTTATATAAACACAATTCACAGTACTGATTGCATTCTTAAGTATGTTTTCTTAAATATTTGCCTGGGACTAAATCATAAAAGATGATGGGTGGGTTGACGCTTAAGTGAATCCATTGATGATATTTTATCGTCTATTATTTAATATTTCTGTTTTCCACAGTTTCTTATGAGATAAAAATGGTTTTCTAAATCACAGTGTCCTAACTGATAATAATGCAATGAAAATTGTGTCAAATATTCCAATCGCCGATTTTTGTCGTCTAAAGGAGATCGATAAAAGGTTAAAGGATGAAAATGACTCCGCTATATATAAAACGAAGAAACTTTAACTAACTTTTAATTAAATCGTCCTACCGACAAAGAGAAAATTAATTTTTTTTTCATTATAGTTCGTAAATACTATTTCTACGAAATGATCACGACGTAACAAAGATACGATTACATTTTATTGTTTATTTTAAACGCAGAAACAATATACTAATTTATATAACTCGCAGGCTAGACAAGGTTGTCAAAACAACCAAATTAAACTCAAAAGTTGCGGAGAACGTATTTTTACAAAAACATATATTCCTCGTAAGGACGCGATTTTGTTTCGCATTGAATTAGCTGTCTTATGCCTAAGGTTAGAATTAAGTCTTTTTTTATTCATTTAGTAAATTCGACTACAAATTTAACGATTTGTACATTAAAACGACTCATCTAGCGATCAAAATTCATTATGGGAATTTCTGAACCACAGGAAAAAAGAGGCATGGCTAAGTATTTTCAACATTTTGGGTGATTTTACACATTGAACGTTTTATTTACCCCTTTTCAGTATAAGTATAATATAATACAAAAGCACATTTCAATATCATTAATGCGCTAGCATTCCGACAGTGTTTATGGAGCAATCAGAGCCGTTCATGGTTGATTTGTCGACTGGCATTACGATGTCGAATGGAATTTACTATTTTCGAGGAATAATTTTATACAATACTATCTGGTCCAGCAGATGTTATTCTGTTCTTTGGAACACAGAGCTACTTATCGGGTCAACATTTTGTCATTTTCTTTTTTGGCAACAAACCAACATATATTATGGATATGAATTATTTTGGTCTGTAAATAAAGAATTTGTAAATAATTTGACTACTATGAACCATCGTCTCGACAATATACTTATATATATATATACATATATATATATATATATTTATATATATATATATATATATGTATATACATATATATATATATATATATATATATATATATATATATATGTAATTAGTGAACTTGGGAATAGTTATTACAAAGGCCTCAAAATGAACATCTAATTCGGAATATATTTGGCGTTAATTTTGTAGAAATTCATTATTAACAATTAAATAAAACTACGTGATGTAGTACTATTTTTACTATCTTTAAGTTCTTTACCACGACACCCTACAACATCTATTACCCTACAACAGCTTCAGGTGAACTATCTTTGCTAATAGCCCACCTGCAGATGTAATACAAAGAAACCTAGGTCGTGGTAAATAACTTAAAGATAGTAGAAATAATACTACATCACGTAGTTTCATTTAATTGTGAACATCTAATTTGTTAGTTCGGTAGAGGTTGAGACTTCACTTGCACAGATTCTATAATTTGCAACTTGTTTTTCAGCGACGACCATAATGAAGTCATTATGGTCGTTTACTAGTTTTAGTTAAAATAAATTATTACCCAAATAGTAATGATTACGACATATTTTAAAATAGACTTGTAAAACTCATACTTAAAATAACTATGAAATCGTATTAAATTTCCATACTCATATTTTAATACAAAAGCATTTTTAAAGCTATTAAAGCGCTAATTAAAATAAATTGTATGCCAGGATTGTAGAAAAAGAAGCAAAGAAACTAGTAACAACATTTATTCAAAATCAACAAGGCAATTCGTTTTCAAGAATATATTACTTAAAATATGGTAAAGAAACCAATCACGTTACTTTTATTTGAAAATGCGGAAGGCCGTCCCAACTTCTTTAATAACGTTCTTGAAAGTTGGTAGGTACTTGAAGCGCTATCTAAACTTTCTACGTTGAACAATGATAGTTGTCCGTCGATTCAGTTATCGATATTGCAGCTCGCAATATAGAAAGTACAGATAAAAGAAATAATTTAAAAACTCGATCCTAATGCATATCATGAGTATTGCTAAACTTTAAATTGCATTCATTGATAGGATACCTGACCCCTTTTCAAGGGTTTCAATTCGTTGTTTTCAATCAGTTTACTTTCTGTAATGGGATCATGTTTTGTTCTATATACAGGAGGACAGTTACTTGGTTTAATTTTTGTATCGTATATCTCAAACGAACAGCCATTTTACTTTGAGTTCATTAAATTTGGAGCACCACCTGAAATTAACACGTTTGCAATAGTTTTAAATTTGTCAAATGATTACTGGTAACCATATTTATTACAGTCTAGTATCGAAGTAAGGGTAGAACGGTAACTATTTCCGATCCATCCACCCGGGTTCTCGGGCCCCCTTCTGGAACACGTAACGACTCACCTCATACAAAAGAGGGGACCTTCGAAAGTTCTCTAATAGAGTCTCGTATCTACAGTCTCAGCGCTTCCATCCAACATGGTTAGAATCTGTCCCTACTCAAAGAGACATTCAAGTTCGCCATTTTTTCAAGAACGCATTTTGCGAACGCTCTAAATGACTCAAAGACATATTCTCAACCAAGCCTCGGTGACTAAAGATACCACGTTCTAAGTTACCGCCTGCGTCTACGTTAATATTTAGACGCATTCTCTCTAACAAAACTCTACGCGCATCGTCGTGCTCCCTGCAGTGGAATAAGACATGACTCATGTCCTACGTCTCAGATCTGCAAGTACACGCCGGGCTATCTCGGAGAGCAAATTTATGTACATTGGCACAGAATGCGCCATGTCCCGTTAGAAACTGTAAGGTTAAATCATTGGAGATAAGCTAATTTCTACATAGCCGCTTAGACACATCGGGGAAAAACGGCCTAGTCGTTTCCTCCTTGGATTCGGGGGAGGACCATCTGGACTGCCAATGACCAGCGAAGATCTCAGAAATACGTCTCTTTCTAGCAAAAAGGAATTCATTAGCCAAAAACTTAAAATTCAACGGACCCGCAACAAACTCTTACCTCGAGCCAAGATGAAGTTCGTCGGCAAGCAGGAGGCCCGCCAAAACCATATTCTTAATACCAGAGTCTTAATACCAGTCATACCTGTCTCGTCAAATATCAATAGAGTAAGCTGGTTTCGTGAAAGGAAAAGGTGCACGAGAACAAATCTTGCTGGTTTATTTTGTTATCCTGTTATTAATCCCTTTTACATAAGGTAGAAAAGCCGGTTGTCTGATCGCCTCGGCTCCTGGACATGCTGTAGCTCATTCTGTAGATGTTCAGGGTCACAGAGGTCATGAGCTCTGCGCGTTAGTGTGGAGACTACTGCCTTATGTAAAAAGGGGTGACGGATAAGATTGGAAACCTACTCAGACGGTTTTCAATAAAACCGATATACACCCCTCTTACAACAATGGCCAAGCAGCTGCGGACACCAAAGGACGTAATTCCATTGCAGAAGCCAGGTGTCTATAAAATCGACTGTAGCTGCGGTCTTTCCTACATAGGCCAGACAAAAAGGACAATCGCCCAACGCATCAAGGAACACATAGCAGCTGTGAAGAACCGCCAGATAAGTAAGTCTGCTATAGCAGAACACTTAGTTGATTCGGGGCCCAATCACTGGATCGAACTTCATGACCCCAAGGTTATTTCTTCTGAGCCTCATTATTTCAAGAGGATTATACGGGAAGCGATTGAAATTAAAAAACATCCAAATTTCAACCGTGAAGACGGATTCAAACTCTCGGCGGCTTGGAATCCAATGATTGCAACTAGGTGTTCGCGATGTGTACATAAATCCAAGTGTCATGACACCGTCAGTGTAGTGTGTAGGTCTAGTGTGAACGCGCCTTAGATTTCTACAATCAACCAAGTGGGGGTAGTTTTAAAAAACACTCTCGCGTCGCAGCGGTGACTCCTATACATCGTCAGTCTTCCCGTGACCACAGGCTGTGCAACCAGTCAGAAACGTCGGGACATAGTGAGTACTTAGTATATAATATCTAGGTTTACTCATTAAATATATAATTACCGCGAAAAAACCCGATTCAAATGAAATAAAATAAGCGTAGCCTTTTATTAAATAACACAAAATCATATGCTATTCACTTTGATATATCACATATTGCAGACAAAGCTTTGATACAGCGCAAGCTGGTAATTACGTCGGTAGTTCTTTATACTCAGAAGGGACAACCACTATCAATATGAATAGTCGTAATGAATATTTATTTTTAGATTAAAAGAACAATGAATATATGCTCGATTATAATCAAGTAACGTATAAAAAGTTGACCTTTTATATAAAGTACCAGGTGGCTGGTGTACTTAGAGTTTCCCATAGGAACGTAAAATTGCTCATTTGAGGTATTAGATTTGCTTTGAATCTCAATAGAATGGTCCCCTTTACCCTTACCCTTCCCACCTCTTGCCTTCACTTCCCCTCCACTTCCCTTCTTCTACCCTTCCCTTCCTTTACCCTTCCCTTCCTCTACCCCTTCACCCCTTGTCTTTGCTTTTGCATTACTTCGTATTACTTCGCTTAGTATTTAAACATTACCTTAGTTTTATTCGAGTTTATCACAAGATATACGACTCAGCGATTCTGGAGATTCCATAAAGAATGTTCGTTGCTTAAGCATCGGCAACAATTGTGGTGTTGTCAATTGAAAATATTGTGTCCATCATATTGTACTCGTTGTTTTCCATCAAATACTTTCTACACGATTGTGTCAATAACAAAGTTGACGAGGAGAGATGACTCGATGGTACCTCGGTAAATTCAGGCTTAAATTGGGAATTCTTCCAAAAGCTCATTTGGAATAAAAACACTATTGCTTAAACATAGTATATTGCCTGAATAATGCAAACAAGCTTTGGAGGAAGCTATTCAACTTCCAAGCCTGTCCATAAAGTTGGTCAATGAAAGCAATCACAGCGTTTGATTAAAGTCGATAAAGACGGTGACAGTCCGTTTTCGACATCGGATCCTTACCTCCACGAATTGGCTAACCGCAAAAATTTGGTCGCTATATTCTCGATTTACTCAGAAGCTAGATTGTTTTAAATGGACAGATCCATTCTCGGTGATTTTGGAAGCATGATTGGACGACTTTCATAACAACTTTCATAATAACTAAGAGATTTTTCCATAATGGAATGATTATTGTCTTCAGTGAAGACGCTCTGCAAATGTCAATGGTGAACGAGTAAAGTCGTCGTTGCAAGTGAACGAGTAAAGTCGTCGTTCCTTAGCTGGTTTTTACAGCCCTGACAAAAAAAAATAAGACTCCGGCACAAACGATTATTTCGGGTCTAGGAACTAAATTTAGTCCGTCTTACAGGTCATTGTAGAAATGATCTATATATTATTCGGGTATTTGAAGTTTATAATTATCATCACGGTAGTTTTTCAATAAACTTATAATGGCAGTTTCAAATTTTTGTGGATATCTTTAGAAATATCTCTAGAATTATGTGTTAAATTATACATGTGTTAAATTTCTTCTTCCTTCGTCAAACGATTTTTGTGAAAAAACGGCTCTTACAGACAGATGGACGGACACGTATAAACATTTTTGCATAAAGTGATCTTAATAGGATAATAATTTTGCGGGATAACTATAGTAAATGGTAAAGTAGCAAAACTCAGGAAAATTTACATACGTAAAAACAGTTTATAATTTAAGGTAAGGAAAGGTTTCCTCGCCCTTTGTCGAACAAATTGGAAACATGATGACATAACAAATATTCACCGATATTCCGCTGATTCGTATTTCCTGCAATATTCATGAAATGGAACATTTGACCCGGAACGTGGTAAGTGAAAGTTAATCTGTTCATCCTTCAGTATCATTAAAATTATTATTGAATAAAAGAAATATTTATCTTTTATTCAGCTCTGTTTAATTCATTGTATATTTCTCTGCCGAGTTCGAAAAGTTAAAAATTATTTAACGCTATTTTTTTTATTTTAAAACTACATATTAATGATATTCCATCATTAATAGTTGCTATAATATATTAGTTTAAAATCCGAATCTGAGATAAATAGGAAATTCCTCAAACAAGAAATATATTTTCCTATTGTAAATTATTTTTTTCAATATTTTTTCCAATGTAAATTCGTCAATCAATATCGATCACACTGGCCTTTAGAATAATTATAAAAACCTGACCGTCGTCTTTATAGATCAAATATACGCCCGTTACTATATCCAGCTAGTGTTAGCTGAAGAAAATGTGATTTCAGAATCTGGTTATAAATTACTACTTACTTATAAAGACTATATAAACACTATGCAATTAGTACCAATAGAGATTTTAGAGAAGCAAAATATCTAAAGATTAAAAGGTGGATTGAGTTAAATAATACCTATCACATTTGAATAACATCTATTAAGAGTGGACATTTTGAAGCTCCGAAAAATTGTTATAACAATGTTACACTTCCTACATAATACACTTTCTCGAAATATGGAAAACTGCCCTAAATACTACTTTGTAGTTCCGTTACGCATGTACATAAAGTATTATATAAGATGAAACAATCCATGACTGTCACTTCTAGAAAGTCTCTAATATACAGATTGCCAATTCTTGACAATTATATTTTCAAATTGAAATTTCATTAACAAAAACAAATACGTAATTTGCTCTGACATATAACTTGTTACCTACCTGTAATGAAAATAAACCAATAAACTCCACAAAAATTTAAAAACTACGACGTAAATATACGCTGATTTGCAATCATCGAAAACAAAATCGATTTTACATACCTAAAAAGCAAGTGTATGTTACAGAGCAAAATTTTATGGTCAAAATGAGAAAATTTAATTTTTGCCTTTGGATAGTATAATATTACATATTAATATCACAAATTTGAAATTCTATTAATAATTTTGAATTTGTCTTTAATACTAACAAAAACGAATCATAATTTTTTTATTGAAATTAACATGTTACTTGCAAGGAATAGGCAAGGAATAGGCCACTGATTTCGTGAAATCGACAGCCACTTAAGATGGCTTTTGAAGTTCCATTGTGAAATAAGGAACCTGTATAATTTCGTCATGTTCTTCGTAACGCGGAATTTTGGATGTGGAGCTTAAGATGGACGTTCCAATTTACGTAATTTTTTTTGGAAAATATAACAATAAAATTATTATATAATTCAAATAGAGTACGTGTAATTTATCCATTTTTTGATTTTACAACTCTTATTGCAAACTGTCAAATTATGGAAAAATTAATTTAAAAAATATGTAAAAATTCAAGAACTGGCTTTTAATTGGAGCTTTTAATTAGAATAGTTTAAAATAACTTGCACCATCAATTTGAATAGATACTGACAACTAATAAACCTACTCTACTACACATTAGACCGACCTCTTCTTAGCTAAATTTACATAAATTTACTTTTACACTGCTGGGAAATGTTGAGCATATAATAACAAAATATCTTTGCCAATTTTCAGTCCAATTTTCCTGGGCTTTATATTCCTGTAGACTATGTCGTATAACTTGATATTCGAAATATTAAAAAAATACGTCGCATACAATAATCATATAGCCAGGGACAAACAAAGCCTATATGCGATGACAAACATTTCGCAAACTTTATACTAGCGGTGATTTGCTAAACAATTTAATTTATTAGGGTTACGTCAACATAAAATAACTTTGGGGAAACGTTGTGAAATTTGCTTCATAAAATGTTTATTTTGTAATCTAAATATATTATTTCTAAAAGGTGTTTTTTGGTCGAGCGTCTCGATCTCTTTAACTACTGCACCAAAAAAAATAAAAAAAATACCCACTTAAAGCTTATGTTTTCTACTTTGGGTGAAAAATATAAAAAAATTGGAAAAAAATCGATTTGTTAATACAAAAATTAATTTTTATAACAATTAGCATGAGCGCCATCTGTGGGCGACACATCAAATATCTTAGCCAAATTGTATACTTGGAACACGCTAGATGGCGATATAGTGCGAAGACTTCGCACGGGTCAGCTAGTTTAGACCAATTTGTGAATTAGACAAGATCAAATGATCAATAAACATTTTATTTTTTATACCAGAAAATGTTGGTTTTAAAACGTAATTCAATTTTCATACAATTTGTTCACGATGTAGATTACTTTCGAAGCTTTTAACAATTTATATATACATAATGGAGTTTATTTTAAATATACATAACACTAATATTATAAAGGAAAAAGTTATGTTATGAGATGGTTCTTATTCAATTACGCGTAGACAGATTTTCATAAAATTTGGACAGATTTAGGTCGTTATCCAAATTCAAGACTACCTAATTTTTATTTGAATAGACAACTTATTTTTAACCAGAACTAGATATTATTTACTCAATAATAAACGTTTAGTATTACTATATATTACTGGATAGGGCAACATGCGTTGTTATTTCTTCATTTAATTATTAAAAATATGATCAAGTTGTCTGTTTGTCTGTTTATCTCTTTATTTGAACACGCATCACGTAAAAATGACTGAATCTTTTAAAATGGAGTTAAAAATGGGGGATTTTTAAAAATTCTTGGTTTGACTTGAAGTACTATACAGGTGTCTCATAAGTCGTGGACCAACCGAAAAAGAGAGATAGACCAAGCTATGACTGAGTTACTGACAAAATTTGATCTTACTAAAAATCTCTTAGTTTTTGATATTTAGACACTTTTCTAAAATTTCTTAAAATCTACTATAGGTTTTGGGTGTCACGACTACAAACTTAGTATGATTGTTAATTTTTTTGTAGTCGAGTATAGGTAAATAATAATCTCTTTTAATTAAATCAAACGTTTTAAGACAACTAATTTTGTTCTCCAAAAAAAATTTTAAAATATGCTTTTTAGGATTTCGTAATTTCATATCCCAACTTTGACTGTTTGTACTAAAAAAATGTACTAGGCAGGCAAACCATTTTAAAAATTGGAACATGTTAGTTTTCAACTTTAAAAAAGATATTCACACTCAAGCACAGAAAGCACACATTATGAGGCAATTGCCCCATGTTTTAATTTTCATATGTATTCTTCTTTAATTATTTTTCGTAAAAACTACTAAATACTGTCGAAAAATAATAAAAGTAGTTTAAGGTCGAAAAATTTTAACAATTTCGTCAAAAAATTCAATTTTATCTTTCGTTACAATAAATACTGAGACAGCCTGCAATTGTTTCTAATATACGTGTAAGACCAAAGCAATAAAAGTAATTTAAGTTTAGAAACAATTTTAATTACGGTTAAAAATATTCAAAGACTTAGCAAAATTGTTGCCCTTTTTATTATATTTTTTTTTAAATGGCGCCACGCTAGGAGTTGATAGAAAAAGGGATGACAGAATTTCAACCTAATAAACCGACAGTTTATAAATTTAAAAAAAAGTTTAGTATGATCTTGTCGGTTCATTTCGAAATATTACAAAATTCAAAATATTTTTAAAAACTACATATAAACGAATAACGCATATATCGTTAGTCTTACTGGTACATTTGCTCCTGACATAGCACTATTTAAAAAATATGACAAAAGGAGCAACAAGCTTTACTAAGTCTTTCAATATTTTTAACCGTAACTAAAACGGTTTCTAACATGAAATTACTTTCATTGTTTTGATGTTGCACGTAAATTAGAGCCAATTTCAGGCAGTTTCGATACTGGTTATAACGAAAAATAAAAATTTTCTTTTGAAGAAATTGTTATAATTTTTTTAAACTTTTATTGTTTTATCAGAAGTATTTAAGAGTTTCCATTAAAACAATTTAAAGCGAACCCAACCACACAAAACTTAACCTAATACATTTATACAAAAATTAAAAAATTTGGTAATAACCTCATTATGAGTGTCTTCCGTGGTTAAGTGTGAATATCTTGCTTTTTAAGTTAAAGGCAGTAAAATTTCTATTACGATAATTTTTGCATTGCATGTGCCAATTTTCAAAATAGTTTGCCAGTACCAACTAGTATTTTTTTTGCATAAACTGTCAAAGTTGGGTGATGAAAATTACGAAGCGTATGCGTAAGCGTCACAAAATGTTCTAGTTAATTTCAAAAGGGTACTACTCAGATATAATTAACTACAAAAAAATTAACAATCAGACTAAATTTGTAATCGTGCCACCCAAAATATCTACTGAGTTTAGTGATTAATTACATGAAAAACAATTTAGTTTACCACCTTTTTAAAACGGACTAATATTTTAAAATAATTTCTACTAGCCCCATAAAGGTTTGTAACTCGATACAGATTTATATCCGCATATATACTGTCCTAAAATTGCCAATTTTAAATTGCTATGAAAACACTTAAGAAAGACCTGGGGCGCAAGTTAACCTAAGTCACTAATAATTTTATTGCACCACAAATTATATGAGCTACAGTCTAAGTTTTCCCAATGACAGCTACCCTCTTTACGCCTTATGATTACCTATTGTCTGTGACCCAAGTTTTTTATTTGAAATTTCACAAGTACTTTCATAGCTATTAAAACATACTGTCACAAATTTCATGTATTTTTTCTTGTACATAAATAATTATTTATTCAATCACATCAATATATGGCAGGATGAATTTTCATAAAACTTAGTATCGTCACAGTTCCCGGTTTAAATTAAAGTATAGATCACGTTTAATCCAAGTTATTTATTATTTAGATAGGATTAAATATAGTATTTGTGTTCTATATTAAAAATTTAGTGCTCTAACATAAATGGCGCAACGTGCAATTATAAACGATTTTGCGTTATTCATAAAGATATTGCAGTAATACGTAACGTTTCATTTGTTTTATGCAATACAAAGTAATAAAAAGGTGACACACTTCAAAATTAAATAAATTTAAAAAATAATAATAGTATAGTTCTTTTATAAGTCTAAGGAGCACTTTTAGGTGAACAGACACACTCCGAAAAGAATTTTTTTTTCACGAAACTTTGTTTTAATTTTATGCTATCATGTGTATTTTCGATCATTTTGATGTGCGTTAAACTATGAAATCAATCTAAACAGTTGCAAGTCAATATAAAAATGGGAAACAAATTATGAATTAGTAAATTATTCTTCGTTATTTTATGCATTTAGTTTCATGGACGATAGATTTCAGAATAAGTTTTTGTTCAAAAAATATATCAAAATACATAAAATATATCATAAATTAAAATGTATAACTTACAAGCAAATAAGGATTTATAATATTCAATGCTATGAAGAGTATTTATTTAGATACTCTTATTTGGTGATGAATAAGATTTATTGCATAAATGTTATACTTATGTCGTTGGCAATTTTTAAAGAAAAATTAAAACTTGTGTATCATTGTTGATAAAAGATTTTAAAAATAAATTTTATACGTACATTTTGCATTATTCCTTGATCTGTTCATGTTAGAATATTTAAAAAAATATATTAATGCAAACTATTAAGTACGTTTCAAAATTCGATCAGTAACTCAAGCGTAGTTTTTGAGATAATCTATTACCTTCTTTCACACATTAGCCATCTTTATCGTATAGTCTCGTAACAAATATAAAAAAAAAAATATCGAAATCGAAAAAAATTTAAGTATGAACATCGTATTTATTATAAAAAATATGAACATCGTATTATTATAAACCTATTTTTATACGCATGTATTTGCAGATGTTAATGAATATGAACATCGTATTTATTACAAACCTATTTTTATACGCATGTATTTGCAGATGTTATTTAAAATCCTATCCATTTTAAATGAGTTAGAAATAAAATGCATGAAAAGTAGAAATATTTTTTTTCGAGAATTTACTATTTCAAAAAAAATATTTGTAAGGAAATAATACTAATCATAATGAGAACGTCTTTTTATTTAGTGTTACATTCCTCCGCGTCACAAAACAATGGGCGCTTCCTCGCTACGCCGCTTTTAAACATAATTAGATTTTCGAGGGTCAAAATAATCAATACGTAATTTTTTGTAAAAAGTTCCTAAATTTATGTAAGTGCAAATCAAACAATATACTTTTAGATAAGACGCTATTTACGAGATATCATACACTCTTGGAACGGAAAGATTTTAAGCAACATTTTATTAATTTTTTTTAATTTAATGCCATTATGAGTTTTTTTGGTGTTCTGATGAAAATGATCTTTTAATTAATAATACTCTACTACCTATAGGTATATTTAACGTGTTTATTTTCAGGGGCCACCAGATTTCGAAATAAGTTTTGATCAAATTATGTACAAAAACACGGGAAAATATCATAAGTTATAACGAATCCCTTGCTGGTAAATAAGGATTTATAATATTCATTGGCACGCAACGTATCTCTGTTTTTTTAAAAAAGAATTCAAAAAAATAAGTCGTTCAATACCTGACCAACATTCATAAGCCATACGATATTGTCAAGCGACCTACATTCATGTTAACCCCAGTTCATGTTTGCCATACCATTCAGCTGTCTACTATCCGGAGAGTATTGACAGCGTTGATTATAATATTTCTCATACAGTGATAAATAGCCACGTAAATAGGTAAAATATGTTCGTAAATATATATTTTCTTAGTATCTGCTTGTGTCTTTCGGGAATTTTAGTAAAGAAACAACAAAATATTTAAGCGTTTCATTAATGATAAATGATTTTAAAAATAAATTATTATGACAAACTCTTCAAACTATTGGAATGTTTTATATTTATTTTTATACAAACAATGGGCAAAACTTCACAAAATAATGGGCGCTTTCTTGCTACGCCCCCTTCGGATGTAATTAGATTTTAGGGGTTGAAATATCAATACTTATATAGTTTCTAGTAAACAATTCCTAGGATTGTTTTCACTAAACTCGAGAGACGTACTTCAAGTTTTGTTCGCAATTGAATAATTGAGTTAAATTATTCATTACTACAATTCTGTTTGACTATGAATAAATTATACAAACATCACCAAGAAGATCACAGACTATATGTAAATAGTCTGTGGAGAAGTTATTGATAGGGAAACTAGCCATTCAGTCCCTGAATATTTTACATAGCTTCTTTTTTTAATTACAACCGCATTATGTTTACCAAAATAATTCATTAGAATATCTTAATATCATGTTAATTTGACATATAACAAGAATGGAAATCTTAAAACACACGCCAAATATAGGTGCCTAGTTGCTGTTAAACACAAACGACTAAGCATCTATAAAAAGTTAAGTATCTACGGCAATTTTTATTAAACTGTTCACAAATATTAATCTTTTTTTTCACTTAATAAATGTATAAATTAAAATGTCGTTCCCAAGTGTAAAACTTTCCTGAATATCTCAAAAACTGTGAAGTATAGATTCATTGCTTTAGTTTTCCGTTTAACATCAGATAATCTTCCAGTAACATTGTTTTTCAGTATTTGGTATTTTTGTGGATATTTTCAACAAATCTCTAGAAATATTTTACATAAAATTGTAAAAAAACTTTTAGAATCTTTATAAATTTCTCTTCCAAATTATGAACAATGCGCAGTCACAGATATGAATACTGCTTTAATATGAGAACCATACAAACACAGTCGTTAAAAAGAGTAACTTCCAGTTGCCTCGCTCGAGGTTGATTTTATGAATAATACAGTGAATATTAATGATAGCCTTAGAGAAGTTTCTTCTAACAATTTTCGTGCTTACAACTTGTCCGAATTTTTAATACGTATGAACAATTCGCTTAGCAGCTTTTCTTTGCGTTCTTTGAGTTTTATTTTGTTTGGTTTACTCATTATGTGTATGTTTATTTCCTTAAAATATTTATTTATTTGTTTTATATTCTCTTATTTATTATTCAGGCAACGCAATAATGTAAAAATTTTGGGTCATTTAAAAACTGAATAAATATCCTATAGAAATAACTTGACCTATTTCATGTGGAATAAAACATTAATTGCGGAGATTACACCTACGAATTCTTTAAACGGAGACTACTAAATCAAAAATGTATACCAAGAAAATAATATTAAAACAATTTTCTTTTGAAGTCAATGTTTAATCTGCTAATCACAAGTTAAACTGTTTTTTTTCTGAGTTGGAAGAATAACACTTTGAATATATTAGTGAAAATATCGACAGCGCTTAATATACTACATCTATTCATGTACCGCATATTCAAATGTAACTTTGTATGGATATAATGTAATTTATCGTTCTTAAACTACATTATATTCATACAAAGGACTGAATAGCAAATATTTACTTATTTGAACCAATGCAGTCAAGTACATAAAAACATTCAACTAAAATGCTTCGACGTATATAGCTAAGGAAAACAACCCCACTTAAAATAATTTCCGTATAAACTATATTCACTACAAAAAGGGGGTTTCTGAAAAAAAATTAACAAACATTTCTTTAAAACTGAATGCAAAGAAATCAAAAGAAAAGTCTACCCAAAAATTTAAATGGATTTATTGAAGAAAACACATTTCTATATCAATTTTAATTTATAAAAATATATTTGAAAATATATTTCCTTGTCACAAAGGGTAAAAAAAGAAAGATCTTTCACGTGTCCATCCGTCTGTCTGACACAGCTGTTTTTTTTCAAAATTTATTTGACATGTAACATTGAAGCATATTAACTAATGATATTTTAGTAGTTAATGCTCAAAAATACTTACGAAAGAATTTTTAAAGGGGCAAATGTATTCATGAAAATATTTTTTTTAAATTTCATTCATCGTATCTAGTACTAAATTGACAAAGAAATTTATGAGATTCAAAAATTGTTTTCCAGATTATATGTGATACAGTTAAACTCAAAATATCTGTAAAAAAGAAGTTTAAAATTTACCCAAAAGTTTGTGCAAATTATTAATGATCTTCTTTCACCTATGAAAAATATGTTGGACAATATATTTATTTACGTGGGGAAAAATAATATTAATTTGAGTACGAGTATTTATATTTGACTAAGTGCATACAGATGCGTAGTGAGGGTTCTACTCGCACTTAAACGATTTTTTAATTATAAAAAAATTATTGTTATATAATTTTACTATATTTTTACTACATATTTTTTAACATTAAATAAAAAAATTTCCAAGGATGCTTTCCCTAAAATATTAATTTTACATAACAAAACTACAAGTAGGTGCATGTTATTTTTACTTACCAGAACATTATGAAAAAAATGAAGATGCAAATGTCAGAAACGTGGTGTAGTCTACTCCATGATAATAAATGGATTGCTGCTGTGACACTTCTTGACTATAACGAAATAGATAAAACACACTGCGAGTTGTGACTAAATATATATATATATATATATATATATATATATATATATATATAAAGGAAGAAGAGATACGCGTGAAATTAAAATCGTTTCTTCCTTTCCTTTTCCTGTCTATATGGTAACTTCCCACACATTGGGTAAAATTTTTCATAAACGTAACTTTTTTCTATAACTCAGCTTTGGTGGATCGACATGAGAAAGGTAAATGACTGATCCCTCTAATTATTTTACCCCACAGTAGTTTTAGTCATCAAATAAATTATCAAGTTCATTAATGCAGCTCCAGCTATTCCGAAGTAATTTAGAAAGTTCATAAATGGTTTATGTTTAATAATCTTTTTCATATTCATCTTTGTAAAGGATAAGAAGGCGAGACCCGTCATTTCTTCTTAACTCAAAAATATTTATTTTAAAAATTTAATTCACACCTTTCTAAAAATGCTTAAAAATAATACCGTTTATTCATATTTCGGAAAGAATACGGTTTCTCTCACTATAATTTTTTTTTTAAACTGAGGTACGTAACAAAGTAGTAGGCAAACATTACGTGTTTTTTAATATCATTTTTTTATAAAAATTAGAAAAAAATGAAACTAAATCATTTCACCTTGCAGCAAAATCATCAGTCCACCGGTAAATAAACTGAGATACGTAACAAAATAGTAGGCAAACATTACGTGTTTTTTAATATCATGGTTTTAAACTGAGATACGTAACAAAATAGTAGGCAAACATTACGTGTTTTTTAATATCATGGTTTTATAAAAATTTGGAAAAAAATTACAGTAAATAATTTCACCTTGCGGCAAAATCATCAGTCCACCGGTAAATAAATTGAGATACGTAACAAAATAGTAGGCAAACATTACGTGTTTTTTAATATCATGGTTTAAACTGAGATACGTAACAAAATAGTAGGCAAACATTACGTGTTTTTTAATATCATGGTTTTAGAAAAATATAGAAAAAAATTAAACTAAATCATTTCACCTTGCGGCAAAATCATCAGTCCACCGGTAAATAGTTACTATAGTGCTTAAAGTGAAAATGGCAATAAAGTATTTTTAAATTATACTGACTGAAAATTTAGCAATAGTTGACACTCAAACATATTTATATAAAAATTTAATTCACACCTTTCCCAATATGTTTAAAAATATGTTTAAAAATACATTCAATTGTCCAAAATAATATGGTTTTCCTTACTATTTTGAAATTGTGGTGTATTCAAATATTAAGCCACGACTAAATATTTTTGCAGTCCAGCTGTTTTAAAAAAAAATTGGACTTAATAATTTTCATATGCGAGAAAATAATCGCACCATGTGTAAAACGGAACTACAATCCTTGAACTGGAAAAATATATATGAAGATGCATTATTCCGTTGGGACCTATATCGCTTTGTCTAAATATCCCTGAGCTTTGTTGAAAACATGGCAATAAATTTTCTTTTTTTAGTTTCTTAACCCGAAAGACCACAATTTCCAATGATTCTGGGACGGGCTCGAAAGAGATTGACTTTCCTTATTTACCTCCATAATTCAAGTGTTTATGGACCTTCGTGTATACTTCGGCAATGTAGCTTCACAATGACCAGATTAGGGCTCGTGGGTCTCACATGCGTTTTATATCGTCCAAATGTTATGCGTGGTGTTATTCAGCTTCTTAGTTACTACTGAATCAGTAAGAGCGTGCTACGCCCTTTATATAACTTTGATGAAAGAAATTTCTAGAGCGTTTCCAAAATTTTTCAGGTAATTTTTAATAAAACGCTCATTACTTTTTCGCAAACCCAATATTTATTAAAGTAGCGAATAGCGGCGAAATACTGCAGATAAAGTCGATGAGTAAAACTATACTTTAAGTAAAAATTGACAAAGGAAAAAAAACCGTTAATTATCAGCATTATTTCAGCCACTGATAAAGACAATTATCATCCAGTAGAACTACGTTCTTCCAATATCAAACTGTATAGAGCTTATATTGTATAAGTTTATTGAATATAAAACTATACACATAGGCTGCTGAAGTATAGTAAAGTTTGGCTTCGCTTTCTATAAACGATCACTTTATAAAAATCACTACTTACTAGTATTCGTATAATGTTCTTATCCATGACCTAATCAAGCACAATAAAAGCTTGACAACAGCCAAGTGAGTCTGCGAATAATTTTCGATTCTATTCACGTCAAACAATAGCGAAAAGCTTTTTATTCAGTACGAAGTGCTACAAACCCCATTAAGCCGACAAACGAATTACGTTCGTTCAATACATTCGTCATTGTATGGAAAAATCTTGAATTCAAAAGATAAATGCTTATAGGATTGTATGTATTATTAGAATTGTATTATTCACTTTTTGAAATAACAATATATTTCGAGAACGTCGAAATAAAAAATAAATATATAAATGAAGATGTTACTTAATATATAATTATATACTTTGTAAGATTTTCTTTTAAAATTTCCTAATATTTACAACCGCAAATAGGGAGAATTTATTCCAAAAAAGTTTTTACTAAATAATATTTACCCAAATTATGGATATTTTTAAATTTTCAGAGTAGTTTTCTAAAAATTCACATTAATGAAAGCTTATTTAAATTTAGAACCAAAATGCAAAGTAACTCAACTATGGAAATAAACGAATACATTTTATCAAAATCCTTTTCGTATAATTCAGTGAAAATTTTATAAAAATGTTTATATTGTATATATTTGGCTTTAATTTTGTAGAAATCCATTAGTCACAATTAAATGAAACTACGTGATGTAATATTATTTCTTTTGCATCTTTGCTAATGGCCCACCTGAAGATGTTGTAATACAACGAAACCTAGGTCGTGGTAAAGAACTTAAGAAAAGTAGAAATAATACTACAACACGTAGTTTGATTTAATTGTGAAAAATGTTTATAATTATTCAAATAAAATTTTACTTTCTCTTCAAACTCTTGGTGGATGACTCTGTTAATTTTTCTTCCGAGCCAATTCTAATTTTTACTCTAGGTTAAAAATATTTAGAATTACTTCGATGAAAACTTTATCTGGAAAAAATAAATATATATGTGTGAAATTTATACAAAATTGATCACTTTAACTAAAAATATACTCGAAATATTATTTGGGTCACTGATAAATTTTTTAAATTTATAAATTTTCAGCGACGAGTTCGGTATTTTCTACAAATTAATCGTTAAAATCCGCTTCAAATGTGAGTTCTTCTACTTCATGAGTTAATGTTTTCAAACAATTATGTTGAAAAATAACTTTCGGCGATGTCAACTAAGTTGCCCACGTTAATCATACTTTCAAACACCAATGGCATAATGCGAGAAAAATAGGAGTTATAGTATGCAAATCTGTTCTTAATACCAGAAAGCTAATGATGAGCTACTGGTGGATTATAAAGGTCATTATTAATTAAAAGTTGCTTGCGGAGAAATTCACTGTATATGCAAATATTTAGGTCAACCATTATATCGACGAAATGATAAGCTATGTAGTAAACGGTACTGAGTTCAGTTTCTCTGTGATAAAGTTAGACCAAATACCGTAAAATATACCCTTCAATACTTGTAGGATTTTGGCTAGGATCTGTTAGTACATTCATCTTAACTGCCGACATTGCGTTATCAGATTAATAACTTTAAGTACTAATTTACGAAAAAAAAATCATAAGTTTTAAGAATTTAAAAACTTTTTTCCAATACTTGTAAAATTTAAGTCACCAAATTTTTACGTTTAAGGTATTTTGTCACTTCCCGCCAGATGAGAATAAATCAAATATTAAAATGGTACAAGTATAATTGCAGTTTAAGAAATATAAAAATCTGAAACTTCAGTTACGGCACAAAAATATAACGATAAAACATAATGAAAAATGTTAATTATTTGTTATGCTCTTTCATTACTTAAAAATATTAGGCTTTATATTACAAACACATATTGTCATACATTTGATAAGTTCTCCACATCACGATAAATTGTCTAGACCTTATAATCTGCGTATTTCATTACCTAAACATATTAGGTATATAAGAAATATATTTTTAAGGATTTCTAGAGGATATTAAGTCGTAGGCCTGCTTAATAATTCCTAATCTAAACATGTATATCAATTGCATATATTCGACCATTTGGGTCAATTTGTCAGTTCGACATGGATTTTGTTAATTAATAAATGAAGAAAAAAATATTCAGTTTACGCTATCTATTTATATATCAAAACATTAATATTTTTGTTATTTCATAAACAACATCAGGTTTTGTTGCATAGATTATATTATTTCTTGGGATAAAAAGAAAGTAGCCTTTATACACAAAAAGTAATTAACCGCTAACTTTAACATTACCCAAATCTGTACAAGTTTTGAAGAAAATCTACCTGACCGTTTAAAAGTAATCAGGTGATAAACCTCCAAAAATCTTATAACATAACTTGCACATTTACAAAATTAGTGCAATTATAAATTTAGTACAAATTCTTCAAAAATAATAAATAGCAAGCATTGAAAAAAATGATGACACTATACTCGTACATCAGTCTGGGATATTATATACATCCCAGTAGAATATAGAAAATTTATGAAAATTTATTAAAAAGTAAACTAATATATATTGAAAAATTTTATGAAACTTCAATTACATTTCACAATTAACTTATCCATTCATTAAAAATGAAAATTATGTTGATAAAATTAGCAAACAAAAACATTTTTTCACGGACCAATTCCCGTTAACATTTTTTCCAATTTTTCCTGCTTCTCCAAAAGGAATTTCAAGTAAATATGAACTGTAAATTATTTAGGGTATGGCCGTCAGCACAAAAGTTGCGAAATGTTTAATAATCATTAGTTGAGTTTTATATAATATTTGTATGTATGTACCAAAATTATACAGAAGTATTTTTTCCAGTTTCATATAGAAAAATAAATTTCATAAATAACACAACGTGGCCATAAAAATATCTGTTTTGATAAAGGTTATTCAAAATATTATAGATATTATGTAACTCAATCTACTTTTCATCTTGTTAAATGTTGTTGGGCAAAGAAGTTTGATAAGGAACGCAACAGTTATATGAATGCATAGAAATATCTGCCTTAATAGAGGCTATTCAAATGTGATAGATGTTGTTTAACTCAACCTACTGTTTGTCTTTATATATTATTGCACCCTTGATAATGTTGTCGGTACTAAGTCTTTAGTGTTTAACTAGTTTTTATAGTCAATACTAGTTCATACTCAGATGTCCATGATCCAGATGGAATATACATGATCCAGATGGAATGGTAGTCTTCGGCAAACACCAGGCGGACACAGTAAAGGGCGCATAATTTGCTCTGTAAAGACGACTCTAAGGTTTACATTATTATATACTGAATCTAAAGGGTAGTAAAGACGATATTCTTTGGTAAATTTACATTTCTTGCTTTATTATTATTATGAAATTATAGCTTTCCACAATAGGAAAAATGTATTTCTTGTACAAGAAATATATGAAGCAGTTGTTAACAATTCTGGTATTTAAACTGCTATATTGTAATAACTATATACAACTCATCAGAATATCATTGATTTGTAACATTAGAAAAGCAATGATGGATAATAAATAATTTTTGACTTTCAAACTTGGCTAAAAAAGTCCAAGAATCGATCAGTACTTAATCAAAAACACATGTCTACTTTATATAAAGATAGTTTTAATACAATTCAAAGTGGAAGAGTATAGTTTCCGGTTGGCGCAATCTGTCTCGAATATTCCATTTCATGAATAATTCAACGAATGCGAACCAATGGAATATCGATGGATGTTCTCTAGAAGTGATGTTTCCAACTTGTTCGAATATTTTGTAAGTAATTCAAATGGAAATATATGGGTATTTTATATAATGTTCTTTTTGGTTTTTGCGTAAGTAAATTTCTTAAATTTTACTCTTTTATAGTTTGCCGCAGTATTCCTGTAAATTATTCTATTATTTATGTTATCCGATCTTTTATGAAGGTTTCGTACCTAGAAAGGTAAAAAGGAAACTCTTTTAATATCATTTTTTACATTACCGTTTATGGGTATCCATCCATCTGTCTGTAGTAATCGCTATAAGTAGTAATATAATATTTTCCAGAGGGATATATTGACCTGCATACATAATAATTATGTAGAAATTTTCGAAGGGGCTCTGTACACTGAAAAAGCGGATTATGGGTATTCGAAAACAATTTTTTTAGAACTTAATATACGATACATAAAGTTCTGAAAAAGGTCCCCACCTTTGAAGCAACCAGTATCAAAATTATGAGAAATAGGATTATTAGAAGTTTACTGGAAATTTATATTGATGTTTCAAAATGTCACCACTTTCGAAAAATTCACGATATTTTTTTACTTAGGAAAATTTCATGTTATTTTCACTAGGCAACATACATTGTATTACTTACGATCATAATAATATTTTTAAATAATTGAATGGTAACACTAGATACACTTAAATACGAAATTAAAGCCTTGGCTGCTTTTATTTCGTGTCGAAACAAGCACAAAGTAGGGTTTTGTAGTTATTTCTTCACTTAGACGGGTAATATTTCGGACAAAGGAGCTTAAAGGCCATAAATATGTATTATAAAACAAAATTATTTTTGCTGTTCACAAAATTAATTTATACGAATTTTCTTTTTAAATGTTTACAGGCACTTCACAAACCAAACGCCATAATCTAATGCCTAATGCGGTGTGCGCAAAGCCCCTAATCCTTCAACATTCGGTAGGTGAAAGAAGCGAGCACACTTGATACGGGCTATTTATAGTCTTGCGGCGCGGGACGCGCTGGCTTCTGCGGCGTGTTCTGTCTCGCTCATGGATCGTCCATCCCTGTCACGGTGCTTTGTATCAGTTTGGTGTACTGCCGTCTTTACTTTTGGCCATATTTTGTATAAACGATTTATCATGGTATGACATGTTCATTCACTATTTGCTGCCTGGACTTTTATTGTCTTACATTGTATTCTGCACCTGACTTCTATTACGTCGACAAGTACTTGCCTTAGTAAGTTGGTCGGCTATTCCCTATAAGTAGGTAGTAGAAGTAAATGAAGCTGTGGTTTTCCTTTTAATTTCGTTACATATATTATTATTATTAAGAACAGTTTTCAGATACTCAAATAACAGTTTAACTGGTAGAGGCTGGGACTCGTAATTCTAACAAAAATGCCAATTTGGAGCTTAATATTTTATAAATGGAACCCTGTGTCGAAAAAGTTTTTTTATATACCCCCCCATTATTGTGAAAGGCGGATTCAACGACATCGTCCTGTTTATATATACATGAGGTGGATCAAAAAAATTACTTTCAAATATTTTATTTCTTAAATTGTAGGTGTTATAAATACGAAATTTCAACTTTGTAATTAAAAATCTGCGAGTTAAAACTTCTGTAACATACAAGCGGACAGATAGATAGAATGGTGAAACTACGTGGATTCCTATTTTGCTTACGGAGCACTAAAAATGTTTGCGGTACCTTAATAATGCGAGTTCTACTTGAATTGAGTTTTATTACACAGATCTTTTAAAAATCAAAGACATGAAAATACAAAACAGAAAATGTTGAATATGCGTCTGTTATAATATGTTTGCTATATATATGCATAAAAGCACTTAAAGGGTCCTATAGTTTTACAATGATTTTTAATGCGTGGAACATATGTGTATATATATATATATATATATATATATATATTATATACATGAGTGCGTTTGAGTATACAAATGCAAAGTGTCCATAGATATTTACACCATAAAAATCCCTTCCATTGGTACCATGTCGAACAGCGATGTTTGAAGACTTTCGACATGGTACCAATGTCGAACGACTTCAAACATCGCCGTTACTCTAGATTCACATCGGGCCAATTAAGTGGAGAATATAATAAAATGGTAATGGTGGTGGTGGGGGGGAATTTGCACTAATCGTCAAGGTCCAACGGTCTTTACCTTTTGTACAACTCTCGTAATTTTTGACAACCCTTATTAAAGCGATATAGAATAGCATTGTTACATTAGATACAGTATGTATCAATGCTGTAAATTCATACAGAACTCCCAAAAATAAACGAGATGTAGAAATAAAATTAACTTAATAAATATAACTGTCCATTTTTTTACTAGAAATTTATCTGTGAATTTTCGTCTGAGAATAGAATCACCGTGTCTCACGCTTGAAAATGCTTCACATGTTTCAAGCATAAGAAACGAAGATATAGTAAAATAGGATTAATTTTTACAACACTGAAATATACGTATCTAATTGTGAAACGTATTTAATTATTCATCATTGTTAGGTATGAGTAACCAAGTAATAGAGGAAAGTTCAAGCAGGTAATTTTATTTTAAAATGATTCTATATTTGTATTATCACTAATACGCGAGCATTATTCTTTTTTTATTTATTTTTATCCATATTTTCAGGTTTATGTTATATGATTACATGGACGGTAATTTTTGACTTAGAGTATTAGATGTTACGACCTCCCTCAGCAAATAAGGATCATTCCACCTTAATTTTCAATTCACTGATTTAAGAGTACTGTTTAAAATATCAAAAACCAATATATTTTTTGGTACACCTTTAATATTTTTTATTAATTAAAACAACTTTTCAATTATCGTATATAAATAAGAAGCATAATGGTTAATTCAGAAAAAACGTATCATGAATTTAATCATATTGTATCACATAACTATTATATTGATTCAAATATACGAAGAATCAAACGGGTATTGTAGGTTCACGTACCAAGTATTTTCTTGTTGTAAATTAAAAATACTTTATTTTTATACAGTTAATCTACTTAAAGCTCTTAATAATAATGAATTATTCTTTCCCACATACACCGTCCATTCATATTTTCGTTACATTCATATTTTTCACAAAGAGAATACTTTTCATAATTATACTAATTCGCGCATTCTTCGTTAGAGAGTATAATTTAAGCAACAATTACATAGAAATTCTGTGTATATATATATATATATATATATATATATATATATATATATATGTATATGTATATATATGTATATATATACATATATATATATAATTGCGCTTTCAAAAGCTTATAAAATCTGAGAAGAATATACAATTGGCTATGAATTTTTTATTAGATAGTGCTCAATACGATAAACTTCGCGCTCGAAAATCTGTTCCACCGTTTACTAATAACCACAATAAATTTTGGTATTTGTCGCACGATATGAGAGAAAATATAATTAGATTGTAATTGGACAATTGTCAGGCTATACGTAGCAGTCCATAAATAATTTTAATTATTTTCAAAAAAGTGTTTCCGGAAATAAAGGTAAAAGGTGCAGCGGAGAAAGATGATGCGTTGGTTACGTTGTCTAACAGCTTAAATTCTAGGCAATCATATTTTCTTATTTCCAGCTCGGATAACTCTGATATTGTTGATACGATGTCGTACATCCATGTTTGTAACATTACAAGAGTTCGGTTGAATTAGTATAAAAGTTGTTTGGCAGAATTTGTGCTAGACTTCTTATCCCAAAACTTATGTCATATAATAAATTTTAAAATAAACTTGGACGTTTTCATTTCTAATAAATTTGTGTATATATATATATATATATATATATATATATATATATATATATATATATATATTCACAATGTTCATAACTATGTCGGTAAATACATCGTCCAATCTTGACCCGTCTCATAATCACTTGTTTTTTAAATTCATTATTATCCAGTTTCAGTAAGTCTTTAATTTTCTCTAGACATAATTTTCAAAGACTTCGACGTGTTTTAGTTCTTCATGACATGTTTGATTTAATAGTGTTTTTACAAAAATGTGTATTTTTTTAATCTATCTTCTTTTACCGCATATTTCTTTACATTAAAAAAGATAAACAAAAAAATCAAGTGATTCTACTTGGATATTAAAAATAAATATAAATCCTGAAACTTTATTGTAAACGTAACTTTGCACTCATTTACATATTTCTCATTAATTGGTTCAATCTATCAAATACAGTCATTTTAAATCGTGCAATAAATGTAAAAGGTATCTAGAATATTGCAAGAATCTTGTTTGCTTTTCGTTAAATAACAAAAAACATGTCATTTAATTATGTAGTATCCAGTGATTTAAAAAATAACTGAAAAAACTTAAAATTTCTTGACGAAACCCTGGTTTCGTTGCGAGCGTCAATTACTATATAGGTTTTCAACGATATTTGAAATAAAATCAGTCAAACTAAACAAATCAAAAACTTTTAAACTATTTCCACAGATTAAACGATGGACAATTAAATAATGGTCGTTTTGAGAACATGTTTAACGCAAACTAATTTTTAAGCGCCTATATTTTCTAATATATATATATATATATATAAATATATATATATATATATATATATATATATAATATATATATATATATATATATATATAATATATATATATATATATATATGTATATATATATATATATATATATATATATAAATGTATGTATGTATTCAAATATTTTATGTTGTATTTTACTGCAACTTAGAACACTTAAGAGTAGTAGTAAAATTCAAGATTTAATTCCCTCGGTTATAACTAAAATCAAGTTATTACATTAATAAATGTCAAGTAATTATTAAAGATACATATGACATATAGATAAAATGAATTTTGAACATGCAATATCATACGTTTTACGACGTTTTCAAAGTCAGAGAAAAAAAATATTTATATTGTGGACAGACATTTCTAAAAGTTTAGTATCAAAAATCTTCACGATTTAAAATTCTATGTACTATTTTAAATTAGTAGATACAAGCCACAGTTTAAATTAATACCCCACACGATATAAGAAATAAAAAGAACACATATCGAATAGAACTATCATTACAGTGGTTGCGTGCAGTCACCTAAAATACAATTTTTATTACAATGCTGCAGATTAAATGTATTCAGTCCATCATTTGAGTTAGCATAATTTGAAATACAACGTTAATTAAAAATATTGGCGCCGTACCTTCCCGACTTTCTGAGATATTCACGTTTTAGGATCATTGATTTTTGAAGTTTCTAAATATGAAAAAATATTGATTTACAATTAAGATGTTTTCACAATAATACCTCGTTTTTTATAATACTTATTCTTAAATATTAACAAGTTTACTTGCACGCTGTAAAATATATGATTGTTATTAAATCTTTAAAAGGAAAAAAATTGGGAGCTAGCTTGCCATTTCAGTTCATATTAAGAGTAAGTATTCACTTGTTTTCAATATACAAGAATTGTAGTTCTCACATATTTTTCCATAGACAATATTGAGGCCAAGTGAAGATGATAATTTAGAAGTTCGATATTCAGTGAATTTAAAGTATTAAGATTATTTCAGTTACCAAATTTACAATACTATTAAATGTATTTGGCTGACCAAATAAAATATGCATGAAAATGAAAAAAAGGGAAATATTAAAATTAATTTTAGAGGCTATCACTATTCTCATAGACTAAAATAGTTAACCGATTAATCTTATATGAAATTTGCATAAGAGGACAAAAATAGATTTTATAATGTAAATAGTTTTGGAGAAAATGATTGTTATAACGTTGTATATATTGATATATAGCTGGTTAAATTATTTTTTATTAAATTCACAATTCATTAAAAATCTGAATAATTTTATTTTATAAAAATTATGAGTCGCAAATAAATGACAATAATTTTTAGATTATCATAATTCTGTGAAACAAGTAGGTGAAAGTTTTCTTCCAAAACGTCGAAAAGTGGGAAGGCCAAGCTGTGGCGGTTAAAGGCGTAGGAGAAATAAATATTTTATCAGTCCATGTGAACAGCAATATATGCCTCCACTTTTGAGTTAGAAAGAATGCCATCTTGGAGACCGTGAAGATAAAAAAAATGTTTGGGGTTACATATTTGCAGTCGACATGAGATAATTTAAAGAAAAATAAACTGCTCTATCAAACTTCCCTTCCCCGTCATCAGACATTAATGTGACAACCAAAGACACTTACCCTTTGGAGAATATTGAAAATATGTCTCAACGATTTGCTTTAGTTGTTAAATAGAAGGATCGATTACCAAAATTTTAATAAAGTCTTTTGTTTAAAGTTGGAAAATTAAATTATGAACAAATGTAAAAAACATTTGTTTATAATTATGTTACGCGGATGACTTTGTAATATCGATACTAAATTCATTTACAAGCCTTTATTAATATTATGAAATGAAAACACAAAGCGGTACGGAAATGAATCATCGATGATTAAATTAATTGTTCGAGTTCATTGAATAAGGAAGTAAAGTTTCGAACAATATTTCATGCATAAAGGGAACGATGAAATACAAAACTGATAAATGGCCTTTTCCGTAGACTTATTATTACTCCTTTTAATTCGATTTCTCTTTTGTAATAGTCACTTAATTTAATTAGAGTAGCCTCACGTCTACTATCTATATTAAAATGTATATATACAAGTATTACTTTACTCTCGAGCAAATTCATTTCAACAGCTCTTTTTGAAAATTGATTGCCAAATGATACTTCGAAATCCCTTGCATAATGTCAGATAGAAATTGTTTTTGAAATAAAATACTTTTAAGTATTTCCTATATGAATATACTTTCATTCAATATTTTCGATACACAAAAAGAAAATTCTTCAAGCTTGTAAAACAAAATGAAAAATGAATTGATAATTTCCTTTCATAACAGTTTTTTTCTCTACTTTATTTAAAGCTCCTTGTCTCCCTTGTACATCAGATTATAATCGACTAGCTTTATAATAAATAGTATTATTTTTTCTAGATATTAATTCATATTAAGACGTCTTTTCTGTAGTTATCAAAAAGCGAAACACGTCTTTGAACTTTAAATAAATTTATTTGCTTTAGTTTTGTTTTATTTTTTAAGAATTAATATATTTATTTATTGGGAAGGCTTATGTGACTATACTGACTAAGTATAGAAGACGATCTCAAGCATATCACATGATTCATCTATAATTATGATCACATGTTTATAATTAAAAACAATGTTATACGGTTTCGCCATTAGTTTTTCTCACATTACTAGACGTATTCTAGTGAGATAAAATTAATAATAATTTTGAATGTACGTAACCTGTTTCTTCTTGTTAGCTATAACTTATGGTTTTTATCAAAAAAAAATTATATATATATGTATATATATATATATATATATATATATATTGATCATATCATAAGTTGATCAATGGAGTCATTATAAAATATTCAAGTGAATGCTGGAATGTGTGATTGTCAAATATAATCTTTGCATGATGGGTAAGATGTACGATAAAATATTCCGTTTTCCAGGTTAATTTATGTATTATGTCTAAAATTTTTAAGAAAATAAAGCATACAATTACTCTGATTTATGAGTACGATGCGACAATATAATTACAGTATCTAAAAATACTGTTAAGACAATACTGTTTTCGCTCACCAGTCGCACAACCGATGCATCCAACCTGTGTGCGGGCACCGTATTACAGCAATAAATCGATCATAAGTGCCAACCGCTCGGCTACTTTTCTAAAAAAATGTTGTCCGCTCTACAGAAATATAATACATTCGTGAGCTGTTGGCGATACATATGGCTAACACTTCAGAAAGTTGTTCGAAGGGCGCGAACTTATTGTTTTCACCAACCACAAGCCGCTCACCTATGTCTTCGACAGGTCACCTTCGTCCACCAAAACACCGAGAAGAACGAGACAATTACTATTCATTTCCTAATTCTAACGCAAACGATTTTGCAAACGAGTATTTGTACGCAATAACGCGGTCAAAAGGCCTTTGCAACTACCATATAATGGCCCGTACTGAGTATTCAAACGAGACTGCAAAACAATCTTAGTGCAACTACCAGAAAGGCAACACCTCGGTTCACACTGTGACACAATCGCCCTGCGTGGCACATTCGGCGGTGAAGTGCAACACAACACCTGAAGAGCCCCTTTTTCACATCCCATGATGGTCGACGGCGAACTGTGAGACGCACCAGCGGCAGGGGTTGTTATGTCGACCAGCAGTGCAGGGCGTGTGGCTTGCGGAGTATGAGCTATCTCTCTCGGCGATCTGCCATATCTGTCGCAACTCTCTGTCTCGACTTTCACATATCGCGCTCTTTGTCTTGGTGTCATGTTGGTAGTATATAAAAGTGCATGTCGCAAAACTGAATTCATGCAATATTCGCTACGTGGATTTCTATTACATTTCATCGATTTCTACGTATCACAAGTACTGCCTTAGTACTCACTTCACCATCTTGTACACTTACCATTAAAATTTTATAATTCCAAAGCCTTAATTGATTAGCATGCTGTACTATTATAAACCATCGATGGCAGGTTTCACAAATCTAATGAGAAGCTTGTTTACTTTACGATAAACTTCAAAATAGAGACCAATTATCCTTATTCTTGATTACAATGAAGGTAAATTAGCTTCATATTTAAATACATTAAGAGACAGATAACGATTATATTAAGAGAGACATGGGATTAATAAAAGTAAAACCAAATATAAATTTGATCCTTAAAAGCAAGTTAAGACTTAAATGAACATATCATAAACGTGTGGAATGGCAAAAAGATCTTTACATCGTACTGAATTCAAGTGTGTTCTACTTGCATTCGAAAATTTTTAGGTTTCCGAGTTTAGGCAAGATAACGTAACCCTGTTACCAATTCTACGTAAATCTGCTAAATTATTTCATTACCTCCTCTTCCACTATTATTGACTTAATTCTCTAGTGAATCAAGAAAATTTAAAGGCGTGGTGACTATTCTATCCATGATTAGTAATAAAGAATTTGCAATCTCTGAAATGTGTAGAATCAAGATTAAGGTCAATATTATTTTCCTAATGTCTAAAACTGTGAGCAGTGATGATATATTCTCACTGTCAAACTTCTAATCGACATTGTAACTTACACCATCAAGAATAAATCTAATTCACCGATTGGATCAGCCGTGTTTCTTCATTATGAGAAAAAGCTACAAAATTAATAGAGTAATTTATGGTAGGCCTTATGGTATCATTATATAAAGCCTAAATTTTATTACAATCTCCAGCTTACCACTTTTTTCTTAAGTTTTCAAATATATCATAAATGCCCAATTAATAAGAATTTTAAGTAAGCAACGGCTTCTTAACTTTTGTTGTTGAAAATTAAAGTACAGTAAAGCTACTTACTTCTGCAAGTTTAACGATCAATAATACTGAAGTTACTGCTTCCATTATTTTTATTACTAGCGTCTCATAACGGCGAAAATATTAATGTTTTATTAACTTTTCTAAAATCAGTCAATATAACATAATATTCTGTCCATTTATTTAATTAGCATATGTCTCACGAAAACTGCCAATGAAAACATCCTATATCTACTTATCTTTAAATTGTTAGCTGGCAATGTGTTTTCTCTATTCGTTTTACAAACTATATTACTCCTCTAGTCGGAAACAGCTATTAATATTAAACCTAAAATAGAAATAATCTAGAAATTTAAACACACAAAACGGATTCTATTAATATTTTGGTTCTCACTCAATACACATTCGGTTCTCATTCAAATCACATTTCAATACGAGCGAATAAACAGTATCAAGTGAAGATGATAATA
This sequence comes from Druceiella hillmani, assembly GCA_039881145.1. NCBI lineage: Eukaryota > Metazoa > Arthropoda > Insecta > Lepidoptera > Hepialidae > Druceiella > Druceiella hillmani. The sequence goes on from JAYKKI010000054.1 coordinate 4,256,348, forward strand.
TCTTGCTACATTATCAACGCAATATTCATATTCTTTGAACACTGCAATATTTGAAAAAATTCATGTGTTCCACTAGATTTATGGATTTTTATGATTTCCATGTGAAACATTTTTTTTATTAGTTTATACAATTACCATAGTTTTTTTAAATCCATTTGGTTATCGATATTTTTCCTATTGCTTTGCTATGTTACAGTGGAATATATATTAATTTTATATTATATAGCAATCATTTTTGTATGTGTATGTTACACCTAGCATAACAAATGAGATATTCGCTTATTGGCCATAAGATCATTTCTTATACCTATAAGAAATGATCTCTTGGCCATCTTATGGCCACTTCGAAGTGAAGATAACGGTAATGCTATAATATAGTAATGTGGCCAATTCTAACAGGCTAAAAAGGGTAAATAAATATTTAAATTTCTCCTTTTTTTTGATATCTTATTTTTGACTTTCCTTACACAGTAATACTCATAGGATACTTTAATTTAATTAAGCTCAAGGAATTACAATAAGATTCGACCTTTTAAAATTGAAAAGTCATATCATTACGTGAGTGCACTTTTACAAAAAAGTACTTTTATGAATTAAATAATCATTTAAAAGACATAAAAATGTTTTAGGTATTAGAATTCATAAAAAAATATACAAATATTTATTAAAAAAGCATATTTTTCTGTTAATAACATCGATAGATTATAAGCTCAAGTTTACGACATATGGTATTTTAAAAAACCTTTATAATTTAGAGGTTTTGTCAAATATCCTTTGTGATATTCAAGTTTAAGGAATTGAACAATACTTAATATAATATGACTCTGACTTAAAATATTATACTATTAAAATAATTATATTTTAGAAGGGCGGTTTACAAAAACATTACCCTAAATTATCTGAGTGTGTAACAATTTTCGAATAAAAGGCAATTTTTACTTGACATGTAATTCATTATCTGCACAGTAAAAGGACAATTGCTTTGTTTCCAAATTTAGTAATAAGAATTAAATAGGATTAATATCAGAGGCTACTAATAATAGAATATCATACAGATCGTAAAATATCACAAGATAAGGGTGCTATGATAGGTAAGGATAGACAAACAATGACTATTATTAATAAAATATTCTTTATTTTATTTATCAATAAAATATTTATTGAATATTATGGTAAAACTGCATAAAAAGTAAAACTATGTCACCTACTTATACAAGTGTGCTAATATTGTAAGATAAAAGCTCAGATAAAAGTTAGCCACACCAAATGTATTCATTAGGACAAAACATGTTAGTCATGTGGGTCAGTATTTATTAACATAATATTCTAAAATGAATACTCACAAATATTATTATGGAAGAACAAGAAATATTTATAATTTAGTTCTCACCACAATAAACAATACTTTGAGATGAATTCAAATGTTTTTACTTATGGTTTTTAAAAAAGTAGCAATATGGTTAATGAATCATTTTTGAATACTAAGTTCACTCTCTATTGAATGACGACTAGGATTATTTACTATATTGTAAAGTTGTAATTATCCTTAATTAACCAAAGAAATAAGCCCACCTATATACGAAGTGGGCACTGCTAGTACTAATATCATTTGTAAGAATACCTGACTTTATAGGCCGCCTTCGCCATGAAGTGTGTTGGAATGACCATAGTCTTGAAAGTGTTCACCATAGAACATTCATCTGAGTATTGAAATTTCAATCCCAAGATTTTTGGAATTGTAAGACTAACCCCGATCAGGATTTTATTGGCATCAAGATACTTAAAAGAAAGGTGTAGATTTCAATGAAAAATTACTATTTTCGTATTTTTTTATCATTTACTAAACTTACTAAAATACTTACACTTATTTAAATACTTTGTTCAGAACTAAAACCAAACAAAAACGAGTGTTAATCTTATATACACACCGGTACTCTACAAGTTTAATACTTGCAAGTTCCAATGTGTACTAACGAATAAACGTATTCAAATCGAGGAGGTACCCTAATGCGAACTTGGCCTAAAGCAAGGGTAAGAAAATTTTATATTTTCTTGCTTTTGAATGACAATAACAGATTAATGCACAGTGAAATCCCTTATTTAAATTTATACATTTACGTATCTAAGCTGCTTATATCTCTATTTCAGAGTGAAGAAAATTACACACTTTCCATAAATTTAGTAATATCTTTTGTCTTACTGGGTTTTAAAACATATAATACAGACATTTTTTCCCAACTTGTACATCTATGTGTTACGATTATTTTTCAAAGCTTTAAAAAATTCTTACGAAAAATATTTGGGATCTCTAAAAATATTGTCTCCAAATAAGTATTTATCATTTTCGGATCCTATATAGCAGAGAGGAATAACCTCGGCATAAAAGTTTGGAAGGTGAATAAGTAACTGAGAGTTACCACTTTCTGAAGAACTGCTTTCTGTACTTAACACTAAAAGACATGGTAACAATTATAAATTGAAGTATTAATCTTTTAAATAAACACTAAAAATTTAACCTTAACCTTTTAAAATAGCTCTAGAATTAATTGCTCGTATCATTAGGTTGGCAATTTATAAACCCGCCAGTTTCTTCGACCGATTTCTAGAAAGAAGCTTCTAGAATATTTCGTGTACAGTATATAAAGAGTGCGGTATTCTAAATTCTGTTTAGTTTGAAATTGAATAGAATTATTTGGAATAAATAACAAATTAAAAATGATAGTATTTCGAAACGGACTTAGAGGGCTTTTTCTTCATGAATGTCGTATAGGGCAAGTAACCAGCGTAGCATCACCCATCATTGTATATATGTCACGCAATATATACACAACGATTGGTGAAGATGTACTCTCTTATGACACAGCCAAACACTGTTTCCAAAGATTCAAAGAATGAAATTTTGACCTGTCCGATAAATCTCATCCAAAGCGACCTCCTACCATCGATTTAAGAAAATTTAAAAACATTTTTGATACAAACCCCAGATTAAGTTCGGGTTGTTTGGCAGATCCATTTTTATACTCTTATACTGCAATGGAAAAACACCTGCATGCTTTGAGAAAGAAGTGAAAGTATTCCGTTTGGCTACCACATACCTTTTCAACCTCAGAGTAAAACTAATGTGTGTTTGGAGCTACTGAGTTCCCGTTGCATCAATGAAACTGAAGTATATGGACACAGGAAATGAAAATAGGGCGGCTTATATTAATTTTTAACGTAAACGCCAGTGGCTAAGTGCTGGGGAAGATAGTGTACGTAGGCCAAAATATAATATTGGACAAAAGATTTTTCAAACTAATAGGAAAATTATAGCTAAAATATATTATGAAAATTGAGTAAAGTCACTGCTAAACTTCCTTCAAATCAAAACAAAGTTTATTTTTTTATGTGACAATACTCGACCCGCATAGCAAAATTAACGCGTGAAAATCTATTTCCACCTGGATGATTATGCTACTACACTCGTCGTACTCTCCATACTTTTCGCCATCTTATTACCATCTGTTCTGCTCTCTGTCTATTAATTTACTTACAGAAAATTTAAAGACGAAAATCATATCAAAATCGAACTTCACCGGTTCTTCAAAGGTGCAAAAATTACTACAAGGACAAAACTAAAGCTCTGCCTACACGTTGGCGAAAACTGTTAGATACCGACGGTGCTTGTTTAATTAACGATTAATTTTACTGACTACATATAAAAAGTTTGTGTACAGAGATGGCTGATTTATAAGTAGCCAACCTTAAAAATAGGCCAAATTGGACAGGTAAATTTGTTAATTTATAATGAAATAATTGTTTTGTACACATAAGCGCTTATAATAAGTAAATATAGAAAGTATGGAATCAGTTCAAACTTATTAAGAATATTTTAAAAATTTCGATGACACTTTGAAATTCGTGTAAAGTTATTATTAAAATCAGCCGCTAATGAGGGCTAAAAATATTTATTTTGTTAAATATATTTTTAAATGCCTTTATATAAATTCATACATTAGATAGTTCATAGAAAAAATATTTTAAGGTAGATTCTGATTGGAGATGTTACACCCTTGCAACTTTTTTGTACATAATTTCAAGCCTCAAAGTGAATATACATAATGCAGTATAAATATTGTATAACAGAGCTTTACACAAATAATCGTGAGGGTAGAATTATTTTTTAGTGATGTTGTAATTGTCTGTGAAAAAATTAGGGTTGTAGCATTCATATTTATTAACTGTTTTCGCCAAGCGTGCATGTGTCGGCCCCGTTACTGAATTGTTTGTAGCTTAATATTTTAAAAGCATATGATATTTACAAATACAATTAATCATCTTTAAAGAAGCCTTGTGTCTTAAATGTTTAAAAAAAAAAAATCATGTTATACAAGTTTAATACTCTACGCTTAATGTAATTTGCTGTTATTAAGATAAACCTAGACAATTAATTTTTTCCTATTATTTAATTACATTACAAATTGTGACTCGGTTAGAAGTTAGGAACTTTACCCCTGAGGCTGGTTTACTCTTGTTGAGCGGCTGGTTTTAACGCGATTAGCTTTGAGTGATCTACAAAATTAATCCCTAATTTTATAGAGTGCTTCATTAGATAAATTTACGCAATATTTTCTTTGCAAAAAATTAAGAAATAATCAATGTTAAGATTAATTTACAACGATTTAACGATTTTGTATTGAAATGCAATTCTTTAACATTAGTTTAAGTTAGTTTTTGTTTTGACAATTAAAAAGAAAAATGTACATAGATTATATACATCATAGAAATATTTTATATTTAATGTATTATTAATTTGCATACTTTTGTGGAATTACGAATGTAACTGTTGTTACACAGATGAAATGAATATAACTTCCCAACAGTTTCATATTAGTATTTAAATACTTTTGGCATTTATCAACTTTTTATTTACAATTTACTTTTAAATAAATTGAACACATAAAAAAGCAAATTGAACGTAAATAACGCACACTGTATTATACTAATTTTTTGGTACCACCTTTATGTCAACTTGAGAAACCAACCTATCTATACTATACACAGCGTATTAGAAAAACATTTCTCGTACATAACTTTTTTCTTCTCTGTATGAGTTTGATATTTTTTATATTTTTGCGACTAGTAATATATTTTTAACGAGCCGGAATATGAAGTTATATTTTCCTTAAAAATATCTTGTTTTAGTAATATTCTTTATTAATTTCTTACCTACGAGTCGTGGAATAACATCATGAATCTATGACTTTTTCAAGTATCGCACACCTAAATTATAAATTAAATTGATGAATAAGCTGCAATTGCAGCTATCACAATATTTTCATAATGTAAAAGACAATTAGAGGAAACAGTCAAAGTGTTAAAACAGTCAAAAGACAAAGTGTTGATGGAACAAACTCAGCCCAATTGGATATTCGACTGTAAAATAGGACTACAATTGATGTAATAAATTGAATATATTTATAGACAACGATGATAAAAGTTTTTAAAAATGTCAAATTATTCTGATTCTTGAAATAATTTCCATAATGCTATGACTGTTAAAAAGATGACTCGATTTTATAAACGTTTCTATAATTATTGAATGAGCACAAGAAAAATAAGTTGTAATAAGAATATTATATATATATATATATATATATATATATATATATATATATATACACATTAGTTTTTCTGATTAATAATTCCTTTTTGTTCCTTGTTATGATTTTTGTGGCACCAGGGACACCACATTATTCACACAACTTCGATGTATCCTAAAACTTGTTAAGTGCTAGTAAAACTTATTCTAGGATGAATGGACATGCCAAAATTCCTTAGACCGTTATCTCACCATCTTCATAATAAAATAATTAACCATCAAGGAAAGACTTTTGTCGACTGTACAATGGTAAATTCTTAAATTCTTTGAACGTATCTCCAGACAACAACACTCTATAAAGCGTCTGGTGGTGCAAGGAAAAATTGAAGGCAAAAGATATCACGGATAACTTGCAACTCAACGGAAGGTCGATAAAGGTTACAGAGAACAGAATTACATATGGTTCTAGAAAAACTACCAATCGACTGAAGCGGAAACACATTGTGAAAGCAATCATTCGAGTTGAGGGAACCGAGGACGAAAACCAAACACGTACATCATTACCGTGGTCACGACAATGATCTCGGCGATAATGTACCTGTCACGGAAGTGTTGTTAAATTGTTGCAACAAGCCGGGTTCTACGAGTTCCTGAGTACGAAAAGAAAACAAGAATAATCGGTCATTTTCTTTAATATGTTATCCCATTCTTGAGATTCACTACTCCAGAATTATCGCAAGAGTTTACTATCCCGCAGTTCACGTACATAGAACTCCACGCGGGCCATCAGCGATATGCAATGAGTCGCACCAAACAGTTTATTCGGACTTGAATAATAAACGATGGCAGTATTCTTTCGCAGAAATATTACACCGATAGTACATGTAACGTTTAAGGGAACATAGTATATGAAACGTTTGAGGGTACGTAGTATTCCGAATAAATTATTTACTAGCATTACCAGTATCTATCACCATGTACAAATGTTGTCTAATATATCTATTATTGACATAAAAATATCGTGAATTTCTCAAAATATATGAACATTTCTACAACACATCAGGTAAAATTTTTCTAGTAACTCTGTTTTTTTCCATAACTTCGAGTGTAACAACTTCCGAGAACGACGAAGAGGAACATAGTTTTAGATGGACATTTCCAACAAAATGGCTTAAACGAAATGGTACACATAAATACGAAAAAACAATTATTTTTCGAAGCACAATAACTTTATAATTTAAGTGAAATCCCAAACGATTTATAAAATAACATTTGTTGTTCCATTTGCCCACTTAAAAAATTCTATACAAATATTTTTGGGAGTTAACGTCCGAAATATTCTTGGTCACTGTATCAACTTTGAAATTTCTACGTTAAATGATTTCTGATGAAAACAGCGTAATAAATGAACCGATAGGCAGATAAGTAAATGACGAACAGGAATACAAAATAATAATAAAATAACACAGAACACTAAAAGATGAATAATTCAATCAATAATATATACAAAATTCGTTACATTTAACATATTCTCGTAAATTTCTAATTATCATAAATTTCAAATTTAATTGACTTGCTAATAAAGACAGATAAATAACTACATATTCTGGGTAATTACCGTGCTTATAAACTAATTAAAGATAACGAGAGCTTTTACTTATTATCATGTCGTACCTGATTGCGACCAACCATCCGACCAACCATACCGGTATTTTCCTTCCATGTTGACAATGTATGAGCAAAATAATTTTAATTTCGCTTTTAGACTTTGACGTACTTATTTATTAGCAATATTATAACAATAACTTGCAAAAAGTATTGCAACCCGCTTCTATCCGATATTAATATTATTGTATTTTGTATACTACGTCTTTAAAATTTGTGCTCAAACTCTAATTAAATTTTCACTCATAAAACTCCATATATTTTGTAATTTTTTTAAAAATATATTTTAGTCAAAATAAAATGCTTAAATTTTTAAAACTGATTGAGATATTAGATATTCCAATAATATTTTCTAATTTAATTAACGTGTGTACTATATTTATATTTAATATGATATTAATTACAAGTATTTGATAATAGGACTAAGTTTTTCATTATAAAATATGTACCAGTCCCATAGATACGTCTAGATATTTCCAAACTAAGTACTGTTTCATCAATAACCAATAAATTATGTCACGTAAATATTTATTTATACTTCGCCGAATTACCGTAGCGAAATTGTACTATTTGCTTTCATGTATCCTCTAATTTATCGTGTTTATTGACATCGTAAACATGGATATACATAGAAGAGATAGCAAGATATCACCATATGTGCACCATAAACGTTTATCAAATTGCATTGCACATAGCACTACAAAAATATCTCCCAGAATATCAAACTCAAGAATCAACAAATTATTCATGGAATTTTTTTTCTAATGCGCTATGAATAAATAGGTTGGTTTCGCAAGTTAACATGAGGTGGTACCAAATGCACATTGTATTATTAACATAATACAATGTGCATTATTTACATGAAATTTACTACCGTAGAGAACTTTACTATTCGCATATATATATATATATATATATATATATATATATATATATATTTATATATATACACACACACATATATATATATATATATATATATATATATATATATATATATATACAGGATGTCCAGTGGCAGATTTCAAAGTTTGAACAAACATAGTTTTTGAACGCAACACATAAGAGGGGCGCGGGGGCCGTCGTTAGAAGCGCAAGCGGTGCGGATGTTTTAGTAGCCATGGAACAGTGGAGTGAAGAGCACCGCGCTTTTGCGAGGCGTACATTTTGAGTGGATTTTCGCTGTCTGTAGCACGCCGTCGATTTAATAATCGTTACAGTATTCGTCGATTACGTGATGGACCTCATTCAGTCATGGGTAGCAAGGTTCAGAGCTACAGGATCAACATTAAATAGTCTCAGGCCAGGACCTACACCATTGGTAGCCACCTACCTGGTACTTCCAAAACACATGGTTCCAGCAGGACGGGGCCACAGCTCACACTGCTAATGTGTCCATGAATGCAGTGCTGCAGTTATTTCCAGAAAAAAACATATCCCGAAACGGTACCGTACCGTGGCCACCTAGGTCACCCGATTTGTGACACAACTTAAAGAAAATATTCGAGCCGAAATCAGTAGGATATCCCAGCCGCTCTGCAAAGACGTTTTTGAAAACATGCGTGCTAGACTCGAAGAGTGTGTCAGACTCGATGGCCGCCATTTGGAAAACGTGGTTTTTAAAAAATAAAATCCGCATTTGTTGTTATAAAGTTAAAATAAACCTACTTTGTATTAGAGGTGTAGTTTTTTTTACAATTTTTCAAACAGTGAAATCAGCCACACGAACTGTATATATATATATTGCTTCGTTTTTTATATCCACTTGCTTAGAAATATCAATAATAGATAAATTGATTATTAACGTTCATGTTTACATAAGGTTTTTCTTACTATGTATATGCAAGTTCATAATGATTGTTATTTAGAAATTCTCTTATTGGTATATATGAACGAGTATGTGTATAACTTTGTCATAAGTAATCTTAATTTCACTATTTAATACTAAATCAAACTAAGAAATATTTTAGGGCGGCAACGATAATCAAAGTCTTCTAAAGTGCAAAAGTGACTTTATTTATACCTACATACATAAAAATCAACCCGTACAACACACACACGTGTGTGATGTATATATTATATGAACATAAAGTTCAGTAGGTAACAACGATTTTCATTTTAATATTTTCTAGGTTCCAATAAAAATAACGGACTCTAATTAAAGTAATGTACTTGGGAATTGAATTTAAATGTTCATAAAGACCAGTGAACCGCCATAAAACGACGCTCACTCGGGAAAATGTTTAGGTAGATGGGAACTATTTTCTTTAATTACATTTTCGCAAAAGAAAAGAAGGAAATGTTCTGGAAAATTGTCGTTCACATTAATTCTCTTAGTAAGTACCGTAAATATTTTACGTTTTATTTAGTACTAGCTGGAATACCCGGCTTCGCTCAGGAAGTTAATATGAAATTGTATGCTAGTTGGAATAAAAGGATACACTTTAAAATATAAGAGGTAAAATTTTTCCTTGCGTTTTGTTAACTGTAAAACTATAGGTATATTTGATTTTAAATTGGATTGGCAGTTCAGTAGAGATCAGTGGTTTTCTTTAGTCATAAGTTCGGCTTCATTGCTGTTATTCGATAACTGTTTGACGATTATCCTTGTTCCATTACATAGTTTTCGTGAGTTAAGATTTATGAGTAGTATGATGGGAGATCTAATTTTCAGTCGTAATGGCATACCTGGTACTTGCAAAAAGTTTAAACATTTTGTAGGGAAATTGACGCTTTCTTCAACGTTTACCATCGTGTCGATCGATTTGAATATTCTCTCATCACCGGAATTTTCTTTTGAATATTAAAATTGATATCGTCGACAATATTATTTTTAATTGCTAAAATAGCCCTCTGAAATAGCTATTCCGGATTGGTCTATACCAATCCGGAATAGCTATTTCAGAGGTCAATTACATCATTACAATTACAACAACTATTTGTTAACAATGTTTGGATAAATTTGGTCGATGAGTTCATTCTCAGCAGTGGCTACCTTGCAGAAATCACTGTTGAGTTTAACGAGGTCGGTCGTCTGATCAACAGGATATGTTCCTTTGCCTATTTATAAAAGTTTTTGAGCAAAATATGCTGTTGTTTCGTCTTTCGATAGTTCAACTCTCATATTGGTTTAGTCGCAGTATTTGTATGTGTGGCTAGAGATGTGATTTTTTAAGCATGCATTGATTTCATCGGCCGGTGTTGACTTGTGTATAAATGAAAGTGTTTGTCGAAAATCTCCTGAAATTGTGAGTCGATCTTCTTCCATCATTTCAGAGTTTCCCTCGAATTCTTGTAATGTTCTGTCCATGGGTTCGAGTGGTTTTTATATGCAATTGTGCATCCGTCCCAGAAGGCAATTTTAGCTTGTTTTAGCAGTTTACCCCGTCCAGATGCTCTTAAGATTTTACATAGTTTGAATTGTTCTTCGGCTATATTCAACGGTAGTTGTAGGGTGGAATGGGCTGTTCCTCTGTCCTCCTTCCATAATTCTGCCAGCGCTGTTGTTGATCCGGTCCATGATAACGTTATAATTTGTTTATCATTGAGAAGTGGTTTGTTATGAGCGAAGTATTGAAGTAGTTCATTGAGGTAGTAACTTTTTTTTCCTTTGTAATTTTGAAGCTTAACACACTTAAAGCATTTATCGCGGTATTGATACCCCCAATTGGACTAAAGTTTATTTTTTTATTGCTAAACATTTATCTCCTAGGTGAATGATTATTTCGTTGAAGATGTTGTCGTTGAATTCGACGCCATTACGATGGTCAGTTCTGGGTAAGCTTGTCTGTTTTGATACAGTGCGTCATCACTCATACTCCCTTTGAAGGAGTTCCATATCTGTTTTGGATTCAATGGGTTACATGTTGTTAGTATTATGGCCAATAAGTCTCTGATTTCTTCAGCTGAAGCTGTGAGTGAGACTTCTTGTAGTGTTAATTCCCAGTGATTATCATTTTCCAGTAGTCCTAAGTGTTGGCATGCTTCTATGTACGCTTGCTTACGTAAGCGTCAAAAGTCTTGAGATTTGTGAAACTTGGTGGTCCCCGTATTTTGTGTGACAACATCCGGAAATAGAAACATTCCGCTTTGTTCAGATGTACGGTGCTTACTGCATTAGTTTTCATGACTCCTGGATGATCATCTACTGAAATTCCTTGGTTTTGTCGTTGAAAAATGTTTCTTGTTGTATTCCACGTATAATAGGTAGGGACGTCGACATATAGTAATGTTTTTACGAATGGATCCGTTTGGCGCCGTTGGAAAAAAGCTTTAAATGGGTTCTCAGGGGGTTAACTTAAAATTTTTCTGGCAGTGTCTTTTGTGTAGTAAACTCTCCGTTCGTTCTCCAAACGTACTGTTAGATGTTGCACAGTTGGTTCGTGTTTGTGTAGGGAAAAATCGCCAAACTCGTTACTGTTGATGTGTCTTCCCATTTGCATTTGCCTGCTTCTCATTTCTTCCCATTTGCATTTACGTGAGAATCTGGTCATACCTGTTTTATTGTTCGTTGTCTTTGGCTTTTTAAAATACTGCCATGTTATTGCGTTTATTCACATACTTACCGACATATTTAATGGATTTTACTGAAGATAGATGCTGCAATATCCACATTTCTGTATGCTAGGAACATTTTGGAAAGTAGCGGGTCATATGGTCTACCCATTGGTTATCTGTTTTCGTCTCTGCCTTGTATTCATATTTTTGCTGTGAAGCCACCTTTTTTGGGTAATCGTCTGTTGTATTTAGGATAGCCATAACCTCCTGTATGTGTGTCGTCCAAGTATGGTTTTAGGTATATTATTGAACACTTCCTGTCACCCATACATGGCGAATTGGGGTTTAATAGCCCGCGAGCTGCGGAGCTGTGCTATGTCGTACAGCTACGGAGCTGTACTATATCGTACAGCTCCGGATCTTCTTGTTGACTGGGGAATTTAGCTTTGATGATTTTATCGATATCCGTGGGATGAATTTTGTCTTGTAACCATATGATATTGTGTGAGTGAGACAGTCCTCGTTTTTGCCATTCGATTCTGTACATCTATCATCTAATGTTTCCAAAGATGTGATATTTTAGGATGACTTCAGTAAATCCCATTTTATCGGAAAACTCTATCTATTATGTCGTGTGATCCATGTGATCCATGTGATCCATGGGGCTTGTCCGTATCTTAGTTTTTCTTTGATTTCTGGCCCCGATGAGTTGCATGTGAATGTTATGAAGAGGTCAGTTCGTCCATATATCCTTACGAAGGACATATCGTCGTGAGTATATTCGTGCATGCATCTTGGATTTCCTATATAAAATGAGGGTAAGATTACCATTATTTCAATGTCGTCAATGTTTTCGTCATTTATGATCGTGTCTCGAAGGTGAATGTTTTCTTCCGCGCGTAGTTTCTTCTGATTCAATCTTATCTAGGGCATCTGTTCCGCGACTATTTTTACAAACATATCTAACCAGGAATTGTTATAATAAATGGCGAGTGTTGAGAATGTGAATATATGTTTCATTGACTCTGATCATTAAGTGATAAGCATAGAACTCCTTGGAAGTGACATTTTTGGTTGTTTGTACACCTGTTTTAGGTTGTATTTGTTTCGCATTAATATGATATCCGTCCTCTCCGTGCAGAAATATTAATGGATACTGGAGGGCATCAAATAACGGTGTGTCTCTGCAATGTGCCGCAGTCCTTCTCTTCTTCGTTGTACAGTTATCTCACGGCTTGTGTTTCCATTGTCCATAATTAAGATGGCAACTTCGTCTATCCGTGGTGCATTAAATTAACTTTCGTGTTCTCCAGGTGGTCTTTCATCGGCTCGAGTTATAACTTTATAGTCATCATAAATCTTTCGGTATAGTGCTGTTTTGAATATGTGAATGTCTTACGCATCGTTGACCAATTTTTATTTTTTCATTTCCGAAGAAATATAGTTATAATAATAATCCCATTTTGTGATATATTTATCCTTTGATGGAAAAAACATAATTCATTTCATCTCTGTTAATATTGATCAAAATGACACAGAGAGACGTCATTTGGAAGCAGACGTTGTACGCTTTTATATTTTGAGGAAGTGTTTGGATTCTGAAGTTTCCCCGTAATGTAGAAATTCCTGCGGAGGTGCTTCCAGTGGTGATAATTGAACTTTTTCATTCATGCACCAGATTCCTAGTGTTTCTCTACTGAATTTTTTCCCGTTGCGAAATTGGCAGATGTTATCCATTTTTCCGATTACGATGTATGTGTCTTTATTATGTCCTTTGATCGAGTCGTAGTGAAATGCGTCATTTGTTAGGTTGTACTGTTTATTTGTTCTCGTCCGCGCTTCTCGTAGAGGCATATTTTTATGGGTAGCTTGCGTTCGCAGCCTTTTATTATAAGATTATGTCGCAATTCTTGGTTTTTCAATTCGTTCATTTCATTGTTTTGCTTCAGTTTCTCTGCTTCCCATGGTGCTCATTATGTTTGTTGGGAACGTAAACGTGCTTCGAGTTCTTTAACTGTTTTTTTTCGTTTTTTTGGTTGTTCTTTTTGTTTTTGCCGTTTTGCTTCAGAACTGGCAAGATCTCCTCCTTTTTTACTTTTGGGCATCGTATAAAATATAAATCAAATCAAATTTTTATTGAGAAATACACTAAGTACCCTTTAAACACTTTTCATACACTGTATAATTTTAATTACTCACACTTAACAGTATGTTTTTATTCACTCATTGCACTGATAAAAACTGACGTTAGAAGTCATGACCGATCTTACTTTATATACCCTTACGCATACAAAAAAGGAACGATCTTGGAATGGTTCACAATTTTCCAGAACATTCCACAATAGATTGTTCTAGAATTATTATATATAATTAGTAGAAAGATTCTAGATTTTTCTAGAATATTTCACATCGATCTGTGATGTATCGAAATGTCCCGAACGTTCCAGACTATTCCCAAACATTCCACAACATTCCAGAATGTTTCTATACTAGAAATGTTCCCATACTGATTTTACACTAGAAATAGAAAACGGGTTTTCCAAATATAATATCCAAGCAAAACATATTTTATTTTTGGAGATCTCTTGAAAACGCCGGCCTTTTGTGTGATTTTAATGATTAAACTTGTATCGTTGTAAATAAGTTATACAAATTGTGAACAATACAAAATTAACATTTAAAAATAAGCGTTTATTATAAGGTATTAATATTGAATCCAGTGGCAACAGGTTAAGGTCGACGAATAGAAATTACAAGGAAGTTAACTCCACTTAGAGAGAAGGTACGACCCGAGGAACAACAGCTCTCAAAGGTGGCGAGTGGAAGGGAAACGGGTGAACTTAAAGATGAGGTAAAATCTATGGAATATGAGTGTGGGTAAATGTTGCCAGTATAAAGAGTAACGGTTGATTATAATTTTAATTATTTTATAATTCCTCACTCTTTTGAGAAGTCAATTTTATCTAGTTTCCGGAAAAAACATTTATTTAATTGCATTGTACCTCCAAACTAATGGAATTGAGTACATGTTATAGATTTTCACAGAATTTAATCAAATATTATACTTATTCCTGATATGAAACATTAATTCAATTTTTAGAGTTCCGATCCTCAAGATGAAAAAAGAAACCCTTAGAGTATCATTCGTCCATCTGTTCGTCTATCGGCTAAAAGTTCTTTTCCTCAGAAACAATTTGATATATCAATGAAATTGAAATATATACTTTAGTAAACTAATTTGATATATCAATTTATACCATAGAAATGTTGGTTTATATCTATTTTTTATTTATAGCGGAGTCTTACTCAATGATTATCAAAACTTGTAGGATAGATACTTTTGATGGACCTACAACCTGTAAAATTGGCGTAATAGGGGATCTTAAAACATAAGTTTTGGAAAAATATTCGCCTGTGAAATATGTAGTAGGCAATGTGTTTCGAGACGTAATTTTTCCGGAAAAATTTATGTTTTTTTAAATAGTTTCATAGAAACACCATGTGCCAGCAAATGTATATATACCTAAATATGCACAAAACTTTCATAACACGAGTTTAGAGTTTTCATTTTTAAATTTACGATACGTAACCAAACTTACATCCATTAAAGTCATTTACATTGTTTAAATTTGTTGACACTTGCAAATACATAGTATTTAAAAATCTCTATTTAATAACTGAATTATTAGTCACAATTTCAACTTTTAATTCCATCAATGAACTACTAACTAACCCAATTTTATTTTTTCTTAGAATCAACATCTATTTTAGCCATGAACATAATCTAGTTGATTTTCATTCTTATCAAATTAGGTAACTGAGACACTGTACAATATTAAATCTGACCAAAATTAACATCACTCTACTTAACTGATATCCGGGCCTCATTTTAGATCCATATAATACTTTAAATAAAGAACAAATCTCTAAAACATCTACTTGTACCTATGGTAATAAATACTCCTTTCTCATAAAATTCAATAGGTAACGAGTATAAAGCTAAAATTTTAATGTTACTTAAAACTTTAATTTTACATGTGATACCATCGTCACGGTATGTTCTTGTTTAAATAATATGATATTTATCTATTACCACTACGCGTAAAAAGTGCTAGTTGTATAAGTAAAATAAAATGATTAAAAATAATATTGAAAATGTTAGAAATGAAGGATAATAGTATTATAGTATATTTAAAAGAGGATAAAAATAAAGGTATTGATGAATAGAATTGCTCAAATATCGAAACAAGCATAAAGTTCCGTAATTGTGTGATGGCGTTTCTCACATAAATAGCTCATGCAAAATTCCAGCATTTTTTCTCATACAAATTTAGCGACCCCTTTCACCCCCTTAGTGGTTGAATCTCGGACAATGAATAATACTTGTTTCATTATTTGTGTTGAAAAACATTACCAATAGCAACTTTGGAGATGAATATCAAAAAGTGCCAAATACTTTTTTATTATTTGTCTTGAAAAGCATTAATATCAATTGTTAAGTAAAAATTACCATTACAATTTTTCCTATTCAGATTTAGCAACCATTTTTTCACATCCTTGGAGAGTGAATATTATAAAAAGCTTAAATACCTATCACATTATTTGTATTGAAAAGCAATAATGCCAATTTTTTCACGTAAAAATTAGCATTACAATGGTTTCCCATACAAATTTAGCCACCCCTTTTCACCTAGGGTTAAAATATCGAAAAATGCTTAAGTAATTGTTTAATGATTTGTATGGTAAATCATTAACAACAAATTTTAATAAAAAATTACCATAACAATTTCATTCCCATGCAAATTTAGTCACCTCTTATCACCCCCTTAGTGGTTGAATATTTGAAAGTTCTTAAATAATTGTTCCATTATCTGTATTAAAAAACAGTATGGCATTTTTAAGTAAAATTACCATTATAATGTTTTCCCATACAAACTTGGCCACCCTTTTTCACCTCCCAAGGAGGTGAATTTCGGGAAACTCTAAAGCAGATGTTACCTTATTTGTATTGACGAGAATTAATACCAACTTTCAAGTAAAAATTACCTTAAAAATATTTATTCCATTACAAATTCAGCCACCCCTTTTTACCAGTTGGAAGCTGTATCTCGGAAAATTCTAAAACACAGGTAAAATTATTATTGTTAGAGAGCATCAATACCCAGTTTTAAGTAAAAATTACTTTAAAAATATTTTTCCCGTACAAACTTAATCACAGCTTTTCGCCCCCATAGGGAATGAATTTCGAAAAATCCCCCCTCAAGCAATGCCTCCATTATAAAATCAACACCCTTTCCAAATTTCATATTTTGATCATTAACAGTTTGGACTAGGCGCTGATATGTCAATCGGGACATTGCCTTTTACATATATAGATTACATCTCTTTTGGGACATTTGGTACATATGTAATAAATGAACAGATTTATGGTTTTAGTTTAAGAAATGACTCCAAAATGAAAAAGAAATTGAAGAATCCTTGGAAATGGAATACTATAAAAATAGTAACGCTAACAATTTTAAAACTTTGAACGTCAAGAACATTCATACAGGAAATAAACAGTACAAGGAGAAAAAATGTCAAAAAAAGATTAAAATTATATAAAACTTAACACCATCGTATCAAAAAAGAAAAAGTAGGAAAAAACAAGTGCAAAATATAAAAATAAACTCAATAAATTATCTGACCGTTTTATTTCATAAACCTGTCTTCATAAACTATGCGTTAACTTTGCAAAATTGCTATAAAGTTACTAAACAATATCTCAAATATTTTATTACATTTATATTTAAAAAAATTGGCGAAGACTTCTACTTTTTTTTTGTAATTGTTCCTTTATATCAAATTAAGTTATGCATGTGAGAAATATCCCATATATCTTGAGATTATTAGTAGAAGTTAACCTTAATAATTATAAATGAACGTTCTGGTCAAACGCTAAAATGGTAAAGAGAACCTCAATTTCATTTGGAAACTAATCTATAGAGTGCGCAAATAAAAACGTTTTATTCCCACTCATTTACTGGCATAATAGCTTATGTAAGAATAAAACATTTTTTTACTAAATATATGTATAAATGTTTAGTTTGTACATTTTGCTAAAAACACACACACATACACACATACACACAAACGCGCGCGCGCGCGGGCGCACGCTCACACACACACACACACACACACACATATATATATATATATATATATATATATATGTGTGTGTGTGTATATATATATATATATATATATATATATATATATATTTACTATTATACGCTTTATTGCAATCTTTTAGACTCATGAATGTTATTATATTTCATCAAAAATAACAATCATTAACATTAATAATTACCTACTAAATAGCCGTAAATGAGTTCTCATTCAAAGACTTATGAAAATGTATTTTTTTATGTAAAGAAGGAAAATGTATAAAATGCAAAATTGGTAAATATTACTATGATAAAATTTCAACAAAATAGCTTGCTATTTTAACTACCAAATAAAGAAAGTCCCAAAAGCAAAATTTCTAGAGTATATCGTTATTTTGTCAAAACTTATACAGCTTCATTAGTGCAATTTCTGTAAGATTATAACGAATCTAAGTCAATTTTTTGAAATTCCGACGGTTGCTGATAATTTCTTCACCGAAATGTTGTATGTTGCTTTTTCTAAAAAAAGAAAATTAAGTGAATGCTGTTTTTATATAATAACAAAATTCAATGCAATCTGGTATTTCACAAAAATTACTCTAGTCTCTATTGTGTATTTAACTTCCCTCTTTAGAAAAGGTGTAATATAATTTTATTGTACTCCTAAAAGGTGTCATGAAATTTTACTTTTAGAAAATGTGATACAATTTCATAGCACTCTCGGCCACAAAGTTTATAGGATAACTTGGAAATATCCTCCACTTCATTTTATATAGAATGATAAACATTTTCTCCTTCATAGTGTCTTTCAGTAGGTTATAAAATTGATTCATACTCATTATGTCTTCCCCATGAGCAAACTTTCTACCTGTGGTTCTTTTGATGAAACCACTGGTTCCGTTTACCGCCCCTTTTTCCACGGCTCGCACTACGAAATGGCTCGGTCATATTCTTAAATCGGTATACGTTAAACAATTTAGTGCTCATTTTATAAAATTACTTCAGTCAATATTTTCCACACAGATCATTAGTAAAAAACTATAATGATATTACTTTTTTTTTGACACAGTTGGCATTTTTTTAAGCGATTTTTTTTCAATCTGTTTCTATATTTCTTTATTAGGATACACTGAGTGCCATTTTTCCTCACCTTACGTTTCGGAATGAAACTTATGTAGGCATACAATTCCTACTGCAGTACGAACTTTTAGTTTAAGGATATCAAAATTGGAACAATGTCCAGATTTAGTCAAAAAAGTGTCCTTAATCACATTTTAATTACCTTCGTAATGATAAGTATTATTACTATGTATAAGTATAAATATTGTTTTAATTGTATTTATAAACTTGAGTCCAAAACCGTTGTCATATTTAACTGGTATTAAGATCCACAATTAAATAAAACTATTCTCTTCTTCTTTAAGTTCTTTACCTTGACCTAGGCTTCATTGCATTACGACATCTTCCGGTCGGCTGTTAGCAAAGATTAAGATGTAATGATGTATTTATTTTCGATAGAATGTATTATTTTAAAGATATCTGTTACTAGCTTCACTAAGAAATATACAATATTAATGTTAACGCTGTAAGTGTAAATTAATACGCAATGGGTGTTTTTTTAAGTATACAAGTTTGAAATGAAAATAAACAAATAAAAATCATGGTATTGGCTTTATTGAAAAGCTAATTTTATGTCATTTGTCTTTAAATACAATTTCGTGCCGCGGTTGGCTCAAATGAAGCGATAATAAGACACTACTATATCCACAAAAAGTTGCTGTTTGTTATATTTTATGAACTGGTGGTTACCATTGACCCGTATTTCTTCAAAGATGTTGCGGGCTAGAATGTCACAGTCAATGGAGACCACCTTAGATCCATTATTACTAATTTATTCGTTCCCCTATTGATTGGCTATAACGTTGAAGAGCTTTGGTTTCAAGAAGACTATGCAATATACTATATGCAATATACATCACGCGTCACCATCAATGTATTGCAGGAAACATTCGATGAGCGCGTAATTTTGCTTAACGCCCTTGTGAATTGATCTCCACGATCGTGTGATATCTGTGGATTATTTTCTGTAGGTACATGTGAAGTCGCTAGTCTATGCCGATGAAACACAGATGTTGAACCACTAGGAAGACAAAATTCGTTCCGTTATTGCTAATATACGATCCCAACTGCTCGAAAAAGTGGTTGAAAATTGGATTTCCAGATTGCGCTTCATTCGAGCCAAGTGCAGTTCCCATATGTCTAAGCCACATCTTATTTAGAAACAAACCGCATATAATTACCTTTTTAATAAAGTCTAAACTATGGCCATTATCGCTATTTTTGTCTGTTTTTTTTAATTTCAAAAATGAATACCACTAAAAAAACACCCCTTCCATATTTATACTGTTAAGGTTTAGATAAAAGGACTTGTTGCGTTTTATGGTAAAGGATAAAAAACAAATATTGGTATCTCAGTAAGACGATGAAATCTATTCCGAATTTATTATTATTATTAAAGATAGTAATGTTAATAATCTATAACATTTGATGACTTTTTAACAAATTTTACTAAAACTTTGAGAGATAAGTACAAAGATGGCAAACATTTTGTTACATGATTATTTTTAGGACTGACATTACTGCGAAAAGTGAGAAATTATATTTTTGTATTGGTACAACTTAAATTATTGTTGTACACAAGTTAATTATTGTTACTTTGATACCTATCTAAGCATATGCATAGATAGGTATCAAAGTTTAATATATAAAATAAAGTGAAATATAATAATAACTAACGTGTGATAGGGAGATAATAACGAATGAATCATAAAAAGCGATTTCCTCCAATAGATTATTTTTATTCAAGCTGTTTGATGTGATTTTGAATACGAAATTGAAAGCAGAATCTATATTTAATTATATTTAATTATTCTATACTTTTGTGACTTACAAAAATTCTTATCATAGAATATTATCCTGTTCAGAGAAACAAGAAAAGTTTAAACTGAGATGCATTTGTTTACCTGAATTTAAAAACGGTGAAAATAAACAGTAATTGATCGAAATTTACATTCCACTTAAGAGTTTTAAAAGAACAAATATTCATAAGAGTTTGGTAGTGTTTATTAATCCAAATGTTTTCTTCAAAGTTTTCCCGCTAAGGATTTGAAAGCTTATATGAATTTTTATAAATAATTTCTGAAATATAATAATCAAGTTGGCGGGTATCCTCTTCCTCACATGTTTGTTTTATTTAAATTCCTGTTGATATAAATATATTTTTCATGAATTTAAAAATTACTATACGTTTTTGCGGATTATATAAAGGAAGATTTATATTAATTATCTGTTCTGCACATGTATGCTTATCTGTGAATTAATTATTGGATTAAAATTATTGGTGTGCTTTGTAAACTATCATTAAAGTTTCGAAATATCTCTGAAATACGATGTGTTATTATTATTTCCATTATATGTTTAATATTTATATATCAATAGAATGTCCATTTAAGTAGCTAAGTAACTTTTTTTTAATTTTTTCTTTTAATTTAAACAATTCACTCACAATTCGAATGACATAAAACCGTTCCCAAAAATCTCTAATTAAAGCAATATTTTGCAAATTTTTAATGTTTCAAAACGATATTGTACCGCAAAAGTTTCAGTTAATATTCGTATTTTTATTATTTTATACTTTTCAATGCATTTCTCATTCAGTGTTTATTTGAAATTCATTAAATTTTTTTAAGTTTTATTTTTCCATTCTTAGTACTAACAATATTTCATGTTACCCAGAATATCATGAGCTCACATCACAAAGAATTGAATAACCTTAAGTAATCTTATTAAAAATAAGTCATACGCATCGAATTGATAAGTCCCGCTTTTTAAAAAAAGAGTCATGGAAGCTAATTTTTCATTCGGTTATTCTGAATCCAAAGCATTTATTTTTTATTAACTAAAAAAATTAAATTTTTTGTCAGCACGATAAATATTTAAATCATATATAGAAATCTAACTATTGTGAAATATTTTAACTGCGAGAAAATTAATTATAATGTTATCCCCTGTGTTAATTATTATATAACATGGCAGAGAATAAACTGAATAAATATTTTTAATAGAAAAACTGCGATGAGAATATTATTGGAAATTATGATTCAAAATTTTTTTAGAAAAAAATTGTTTTCATATTTTAATCTATAGAAGGTGACAGGGAGAAAATATTATTTTAAAGTTACAGAAGGCCTTATTTTTTGGCTTGGGACATGTTCAATTATTATCATAATTTGTCAGATAAGAGACTTTGAAACATGATAATATAATTTAGTTTGGAAACTAAAGGGATTGATAACTTCATTAAGCGATGACTGTTAACGTCAGTCGTATAATGAAAACTAAAATGTATAACCTAATTATAAGTTTGGAAAATGTAATTAGAAAATGAACGCATATATACCAAGGAACTTTCTAAATCTACGGGTAATAAGATGAGTTTAAAATTATTTTTTAACTAAGTTTAATAAGGTGTAATAAAGTGAAAAGCCTGGAGAAGTGCCTGAATAAAAATTGTAGCAAATAAATTAGGCACACAATTAATAGTATGGGGAAATTAAATAGTATGGGGAAAAAGTATGCATCTATTGTATTACCATTTATAACTATAAATTTCCATCCAAAAATTTTGGTAGTGTAAAATGTATTCCCAAAAATTAGCATCGTAGTTTGTTTAAAATTTCACAAATATTTCACCGCTATTCGGCTATGTAGTTCCCTTCTACTTAATTTATCCATCTACTTTACTTGGTATTACAATTTTGTAATATGAATTCGTGTGTTAGGTTTACATATTACTTCACATCAATCATTATTTTCGGAATAATTAATTTTTTTACATTAAAATATAAAATACAGCTTATCTCAATAAACTAATAACTGATTTAACATGAAACAGGCCAAGTTTATTTTACTTAGATATTCATTGCAATAAATATATATTTTCAATAAGCGCAAGAAAAACCAGTATTCAGGTTCACGGGAACAATGCGACAGCGTCTCTTTAAAGCTCGAGTGCACTCTCCAGGCGCCACAGCATTCCGAGTCGTACTGAGCTACTGTGGTCACAAGAAAACTCTCAATAGGAGTTTATACATACGTGAGCAAATACACAGAAAATATACTTTAGTATTTATTTATAATGTATTACAACAAGCGATCATGGTAATTTTTCCTGCAATCAAAACATATGAAGGTAAAAATATAATAAAACTGAAATAAGAAAAGTAAAATTTCGTTAGTTTATTTAATGATTGGTCATTTTACTCTGCTAATAAGTCCAACGGATTTTATTAAAATTTGTACATAGTATACATCCTAATTTAAAATATAGACTAAACACTATACGTCATTTACCGAAGCAAAGTACGAAAAATACTAAAAAAACATTAGATGCGCTGCTAAGACTATACGAAAATAATAATTTCTTAAAAATTTCTTAGAAAATTATAATGCTTTAGTCACTTTATTTTCTTATCAAAATAAAAACGTTCTCTGGTTATTTCTTATGATAATTTCTTATGTTCTATTATCATTTAAAACTATTAGGGAAAACATTTTGTCATTATTATTACATAACCAATAATTCACTTTTTCCTATTTGGGTAATTTTGTCAGTAAATCATTGGACTTGCTGTTCGCATACCGAAGCTTTGGCTGAGGAAAAAATATTTAAAAATGTTTTATGCTTCAATTCACATATTTTCCCACATATACGGCGTACGCGTAATTTCTTGTTCATTAACTCTCTGTATTAAATTTTCCCGTCAATCTTGTTTCCTAAAGTGCTTGCTTACTTATTAAATAACCATAAAGACTACGACAATTTACGCGTCCTCTATTCATCTATCATTACTTATTTTTCTTATTAACATCAAATCCCAACTTTTCATTTACCATAGCCTTTCCTCTTCATACATTTCCACGAAAATAATTACAGCACCTAATCATCACTATTTTATCAAGCCAATGTTGATTATCAAAAAAAACCTTGATGAATGAAACGGAGACGTTTGATTAAAGTAGTACCTAACATTTATTTTACTTTATATTTTTATTTTAAAAATATATGCCACTATTTATTGAGAACTTGGTTTTAGTTATAAAAAGGCCGAATACAAGACTATTTCAGAATCCGCATCCTGCCACATACAAAAACTACAATAAAAGACAGGACAATGTCCAGTAGCCTTTGTATAAGTTCAATATATTGAAACTAAACTTATTATATGCTTAAACTAAATCTCTTAAAATGGAATATTTGATTTTATTTTAAATTTGACTAATTTTTAAGAATTTAATTTTTTATTTATTATTTAGTAATATAATTTTAAAACAGCATTTCCAACGTTAACAGAAATATTTTACTTATAGTACAAAATCCGTGAAAGTACTAAATGTAAAACCAATTTTTTACATAATTGGATTTCCTAATTTGCATTTTGTCTTTTTTTGTTTCTATAACATAAGCTTGAATTTCTTCATATTTTATATTAAATATCATGTAAAAAAAAAGTTTCTCTAGACACATTCGTTATATTCGTTTGACTGACAAAAAAGGATTGCTTCTACTTTAAACTTATTGCAACAGGCAATAGGTTTTCTTATTGTGCTTTTGATTGCGTACATTAATAAAAATTAAGTAATAAATTAATTATTAAAATAAGTTTTCAATTTACAATTGTTTGTTGTGCATACCAATCTATATTAATACAGAAAGCTGAAAACATTTCCCGAAACGAGCCACTTTCCTCTTTTGTGTTTGAAAGCCCATACTTAGGGAAAATTATAGGCTTGATATCATCTTGCTACGATTCAGAGGCAGAGCGGCGACAAAAAAAAAAGTAAAACCCAAGTAAAACTGCTCAACATTGCTAGATAGTGACCAGTTTATCGTACAGAGCATTCTCACTAATATACTCCCATATAGAAGACCGATGTCGTTTGGCGAACGGAGCAGAGACGTGAATTAACGAGGGCGGGACGAGAGAACAGAATAGTAATAACAAAATTGTAACAGAGGGAATCCTGTATATTGAAAATATTAAACAAAAAGTGTTTATATGTTAATTGAAGTAATTAGAGCAGGTATCATACAAAATCTACTGGACCGATTTGATGAAATTTTGATATGGCAATATAGCGAAGGATAATATGTATGAAATTTTACTATTAACGACAAGATAGTTTGAAAAAAAGCCATACTCATTATCGTGATTTTTGTACAGTAAAAGGGTTGAACTATTTTTAAAATGTTGAATCTTAACCCGAAAATTTACTCAAAAATTTTAAAGAGGTGAAACATATCTACGGTAAAGAATTGCACTCATATAATTTCATGGTTCTAGAGACACCCGCTTATTAAAAATGTACGATATTAAACATTAAACGCATAAGTAATATCAATAATGTTTTGTATCATTAATATTTCAAATCTTGCATGTCGTAACAGTTACAATATTTATACGAATACATACGTAAATGTTCATTCTAAAACTGTTATTTAATGTACAGTAATATATCGAAGACACCTTTAAATGTATTAAGAAAGCTATATATTTATTTATCATATATTTCAGAGGCTCTCAAATCTTTCAAATGAATATGTTCGAACGACGAGCTTTGAAATCGCCGCAGAGACTATATTAAGGCATCGACGTGTCAAACTGAAATATCACTATTTATGTTAGACGATTTTGAAATATTGATGTGGCTTTAATGTCAAGCTGAAATTTTAAAAGAAACAATGCTTTTTTTTCTTAGACATATGTTTACTTGTGCATTTTATTGAATATGTGTGTTTTATAATTTTATATCGTTAATAGTCCTAAACTACAAATTTGCTGTTGTTCTTAAATCATTACAGATAATTAAATATGTACCTGCCTGTGATTTTCGAAATTTCAACTTTTCTGTACTTTTCTGTTGGAATATTCGATTGCTAAAACTAATCAAATGTTTAAAAAATGTATAATAACTCAATTATTTGTTATATATTCCTTTGATTTAATTTTGTTTTGTTAATTTGATGGAATATTATTGATAACAAGCATTAAGTTTTGTTTTTGCAGCGGTGGTATTGTACTAAACTAGAGCTGTGTCAAAAAACAATTAACAGTTAACGATCAACCTTAAGTACGTCAATAATCAACCCTGTTCACTGAAATATTTGTTAACAATTGATCAACACCTGCAGTTAAAAAACGGTAGAAGTCGACATCTGCTTATATTAAGGCACATTGGAGCATTGTTTCGTTAGGGCGTTAAGGTTGATCAACGTTATTACTAAATTTTTAACTGCTATATGCTAATTTGTTGGCTGTTGACACTCGTCAATCAAATATATCAAATCGACGGCTTATGCCTTAACGGGCACTGGCCGGCTTCTGAATTAACGGGCGTTAATCCATAAGCCGTCGATTTTTCGACCAGTTTTTCGTAGATGGTTATAATATAATGACGTTTAATAAACAAACGTTTAGAGATTTGCCCGGTCGTTTATTAATTTGGACATTTTTGTATTATTTTAAAATTAGTAAGAATTAATTCTAACCTTTTAGCTCAAATATTTTACATTACATTACTAGCATTTTTACAGATTAAATATCGAAGACGTGTTTATTTCAAAATTAAATTTTAATTTTTTTTAAGAAAGTTGGAAATATACTGTAACATTTTTGTGTTAATAATCAAAATTTATTTTGTGGATATTTTTTTCGTTGACATTTTTAATTTCATTTTAAGAATAAAAAGCCAAAATGAATGTCTTTTTAGTGCAAATATTTTATATATTATTGCTAGTAATTTTTTTATAAATTTGTATACGAGAAGTTGTTATTTCATATTATATGTTTAAATTTTTTCAGAAAGTTTGAATGGCCCGGTAAATTTTAATGTTAACAACTAACATTTATTTAATTTTTTACAAGAAACTTTGCAGTCTTATTCAAAATGTCATAAAGGTGAAATTAAAGTACCAATTGGAATTATTTTACATCAGATAACGAAATCTATTGGGAAAATAATATTATATTATCTTTCAAATTAATAAATTTGATAGTTATTAATACGCTATAGCCGTGTGATGTTGTAAACACTATATTCACAAAACACGACTCATATTGCTCAATATATTTCAATTTGTTTTATATCCTTTAATATTAGGAAACATTTTGAAAATATATCGAGCGGGTACCCACAGTGTGTTATTTTAAATATTTAAATATCAAATGTCTCGAGCATCTTACGATTATCAGGGTTAATTTATTGTCTTAATGTAAACATTTGAGGCATACCCGAGGTTCTAATGCTTAAAATTTTGTAAAAAATGCACCGCCATTTTCAGTGTAGTGTTATATTATCTATAGTGCAGCACCTAAACATGTTAACTGTTCCGCCAACAGTTAACTGTCGTTAACGTTAAACGTTTATCATGATTAGCATAAACGTCCACCTCCATATCGAACATGAACTTGGATGTCATATTAATTTTTTTACCTATATAATATTTGAATGTAATTAAAAGGGAGATGTATTGAAAATTTGTTGCTCATAGGAGAATAGTAAATTAAATGGCACTCACAATTTACTAGTTCAATTAGGTTTTTGTATTTGTGCGCTAATCTAGATTGTTAATTAATTTTGTGAATGGTGTTATTTTCTTAATACAATGTATTTGATGTTATAATATTATATTATAACTATCTATATATATAAAAGTTATATCCCAAACCGGTAATGATAATAATTTGAACTTTGGAGATGGTATAATGGAGGCATCATATAAGAAGGGATTTTTCGAAACTCGGAATGAGTTTCGAAAAATAAGGAGGTGAAAAGACGTAACTAATTTGTATGGGGAAAAATATGTTAATGGTAATTTTTGCTTAAAATTGGATGTTCATGCTCTTTATTAAAATTAATGTTAGTCGCGTTTCAGAATTTTCCGAGATGCAAGTCCTAGGGGCGGGAGGGGTGGCTAAATTTGTATGAGAAAAAAATATGATAATTTTTACTTAAAAGTTTGCATTATTGCTTTTCAATACAAATAATGAAACAATTATTTAAGAATTTTTCGATATTCAACCCTTAAGGGGGTGAAAAGGGTTGAATAAATTTGTATGGGAAAAAAACTTATTGTTAATTTTTACTTAAAAATTTGTGATAATACTTCGCAATACAAATAATGAAACAAGTATTTAAGCATTTTCCGATATTCGAACCCTAAAAGTTGAAAAGGGGTGACTAAATTTGCATAGGGAAAACAATTTTAGAGTATTTTTTACACAAAAATTGGTAATAATGCTTTTCTGTAAAAATAATAAAATAAGTATTTAAACGTTTTCCGATATTCAACCACCAAGGGACTTAAGAAATGTTTGCCGAATTTGCATAGGAAAAATTGTAATATAAATGTTTACTTAAAAATTTATATTAATACTTTTCAATACAAATAATGAAACAAGTATTAAGCATTTTCCGGATTTCCACCCCTAAGGGGTTGAAAAGTGGTGGCTAAATTTGTATGAGAATAAATTGTTATGGTAATTTTTACTTAAAAAATTGTATTAATGCTTTCCAAGACAAATAATATAAAAAGTATTTAGCACTTTTTGATATTCAGCCCCTAAGGGGTGAAAGGGGGTGGAAAAATTTTGTACAAATAACTGTACAAAAAAAGTTGTTAAAGAAGAGAATAGTAAAAATAAATGTCAAGATTATATGCAACTTAACTCAAAAAAAATGAAGTATAAACTCTAAAGGTATAAATATATTTTATTTCCTCTTGGTAATAAGAATAGCGGGAAAACTAAAATATGAATGTAGATATGAAATATGAAACATAGCAATGAAAAGAATAACCAATCAGAAGGTTGAAGATAAACCAAGTTTAACGATTATGATTTATGAGCCTGCGAAGAAACAGTCAGCAATACATTCGCAATTTAAAAAAATATATAAATAGTATAACTAAAAAACTATATACCATTAATATTTGTAATAAGTTTAAGAAATACCATATTTCATTATATGTTCGAAAGAGCCTAAATTTGTACATAAAGTTTCAAGAAGTTATGTTTATGTTGTAACAAGAAGTTACGTTTTCCCATAAGTTAAATTTACATATTTTTAATAAACAACACCTATCTGAATAATTCGAGTGGTAGTTCTAAGGAATTGATAAAAACAGACACGTCCCAAAAGAATTAAAATCATGTTTTGATGTTTTCTACCTCAAAAGCAAAGAACGATACCTTTGTCCGCCTGTCCCTCCCTCTATTGAGGAAATTTGGGATAGGAAAAGTGCCGTGTGAGATAGAGGATTTTAAAAATTTTCTGAAGTTTACGTGCGATTGTTTTAGAGATATTGCAGAAAATACAAGCCTCACCAAATCTCTGAAAACGCTGGAGTAAAATTTGTAAAAAGAAGGGTTACTTTGGTTATTAGAATTTTTGGGGCTTTTTATTAAATGAACTCATAATAAAAAAAAATTTAATCACTTGGAAACACAAGATGTAACTAATATTTAAAAATTTCGAAAAGTCAGAATTTTTTTCAAACCTTATATTTTTTTAAGAATACTACATGCACTACTTCAGTGAATATTTAGTATTAAGGAACAATTATTTTATAGTTATATTTTATCCATCCAAAAGTAAAGGAAATTAAAAATATTTGCTTCTGATTCTCATTTTGGATGAAAATAAAATTTTTGGAATCACTTATTTTATTTAATGATATATGAACAAGGGAAATAAAGCTTTAAGTCTTTTTTATTTTTTTTTCCTCCAAAAAAACTTTTACTGTGACTTAAATGACGTGACCATAATTAATTTAAAACTAAATGAGACTTCAAACCAAAAAATTGTAGTTTACTTCTTTACAAACATCATACTCACTCCATAACTGTGTTGTTTTCGAATTTTCAAAACAAAATTCAAAGGAAGGAGCTATTTGTTTATGGTCAATAAAAATGTACAAACTTTGTTGCTGTGCCTCTAAAAAAATTCGAAATGAAAACACGATATTTTTTTATTACACGACAAAAACACTTAAAACTTTACACTCTAATATCTTCCTTCTTAAAACTAATAAAGAATTTTCTTGAATAAGCAGTTAGTTAATGGCGACGTTTTACTCTTTGTTATTATTTTAAATTTATATTGTAACCATGAAATAAGTAAATTTGCTATAAATTATAATAATAATCCTGCCTCTCTCAAATAAAATTCTAGCTGAAATGAAAATAAACCTAGCTTGTTTGCCCCATGTGGTAACGATTAAGGTTAAATAAAGATTTTGAAATTATTTATTCTTTACTGGATTATATATGTTGATGGAACCTATATTTTGAAAAAGTCTGTACCTAAACTTAAATCCTATACACCAATATTAAAATATTGACAATAGGAGGTACGGCCATCAAAAATAAAAACGTGATACATTTGGATGGAATGGAATTTGGAAACAAAATCTAAATATATTCGTGAAATAATTTCGTACAGCTGACAGGAGCGGATGAACATAAGAAGGCGAAAAATTGTTGCGAGTATAATGAATTTCTCAACCGTCTTAAAAACCTTTTAAGACAAAACTAAAATATAACAAAAGTACAACATTTAACAACATTTTTCAACATATTTGAATTGAACCTTTTATGTTTGATTTTGATGTTGCCTCTATTTTACTTATCGGATTATCAACATCGAGAATAAAAATAAATATTTATGTCCGGTTTAAAAAATAATTAAATGTACTCGGTTAATATACTCTATTAGGTATTTTAACAATAATCTAAAAAGAAGTGAAAAATGCTGTAAAAATGGTTGACAATTTTACGATACATTGGTTAATGGTTCAACGTATGCAATAAGCAGCTAACATAGTATGATAATTGGCTTAACTTCGTCAACATATACATATAAATCTAAAATTAATTTCTTGGCTTGTGAATAAACAAATTCCAAAGATATTCCATAATTTAATTAAGTCTTAAGATGATATATTATAGAAATAAGAAGTAAAATAATAACAGTTCTGACAAACAAAAAATTATGTTAGTGTTCAATAGTTTTGATATCTGGAATGTGTTGGATATGTGTTGGATAGTTTTGATATCTGGAATATATTTATTCCCAAATGGTGAAAGAGAATGCACGAATAGGTCCGCAGTTAAACAATGGAATTTGGGAAATAATAAGGCCCCAAGATTTAATTTATATTGGTTTGAAAAAGTAAGACAAATTTATAGTTTAAATGTACTACAAAAAAAAAACAAATAATTTTCTTATATTTTGAAACATCAAAAAATATTCACTAATTTTCCTTGTCAAAAATATTGAAGACTGGCAACAAGAAAATAAAAGGAAGTGGCAAGAGAAAAGATCAGTGTCTTAAGACCAAAAAAGAAAATTATGAACAGAAAAATATCCTCTGAAATCATTGGCGTAGAAGAATATCGGGATTAGAAAAACGTCCGTGAATTTGTACATTTGGGATTTATTTTGAGCAAGAAAGGCTGCAAGAAGAAAATTTGAAAAAAGGTAGAAATGTTAAAAAATGTAATGAGTCAGCTTAATAAAATTCGAATGATCGGGAACATCTTCAACGCCATCAAGAAAAGATTGGTCTAAAGACTCTTTTTCTATCTTTCTCTATGACGTCGAATTTAGACGCAAAATATGGACGCTCTGTGGAGGCAGTGCTAGCGACAAATACTACGTATATCCTGAACAACTAGGAGCATCCTTCTAAGTAAATATATCTTCGATCAACTGAGCTTGAAATAATACTGTCGGTAACTTGTTATTAAAATATTTTTCCTATACGTTGGCATATGTAGTAAAAAGAAACTCAGATAACTGCAAAGAACTTTTCAAGGTTAGCAAGATGAAGAAAAAGTGACGGAGGTAGCCCCTAACGGCTGGTTAATTTCTCACGGATCTCTCAGTAACATTAGCTCTAGGATATACCAAGGAGAGACAAAGTTGAAAAGTACGAATAAACATTCTAGTAAGAAACATCCATTGGGTCGATTCTGTTTTAAAAATCCACTAGGTTTCCAAAACAGACCCGAGCAATGAAGAAGATGACTTTAAAGAAGAATATTATGGACAGGGATAAGAAAATTATTTTATTCTGTGAACTTTAGGAAATATTAACTTTGTTATCGGCCTGTGACAATAATATTATTAAACTCATAGAGAGTTTAAAATTTAAAATTGTAAGTAAATACGGAAAGTTATGACTGATAATAAATATTGTTTCGTTACTTAATTAACATGGTATATAAGTATGAAAATTTAATTTTGTAGAAAATTACATCATTATCCATCTTATAATTTTTCATTTTGATTAATGATAATACAAAGAGTCTTCAATTGATGTTAAATCCTTCCCCGTTTCTTTTATGTTTAATGTGTATGTAGACTTTTTTTTAGTTACCGTGCCATTCAGCATTCAACCAGAGTACCTGTAAAAATCCTTTTATTGTTGCCCTTAAATTATAATTTTACAAATATTTATAAATTTATTAACTGCGTATAGAATATTAACTGCGTAAGATTATGATTAAATGCTTAGAAGTTGTAATAATTGACAATTTACCTTTTACGGGTACCGATCTTCAAAAAAAACCCTTACAAGAAGACAAACAAACGGACGGACACGTGAGTAACATGTCAGTCTGTATATATGTTCGTCATAACAGTTTCTCTCAGAAACCATTTGACATAGAAACTTATTTATTGAAATTTCATTTGAATGAATATTTCACAGAAATATAGCACCATAACACAGTAAATTGAAATGATTAAAATTTAAATAATAACATTTTAGAAAAGACAAAGAAAGTAACCTTTTTTTTAATTTAACGTGTCTTGTCCAGTATCAATTGAACTAACGACTTATAAGGAGTTCAAAACTATATTTTCTTCCTAATTAATTTTTAATGTAATTCTAAAGTTATTATACTTTGATTTTCAGCCATTTTTACCTATTAAATCTTATTTGTACAACAAACACATTAAGTAATGTTGTATTTTTAAAAATAACTTTGATAACGTCTAACTTTTCATCTTTGTCAATATCGATGTGTTTATGATCTGAATTAGAGCAAATCCCTTACTAACATCTGAATTTTGATAATTCAATTTAATCTAATAAATTATTGTAAATTTTCGTTTATTTTAATGAATTTTTTTTCATTTTTGAATAAATTCCAATAATAATTTATAAAATAAAAATTACATGCATTTCACCAGAACTGAATTGTAAAATTTGTTATACGTGAACGATGCAATTAAATTGCAGAGGAAGGTCGGTATGAAAGAGCCCGTTTTAGAAACCAACTCGTTTTAATATCTAGAACATAATAAAACTACACGGTTTATATTTAAATTAGTAGTTTGTTTATTACTCTTTGATATACAATCAATTTTTAATTAAAAAACATTTCAATAGTAATCTTTACCTTTTTCAAAAATAGTAAAATGGCCTTTTCATAACATTTGGTCATTGAAAGAGCCACTACATTTTATGAAAGAGCCACAACACTATATAAAAAACTATTTAAATAAATATTTCCAAAAATTAAGCAACATTGACAACAAAATACTTAATAACGTATTACCATACTAATTCCAACAATATTATACTTTCAGTTACTTTTTAATATGAGACCACTATCCATTGTTCGGAAGAAAATCAAAATAATATTCTATTCTAAAAAAGTTATTCATAACAACAACAAGTTTTGCTTCCAAAAATATCCATATTCATAATAATCATTTACCTATGTTAATCAGACTTTCATGTAGGTATGAGGAACAAAAAGTACAAAAAGTCCGGAAGCATTTTTTTGCAAAAATAATTCAATACCCCTATTATTCCACGAGACTCGTGACTCCAAAGACGGCAAATTTTACATTGATACTATTCTCCTTTACCTTTAGTGTAAAGCCTTTTACAAACTATACATATCTCCGTTTTGGCGACTCGTGTAAATTTTGATGCTTGAGTCTTGTTCATAATTAGAGACAACATCTCATTTTCTGAATCCGAAGAGTCATCGTGCATCCAAACTGCTGTTGCTACTATCATCGTCCTTAGTAGCCTTTGGATTTAAAACTTTTTCTGTCTTTTTTGTAGTCATCTTGTTCATTGTCCTTTTACTTATCACTTGCCTTCTTTTCCTTAATTTTGCCATTCTCCGGAGTATCAGTTATAACGATTGATGACATTTTGTGTTTTTTCTGTTGTTTCAGTCTCGGTGCTCTTTTCAAAAAGGGCCTGACTTGTTCAGGAGTAATTTTTTGATCGTTAGAAATACTAGCTAATAACACGTATTCATTAATAGGAGTTACATTCCCTTGAAATTCAGAAGTACTGGATAGAAATTTATCTAATAAAAAAGGAAATTACTTATGGTTTTTTTACATTTTCAGTTATGATTTCACTACGATCGATAACACTAGATGGATCAGGTCAATCAGGCCTATGTGTCACGAATGAAGACAAAACATTTTCATCGGAAAATATGTTGCTATTTAACATTATTTACACTAAGCCCGCTGAGATATGCTTCTTTCACGAAGTGACCCAGATAATAAATTGTAAAGGTTTTTCCAGTATTCGACGAGATCCATTCATTCATAGCAACATGGTATCTTGTTTTAAATGGACCATATACTGATGCGTCCAAGGGTTGCAATTCATGACTGCAGTATAGTGGGATTTTTTTCTAGCATGTTCAACAACACTTAAGTTGATATGGGAACTATAATTGTCATACTGATGGAGACAATGCTCGATTATCAATTGAAAGCCTCACATGTGAGACAAAATGCTCGAGAGCTTTCAAGAAGCATTATTTGTTCATGGATCCAGATAAATTTGCAAGTCCTAGAACTCATACAGGCCCATTACTAAGCATAATATCTTTATAGTCCATATGAGGGAAAACGAACACAGGAGGTAAAAATCCTACTGCAGCATTGATGAAAAAGAACGTTGTTACCAGCGTTCCTCGCTCTGCTATTATAACTTAACCTATCTGTTTTGATCCCCGTTCACTTATAAATTTTGGTAGATTAGTCACTGTGCTACATCCAGATTTACCTTTATTAAATATCTTATTTGGAGGAAACTAATATTTTGCATAAACCGATGACAGTTTATCAAAAATTCGCCAACATTAGTATTATGGAATCACGTGGCTCTTGAGAGTGATATACTTTCTAGTTTCCTAAAGGCCAGATCTTTGTTTCTGTCCATAATCCTCTAAGCCAATCATCAATTGCAATTTTTCAGTCTTTTCATATTTCAGGACAAATCTTGTCCTGAAAAAATTAACTTATGATCATGCTACTGCATAGTCGTGCAGTTTTTTAGATAATCAGGCAGTTTATGATCCTGATCCAAAGTGAAAATACGTTTAGTACTTATATTGGGACAATATTTGTAGGTTATTTTGCCGAAAGCTTTAAATCTGTTCACAATTTTTGCTAAATAACCTCTTCATACGGTGAATTTCAAAGCGGTTTTTTATTGATTAGTTTTGAAACATTACTTCATTTACTACTTCTTTGATTGTAGAAGAACTAGGATTTTTGCATGATTCTTGGGACGTTTTCCTGGTTTTGATGATATTTTGAAGTCTAAAAAAAATAAACTAAAAAATAAAGGTACAACATATTTTTACAGAGCTAGACATGAAAGGGCCGGTTGTTTCATACGTGCTTGGTTGGCCATATAAGACTATAACCTTAGAAAGTATCATACAATTTGGAATCATATCAACTGAATATCACAATTATACGTTGAAATAAATGCACACTCAGTTGTAACATAATTTTAGAGTTAAATTAAAACAATATAAAGTAAATATGTTAAAAATAACAGCATAAAAACTTACTTTTCAATGCAGATTTTTTCGGTGAGATACTGGTCCGCCATTTTGCGTCAGAGAACAGTGAAATCTTTGTAAATGATAGGTTATCAATGTTGTCGCACAAAAAAAGTTAAAACGGTGTTCGTTTCAGAACGTACGGTAATAATAAAAGTGGCTCTTTCAAAACATGTCCCTTTCATGCCCACCTTCCCCTTTTAGTTTTACCGCTATGTGCCATTCTTGAGTCATTTTAATCCTATTATTCCCTGATAATATTTGCATGTTTTAGATCAGCGGTACCCACGGCTTTCCTTGCATGTACTCTAGGGTTTTTTCAAGCAGGTTATTTTGAAAAAATATATATGAATATACATATAATGGACCAAAGGTGTTATCACTTCACTGCAGATTACGTTCCATGGAATGACATTGATTTTAATTATCAATGGGTCTTCTACTGCATAATAGATTGCACCCTATGGAATTTCTTTGGGGATTACATCATAAATAACTCTATAACGTTTTTTAAGTGGTACTTATTTTAATAACAGAATATGCAAAACAAAAATTAATTAAAAACTGAAAAATTGAAAATCAGAGCCGATACTCAAATTTTATTCATCTCTATTGATAACATAATCACATAGAAATATCTAAGAGTGTACAGATACTTCTGTAATAACTGCGGTGAAAGAAAATAACAAATTAAAAGGCAGTCAACACATTTTTGATAGAAGTTAACATTACATGAATCAGTACAATTATGATTAAAATTTAAGGAGATAGCAAGACGGCGTAAGTTTTACAAGTGAAAGTTGACATAAAATTTAAATTATGACTAAAAACTCGAATTAGATAAGACTACATATATACTTCCTATTCGGATATTAGGAGACTTTGTTGCCGTAACTGGAATTTATTTGTAGTTATATTTATATAATATCAGTTACTGACAAAAAATATGATTTACGGTGTAGGGTCTTCCAGACAAGACACAAAAGGAAATTACTGAATAATTCGTTCAGATTCTTCAATGTTTTTTATCATTTCTGTCTCTCTTTTTATTCGTAGTGCAAGTTTATGTTCGGTACTAACATGGTGAATCAGTGAGTATCACAATTGTAAACATGATCTTAAAACTTTGTTATCACTGCGCACATTTTATTTAATCAGTTTAACATGGATGCAATTTATATATTTTTTGTAATCAAACTGACCCGAATTATCTTTTATAAATGCGGAATTAAATAAAAATAAATTAAAAAATTACGTTTTAATCGGTGATTTGAAATTGCGATCATGAGTTTTCTAAGTAAGAGAAATATATGAATGGTTGAAAAATACCTACCCAATTACATTTCAGTACATACAAAAAGTAGGGTTCTATAGTTATATATATCTCCTGAAATTGTTGACGGAAATTAATTAAAATAATTTAATATGAAATTTCTAATGAAATGACAGCATTGTAATTTTCATTGGAAATTCCAAATAGCAGTATTGAATTTTTTCAGGTTTTTTCAAACCAATTCCAAATAAATTAGAAGTCGATTTACATGGCGCACTGCATCGAACCTTAGTATTTTTCAAACGGATTAGAAAATAAAATATTAAAAACATTTTTGAAGATTTTCTACATATTACTTGAGTGAATATTTTTGAGTCTTAGCATTAATTAAGACACTTTTAAAATCCTTTAAAGTATATCGAGTATTTTTTACGTACAGGATTGTAATTATCCTTTTTAAGACTGACTCAGTCTTACTCAAAAAATTTCGAAGATAATTATAAAAAGTGTAGATAATAAAAATTAAAATAGCAAATGCACCTGTAGATAATGACAAAAAATATTACGTGTTCCGGTAAATTTCAGCTTTGAAAGCGAGAAATTTGGTAGGAATGAATTATAAAATTATAACATTTTCATTTCAGCTACACTGTCCTGACTACAGCCAATAGCCCGACTTGACTATTTTTTTTAGAAATAAAATTCTAATTTTATTCACTATTTTTGTATACTATTGATTTTTGTTCTACTACTTACTAATGATGAAATGTGAATACGTTTTCATTCCAGGAAAATTAAAACAAGATGTCATAAATTATTCTTGTCGCCGGCTTCATTCAATTTGACGAGACTGTTACAATTCACTTGTGCTTTATACTCTTTCTTGATACTGTAGCTTAGTAAATCGCTTTCTTGACCTAATAATAATGTAAACTTAAAGTTAAGCGATCAATGAGACTTTCTATATTGTTTTGATAGTAATAAAAAATAGTCAATAAACATATGAACAAACCGTGAGAAATTCAAAATGACAAATAAAATGCACTATGACATTATAGAAAATAGCAATGTTTTAAATTTAACGATCCTATCGAAGTTTCATTACTATTCGTTGAATAACTTCCTTGTAATGAAGTAACAAAATAATAACAATTACATAGACTTGCGTATACGTAATAGACCATAATTCCGATTATCATGTAATTTTTAAAATAAATAGAGTTAACTACAAAAATATCAACACATTCTCTTCACAATTTCATTAAATTTTTATGTAAATTATACTTTCTTTTATGTGATAAAGTAACAAAATTAAATTCTATTTCAGGTTATCTAAACTTTGCTCATCTTATCGCACTGTATAATTGTTTATAGATTGTTATTTTATCAAAAATATCTTTATGGATTACTTTTAAAGTAGCTTTAACAATTTACTAATTTAGCTCAAAAATTATCTTCGGGAATTCGGACACTATGGAAATTGTGCTTCAAGTGTATGACGAGTATAGATATGTTTAATATCTTATTCACATGTGCGATGCGTTCAAGTGCGATTAAAACCGTTTTTCATGTACAAAATTAATACAGATACATTTAGAATTTTAGGTCTCCTATAAAAACTGTAAAACACGATGAGTATTTGTAAATATATAAAAGCTATTTATAACAGATCAACAAAATTAAACTTTTCGAGACTCCCTTCTACAAAAATCTTTTTTTATAATTAAGGGTAGCTCCCTGTACATATACACTAAGGAATGAAAATATCCAGTGCACATTTACATGTGAGGTATATATATATATATATATATGAGATAAGCGCGTCCAAAATTTTTAAGTGTCTTCTAGGTTTTCAACTTAAGTGTGTAAATTTTTTAAAAAAGGAGTAACTTCGAAAAAACTTTCGACGGAAGTTAGTTTGAATAAGATATGTTGTGTAGTTTTTAGGATATGGGAATTAATGTATTTGAAAAATATTATTCATATTTCACGTCTCTTAAGGAAAATCACCAGAAAGAACAAGTCAAAAATATTCTAAAAACTGTCCTTTTTTAGATTTTTTATCAAATAATTCTGGACATTCTGTTGAAAATTTACACAAAACGCAGAAGCCGTAAAGACAAAATAAAAAATAACATAATTAAATGAAACTACGTGATGTAGTATTATTTCTACTTTCTTTAATTTCTTTACCACGACCTAGATTTCGTTGTATTACAACATCTTCAGGTGGGATATTAGCAAAGATATTAGCAAAGATCTTCAGGTGGGATATTAGCAGAGATTGGAATCTTTGCTAATATCCCACCTGAAGATGTTATAATACAACGAAACCTAGGTCGTGGTAAAGAAATTAAAGAAAGCAGAAATAATACTACATCACGTAGTTTCATTTAATTGTGAATAATTAATTTCTACAAAATTAACGCCAAATATGTTCAATATTTAAAAAATAACATTATTAGAAACTTGTAATTTTAATTGCATTTATGAAAACTTTTTTAACGTTAATTTCAAAGGAAATCACTTTACATATATTGTTCTGTATTTCTGGTTGATTTTAAACTAATAGTTGTGCACTGAATGGCGTAATATCTGTAAAATAATAATTGACGTTAGTTCATATGCCATAAATAGGAAAATCGATCACAAGAATAGGTTAGTAAATTAAAATATATCCTTAACAGAAAAATGAAACAATAATTCACCACTAAGAATAATCATTTCTTTACTTATTTACAGTCACAGGGTTAATGTTTATTATATATATATATATATATATATATATATATATATATATATATATACATATATATATATATATATATATATATTGATATTTAGAAGACAAAAATTTGTCATAAAATTGGCAATCTTATTAAAAACTGAATTATTTTGCAATATTAAATCTACACCTAATTCATGTAGAGGAAAATGAACGAGAATAATAAAAGATGCCGCCTAAAAACTATAACACGAGGAACTGTGAATAAAAGAATTCGTGTGCAAATTCAAATTGAATTTGTGAGAAAATTTCGCCCAAGAGAGATGCGCGATGAGCGGAAAATTATTGTGGAAATGGAGAATTCTTCAATAGACTTAAAAAACTGAGTCATTATGTATGTGATATTTTAAAAATGAACTAATAAACGTGACGTTATTCTACAATATCCTAAAGGCTGTTAGTAAAAACTACGTACTTTTATATTTCGTATTATAAAATGTCCTCGTCTCTCTTTTTCTTTAAAAGAGTATCCTCACAACAAAAATGTTAAGACCCTTAAATTAAAATCATTCTTTTATCCTAGAATTAAATGAATTAATGTGGTTAACGAAGAGGAAAATATTGGAAAGGTCTAATAAATGTTCAATTTATTTTTATGAGCCTATAAGGCTAAAGCCACACAACGTATCCCTATTTTCTATTCTAATTAAGAAATTTAAAAATGCTTATAATTAGCCAACGGTCTTAATAAGTTCATTTCTTTTTTTAAATTTATTGCAATCAAATATACACGATTTTTATAGTTTTCAAACTTTATATACTCAGTATATAATTTTCGAAAACACGTAAAATATTTTTGTTAAGGCAAGTATTAAGGTAGCTTTTTATAAAAATAAAACTTTACGGAGACCGATATGTACCGTTTCCAGCTTCATATATTGGTCCCATTTGTTATGATTCGACTTATGTGACCTTCTCTGTAATTATGTTCGACTTCATAAGAACAGCATGGTAATTGTTACCTTTAAGTGCATTATATTGTTCACATAGATCAATACTTGACAAGTTAATGCGTTTGTTTTCCAGGTACTCGAATTATTATTGAGATAATATTATGCGATTAAACCATAATATTATTTATTTATTTAATTACACAAATAGTTATCAATTCAGTACTAGTAACCTGCCTACATCGATAAAAAAATAATGGTTTAACATATTTTGAACTTTTACATTAAATATGAATTCAAAAATACATAAGAACTACAAAAGATAACGACGACACATTACGACAAATTTATTTTCACTCCGCGATCAGGTGATTATTATAAAAATATTTGAATTATTTTTATTTCGTAAAAGATTTTTGGAAGGTACTAAAAATTATAATAATTTTAATAGAATAAACATACGACCAATATATTACTGATGGCCATTAA
Organism: Druceiella hillmani; assembly: GCA_039881145.1. Taxonomy (NCBI): domain Eukaryota; kingdom Metazoa; phylum Arthropoda; class Insecta; order Lepidoptera; family Hepialidae; genus Druceiella; species Druceiella hillmani. The sequence continues at coordinate 4,297,634 of JAYKKI010000054.1, forward strand.
TAAATATAGGTTGTAACATCAGATGAAATTATAAATTTTTTCATAGCCAATATAATTAATTATTAATAAATAAAATATTCAACAGCCGGATGACACATCGATTTCTAAATTAGTTATTTCAAAGAGAATATCTATTTCTACAACAATGTATATAAAATATACCATATTATAATAAAATATCTTTTGTACTAAATTGTAAGACTGGTTTGGAAAAAGTCTTTAAATTATATTTAAAGACTATTAACTACATTATGACTATTATTATATTACGAACATTTATGTAAACTTTGCATATAAAACACATAGTAAAAATTAAATATTTTGAGGCATATTTGCAATTTAATTGTAAATCAATTAATCTGGTTCTGTCACACCGCACTCAATTGTTCTTCAAAATCATTCATATAATTGAAATACGACACTTTTATGATTTTTCACTTGTGACACGAAGAGCAATGAAATTTTATGCAATTTATAAATTTATTCCTCTATTTAAATACTATTGTGTAGTAATGTTCAATGAAAATAGGACAAACTTCAAACAAAATGCTAAATCAAATGGACGTATTGTCAGTATAACACAAAATAACCTAAAAAGCTTACTTAGTAAAAAGTTCAAATAAGCTCTCGAGTACAAAGAGGAAAAAGCTTTTACTAACTGATGCGTAAGCAAACAGTACCGGACACCTGTGAATATTTGACATCTCAAATATCTGACTTTTGAGAGGAATGTAAATTTCCAACGGAACAAAGTGTGACCTACTTTAAGTTCAAATATTTTTGAATCGTATAAAATTCCATGTAAATGCCTAACTTTCCTTACTCAATATTTTGCACGCGAATTGATTGTCGACTTGTGCTTTGAATGTATTTATATATATATATATATATATATATATATATATATATATATATATATATACTCCACGCGGTAAATAATTTACTATCCAGGAGACCAGGACATATATGTACACTGTCAAAGCGTAATTTTATACCAACAAATTATACTTTTTAGCATTAGATAAAATCGAGCTAACGATTAGAACGTTATTATTTAATTATTGTTCCGGTAATTGAACTTTTACTCTTAATTTTTCTTGATTAAAGTGAGTTTCTTCATAAACTTGATATCGCAGCAATTTTCTTTAATCAAATTTGCCATAATTCCAATTTACGAGGTAAATTTTAATACAATAATTTTACTTTGACTTTAGTTTTGTAGAATTCAATGTCATTCCATATCAAATCTTTTATCTTTAGTTTCAAGGAAAATGAAATATGTATATAACATCAAATTAAATTATATTGAATAATTAAAGGTAAAAGCTTTGAAAATTACGTTTCGTTTATAATATACATGAAAAAATATTAAAAACTTTTTAAAATACGGGTAGTTAAATAAATACGGGTGTTCCATAAAATAGACAACTTGCCACTTAAACTTTTTATTATATCATTATTTCTTTATATGAGGAATTGTCGGTAAGTTTTAAATACAATAGAAATTATGGATTGAAAAAGTTTTATTTTATTTCCTGATATAATGTTCTTTTTTATTGCAAAATTTAATGCAAAATTTTCTTTACTTTAAAGTACTGCAAAAACAGGTAACTCTAGAGTATTATTTCAGAAAGTGTGACTAAAAGAAGTTTTGGTTTAATGTTGGGGAATCATTCCTTTTTTATTTCGTCTTTTTTTCAATAAGCAGCAGAATTGACCTTTAATTCGATGGTTAAACTATTGTTTTCTTTGGAAGTTTTGCTAGTTTCATTAACAAAAAGTTTCGTCACAACCGCATCGCATATCGATGAAGTACCACGGAAGTGCTCCTAAAGGAGGTTTCACATCTTGATACAATAGAAATTTCACTTCCAAGTAAGGTTCTGAACTATTCATCATTTATGTTTGTATAGATATTCCAACGGAAGTACTTGCCCTTTAAGGTTCCTGCTAAAAAAATTAAATCGGAAGCTTTATAAGAGCAGTGACGTATCTGTATGTTTTTCGTATTTTTCATAGAAACCACTATACGTATAACCAGTAACTATCGTTTAAAAATGTTTATACAATAATTTTTGAAGGGGAAAATTAATAAAGTATTCGAAAGCTTTTTTTTTTCAATGTTATTTATATTTAGGGATGTTGTTTGAAAGGGTTAATAATAAGTAATTCAAAAATATTTTTGCATAATTTTGGATAGCATATCTTCAGAAAAATACCTAAAAATATGCAGTTACCCTCTTCCTTTACTTCTAAAACTATTTAATTTAAAATATTTAGATTTTTTGAAGGCTAGACAAAGGCTGTAGAGAAACTATAGCGATTATCACAGATCTAATAAATTTTTAAATATGCACCTAGTTTTAACGCCTATTGGAGATATGGTAAGCAATAAATTTAATGTTTTCCAAAATGAATGTTCATAAATAAATAAATTGAAAATACTTTGTGGAGAATCCCCGTAGTATGAGATCTACTCGTGATTGACCAAATTTTTGATAAATTGTCATATAGTTTAGGATCCAAAAGATAATAATGTGGAACAATTTAATAGGGAAATATATACACACACATGTCTATATATATATATATATATATATATATATATATATATATATATATATATATATGTATATATTTATACATAAGGTAATTGAATTTCAATTTCCATTCCAACTGCACGTTCTCTTGACTTGAAATTTGTGATCCCTCAATAACAGCAAGGTTTACACCAAATCTTTAAGTTCAAAATACAAGTAAAAGTTTCAGAATATTGTGAAATAAAAAATTTAATAAGAAATCACATATTAAAGCAAAAAATTTAAGTACCTGAGAATATTTTTAAGGAGGAGAATTGGAAAAAGAAAATGGTTTTACATTCTTTTACTATGGAGAAAGATATATTTTAGTTGACAGGCACGTCTTTGAGGACTGTACCTATTCAATGTGATGCACGTCTTATCCAAACATTGGGATTTCATTTATGATAACTACACTCATTATCTAATTACGAATAAGAACACCGTTTTGTACTTAAGACATTCGGGTATTATTATTTGATTACGTCAAATTTCCGAAAAATATTGCTTGAAATTCACTTTTTCTGAATTCCGTATCCCGAGAGCTGAACATGGTGGGCATTATTTCAATTCTTTTTTTTTCATTTTTGATTTACAGAGGCTGAATACTTTTAAGGTCAAATATTGATTGTCTTTTCAATGTAATAAATTGAAATTGATTTAAAATGTTAGTCATATTTTTTGTCCACTACATTTCCCGTTATTACCACATCAAAGTTACGGTTTTAGAATTATGTGCCTCATTATATTTTTACTTCTATCTGGGGTATTAAAATCTATTCATCTCAATTCTGAAGACCGTAACTTTTATAAGGTAATTATAGAAATTAATAAATTAATGTGATGAGAATAGCGTAATTTAAAATTAAAGTAGGTAAGATTTGTTGGTTATTTTTTTAGTAGATTTTTATAAAATGTTTTCTCTCTGTCTCTTAACCAAACAATTAAAATAACAATAACAATGAAATTTTTGCAACTGAAAAAGTAAACGCTATAATAATACCACATTTATTTTTTGATATTTTATGATTTACGCAGAACAACGTCGACTTTAATGTATCTCGAAAGAAATTGTATCTAATGAGAATGGGAATAAAGTCGATTATCAGATATATGATGCAAAGTTAATAAAATTTTAACAAGGAAAAAGTTACGGAAAATCGAATAAGATATTTGGCGTAAGTGGAGTGTTTTGACTATAGTATAGTGAAGTGTTTTGACTATAACGAATATATTATGATCGTTGCTAAAGTAAGGAAAAACAACGTGACTCAGCCTTTGAATATGAGGTTCCTTTCTTAAATATTATATATTTATATATATATATATATATATATATATATATATATATATATATATATGTATACCTATGTTAATAAATATAGGTTTGATTAGCTTAATTTTGAACAAACGTTAAACCATTATCAGCTACTACAGCTATTAATGAAACTTTACAAATTGCGAACAGACCATAGAATCCTATACCTGTGTACATATAATTTGCTACTTAATAATTACAATTATTAAAAATTCATACACATCGTATATTGACACAAAACCTCTCAGACTTGTTGGTAAAGTACTACATGTAACTCTCATCGTCACATTTTAAATTTATATAGCGAGTTTTATTAATAAAATTTAAAAATATTCAAAGCATTTAAAATATATTTGCTTAACTCACACCACGTTTACGACGTAACGAAATTTAGATACAAGTTGGGTAATAACAAAAAAAAACGGTGTCCGGTAGAAGTAAACCGCCGACCTACTTCCATGCTTTAGATCTTACCTGGTAATGGGACACGTTTAGCTATCTATGTGTGTATATGAACGTATATTTCGAGCAAATACACTGGACACATTTCAATATTACAACATTTTTAATGCAGCGTTTAGATTATGTTCAACATATATTTAATTAAAATTAATAATATCTTTACGAAATATATAAAAAGCATAATATTAAGAAAATTGTTGAAGCATACATAACTTGATTATTTCTGTACTCAAGAATTGGAGCAATACTCTTTACTGACTCATGAACTGTTCTTTTAAAGTAATTTTTGTTCCCTCGTGGTGTCACAGCTCAGTTTTTTTACTATATTGATCTTGGTGCAAAATATAGGAAAAACGTTAGCATAATGTAAAAAAAACTACGTAACAATCCTGGTTTAGAATCTGAACTGTGTGATAAAATTATTGTAGTAAAAACGTTTTATGTATGTATATTAGTATACCCTATAAATTTACAGGCAGCAATAAGAAGAAAAGACGTGTAGCTCATTAAGTTAGTTTAATGTAGTTTCGTGGTATTTTGGAGCGAATAAACAGCTCTCCGTGATTGTGTAACATGAATCTATTTAAAAAATAAGTTTCTGGTTTTCGTTTCCAATTAAGGACTTTTCGTCGTGCTTACTCCTATGTAATTACAAGTTTTCGGCAAGAAAAACCTTCATAAATACACAATTATAGAATAAATTCAGAGTTCCTCACCGTTCCACGTATTGTAGCTGCACGTACAGACCTACCCGCCGAAAATCATATAATAAGAAATAGTTTTAAAATGAACATGCAGTAAAAGTGTTGAGCGTTGACAATCGCTGTACGATATCTACCTCCTAAGCAACACGCCGCAATCAGGTAGCGAAGCATGCAGGCCAGAGACTCTGAGACATCCACTTGGCATGGCGATCGACGACGGAAAAAGCGAGCGCGTGCCACGCAGGTCTATCCGTATGCTCACGCGGCATACATGTTTCTTTCTACTTTTCAGTATTAACTTTATAGTATTAACTATTTTCATTATTATCTCTTCATTATACTGTTATAAAAGGATGTGTGATGCTAAATAAATAAAATTTCAATATCTTGATTTCTACCCATCAAAAACATTACTCGCTTCACTGGGGGCCCCGTACCGAAATATCATACGAAGGGCCAATTTCTGCTCGACAACTCAACGACAAACGACGAGATGTTACTAGAAACAGTTGCAGGTATTTTCTTTCACAACGATCCCGCTAAAATACAAAATACAAAATTATCTCGATCCCGATACAAAATTAAGCTACGCACAACATGCCCCAAGTTATATGATACAATCGCAGGTAAATAATTAGACATAGCGAAGAACTAATATTTATACTTTTAGCCTGAAATTTATTCATATAAATATAAAACTAGTTTGTTTATGTTTGCGTGTTCAGGTTTCTAGTAAAAAAAATGTTTTTTTCGTAATGTAAAAATATTATGCAATAAGACCATTTACTATTCACAATAATTAAATATACAACAGGGTCATGAATTTTATTTTGGTTTTGTCACATAGCCTACGTAAAATATTATTTGAGAAATAAAAACCACCAAATTTCATTGTAAAATTCGCGTCAATCGGTGTCACGTAATTTAAATGTGAATGGAGATGATTTAATTGAATGTAATTAGAAATAATGCAGTTTATACAAAAAAAATTAATCATCAAATTAGTCTCCATTTCGTTTCGAGTGAGTATGATAAAAGGAATAAAATTTTCTAATCTAATTTATTGTTTTATGTTACCATAATTACAATTAAGTGCCCACGTCCGTTAACGGCTTCTTAACAAAGTTTCCGCCGGAACTATAAGTTTCGGTTGGAAGTTTCCTGTGAGATTAGTTTCTATATTAACTTATAGCGCTAATGGTGCTTTGAAGTTCCACGACAGTTTCAAACTTCTTAATGTTGTGACCACTTAATAATTTTATTTTATGTTTGTAGCAGTAAATGGAAGATGAAAAACGCAAAGGATATTTAGTTTAATGGATAAATGTTTTAAATAATTGTCTGAGAAATCACCATGACGTTTTATTGATGATTTATTATGAAATCCATAAGAATATTTTCCGTACTTTTATTTGCGTCTAGAAATAATTCTAGACACAGACCTTTTCTGATCCTATATGTAGTACAATTTCAAACGCTACAATAATAATTTACGTATTTACCTCAAAAGCATTCCAATGTAATAAATTAGTGCACAATCAGCAGCACGCCACTACCACGTGTTACCTACCGCTTCGCAAAACCATACAGGGCGTATTTAACAGATCGCCATCGCTCAAGAATTTATCCTATCCTGTTCCGCTCAGTGAAGTTATATTTCTTTATTCAGCCAGGCTATGATAATTAGATAAAAAAATTACTAACACGTGGAAAAAAAATAATTTATAATTTATTTAAAAAATATCGCCACGATGAATTTCAGAAATGTGGCAACATGGTAATTAATGATTTCACGGCTATTAAAAGTTATAGTCGGTACATATCTAGTGAATTTGCAACTAGGGATTCATTCTTTATTAAATAGTGTGACGTTTCATTTTTATATTTCATTTTATGTACTTTAATGTATCTAATTCATACATATGGTGGACTTACTGCTACTAAAGCAATCTCTTACGGCCAACCAGAACTCCTGTCCAGCCCCGATCGAGGAGCGGGAATCGAACCCGTGTCCCCACGATGCGTCGTGCAGTCCAAGGCTTTGTGCCTTATGATTAGTTCAATACATCACAACGAACACGTTGAGGTATGATTAATAAATATTACAATTAATGATCTTACAAATATTTAAAATATTTGGCTATGATACTAAAAGCTGAGGGAAAAATTTTAGGACATTTTTTAAATTAATTTCTAGTTTAAGCAAAAAGGGGTATCAAGGATATATAGTAAAAGAGGTATCATTTGCCACCCTGAATATATTTACCCTTACCTAATCTCAGCTTGAGTGTAAAACTCTTCGCGGTAAATCTAATTTACCCGAACACTTGCTCTGTCATCATTGAGTAATTTTATGAGTTATACCAGATAATATGGTGCAACTATTTCAAAAGAAAATTCTTAAAATTTCCTTCATTTCACACTTTAAAAATGATTTCACAAGCCTACGAAGTAAGTCAACTGAATCGTTATAATTTCTGGCCTTCGCCATTTGTCCCAAAATTGTCATCTGTTCTGCTCTTTGTTGAAATAAGTTTATTCATAAATACGAATGTGCAAATAAAATAGTAATAAATTACGTAAAATGTTTATGTTCAATCCATTTTTAAACCCATCTAGTATTGAATTCAATACCTAACTTCGAGCTTTTAAATAAATTAATCTTAAATCGTTATTAAATTAAGTTATATTAGGAAAATGGAAACAGGCCATGTTTTGGTAAGTTAAATTTATTAAGTATTTGGTAAGTTCAATTTATTAAAAACATAAGAGGATATGAAATCTAATCAAAATCAAAACAAGCTTATTAAACAAATCCATTAAAACAACACAATTTGCATAATAAGACGACCGCAATTTTTATATTTCTTTGCAACAACTTGTTTTTGATATAAAATAATTTTTTCTTCAAAAGTCAATACTTTATATTCCTTTTACAACTGACGAATATTCGTACTAGTAATGAATTCTTTAGAAAATTTTCATCAAGGTCGCAGTGTAAGATTTATTGGAGAAAATGTATTTCAGTATCTTGAGGCATAATAAATGTTATTGTGGATATTTAACTTCTATCCGAACGGACCTTATTTCTTTCCTTTTACGATTTAGTTCTACATAATAACCAATTCTTATTTTAAAACAATTTTTGGTCTAATTTACACTGACTTTATTTTTTTATTGTTTAATTTTTAAGAAACATTTTCTTTTAAGAAAGAGAAATAAGAATTTACGACGCAAAAAAAGAGAAACCATTTTCCTTGACGTTGAAAAAACGGCACAATTTTGAAAACCTAAAGAATTGCAATATACGAAATTGGTCAATTGGCACGTCGTTCACATCACGCACTCTTACCTACGTAGAATGAGCTTGAATAAGCTTACCACTTAATGAATGTGAAAAGTTTAAGCAAACCGTGCGTCTTTATAAGACGCATTAGTAAATTTCGAAAATAAAATGATATGCAGATTAAAAAATGACTTGAGTTACAATTTTCAATAATTTTTAGTTATGAAATTTATTAATATTGAGCATTTGCAGTTAAGAATATAAAATCTTGCATTTGGATAATGCATTAGCTATAGATTATTCAAAATTACAGGTTTTTACATAAAATTAGAAGTAGTGAAATATTTAAAAAAAAATCTTCATTTGTCGCTTCTTTAAATGAGTTATGGGCGCATTGGTAAAGTGCTGGAGCCTGAACTGAGTTTACATCTTAGGATGAGTTTTTATTTTCTTATTATTTTCTTCATAATTAGTAATTTTATGTTTTGAATGACAATCAGGAAGTCAAGAGGCTTGAAATTGATATTTTGCTCTTACCCGTTTTTTACTTTCCATGCAGCATTAAAAAAAACCATTTCACCAGTGCATTTAAATTATAATTTGAATAAAATGTGTATATTTGTTTATTACTTATGATTGTAAATACTCACAAATCATATTAATTGAAAACCTATGCTTTTCAAGTGCCGTACATCAAAAGGAAAAAACGGAATCCTTAGAAAACCACTCATATACCCGTCCGTTTCTTTGTCTATCATAAAAGTTTCTTAAAAACTTAAAATTAAAGTGGAAGTAGGAGAAGATATATTGCGCAACACTATAAAGCCTAGTATCTTGAAAAAGAAGCTAAAAAATAAAAAATGCTGAATTTTATTTTGAAAGACTTATCATTAAAAACTTTGTTCAAGGGAATAAGCGAAAACAATATTTTTCGCCTCCACTCTAAATAATTTTCTGCATCTTGCCTGAGCTATGAACAATGTGAATGAAATTCGATCAAGTAAACAGGTATTTGCAAATGTTTACATATTTGAGTATATTTCAGCTCTTTGCACGAGTATACCTCCAGAAGTTTGGTAAAAAATAATTATAAATTTTGATTTCATCTACGCTGTTCTATATTGCTACCACCATCAACGTGAATGTTTTAAAATCCGCTTTATATTCTTTATTTAGAATAAATTATTAGTGTGATTCGTGAGCTCTGATTTTTGTCTATTACATATTCTAGTGACAAAAAATATGAAATGTTTCTCACTATTCACATTCTCAAAATTAAATATTATAACTAGATTTGCCCCCGATTCGTTAAATTTGGCGAGTGTTACTAAATGGAATAAATAACATAGTTCGTACAATTTTATTATATATGTAGTGAATTTTCTCTTGAAATTTTTTATTTCTTCTTTTCGGCATGTAACGAAGAAATAAAAGTAAGCAATAATTTGATTAATCTACGTTATACTAATCTCAGCACAATTTTGATTTTTTTTTAATTTTCACGTTGTCGAAATATCTTTATACGTTATGTTAAAATAGTATTACAAATTTAACTCAAAAATGGGTTTACAACTCCCTTCACAAAAGATAAATCCCACATCCTCCTAAAGTGAGATAATTTTCCTGCCAATCCATCTAATAAAAGACAAATAAAACAAACAAAATAACTTCACTCTTTATAACATTGTAAAATATAATTTTCCAAGTTCGTGCATTACTTATTAATAAATGAATGAAAACTAAAACAATGAAAATAAAATGAACGTTAACATTTTCGTTTTACGAGAAATATTTACGCTCGAAGACGTTGTTTTAAATAATTTAAAATCTTAATCAGAAGGTTTAAATAGATTCGATCAATATCTCAACAATCATAACGAATAATTTCAAAAGAAAACTTTTCACTGTTTCATCGAATGAAGAAAGTATTTTTTTAAGTAACTTCAAAAAGGAGGTTCCCATTTTGACGCATATTTATTTTTCACGTATTTAATTCGGAGACGCGTTGACCATATTTATATTATTTTTTATTTATTTAAAAGAAAATGGTTCCGTAGAAACCCAAAATAAATACGACCAAAACCTGATAATAGCTCCGGAAATATCTTATGCAACTCTTCAACGGATGAGAGTACAAGACGTCTTTGAGAAAATTAATGGTGGATGTGAACACATTTGACATATTTTTATAAAGTCTTAAATCACAGATCGTGGTCAGAGTCTAATAATGGAGATGGATAGTGGTTACAGAAATTCTCCAGTAAGAAATAGATTTACAGAGTTTGGCCTCATTTAATTTGTCAAATTCATAGGTCATAAATATTGACAAGGATCTGACAATAGAGTCGGAACGGTGGCGACAGTAACAATTCAATCGTGAGGAGTAGATTCATTATGTTTGGGCAAGATTGACTTGTTTTGACGAGTTCTTTGATGGAGAATAGTGGCCAGGGTCTTATAAAGGGGCTGAAGCACCCAACAATGATGACGAATAATTTCTTCAATATCGCTAATTTGCGGTGAAATATTTTTTTTCCAAACACGAATAAATTTTTAAAATATTGCCACCGTTAGAGATTTTCGGAGTCGGTGTCAAATCGAAAGTGTTATTTTGACACTTACCAAATATTAACTCTTCTCTTACTCTCTCTCTCACATACAAATGCATGTACACATATACCCTGTCACGTAATTGCCAACTTGTCATAGACTCTAAAAATCTGTAACATTAACAATATTTCGACCATATTTCCACCGACGCAAAAGTTCCACTTAAGTAATTTTTGTATTTTGGAAACGACATTTTAACGCAGCAGTGCTATATATTACTCATATTTTTATTATTTAATACGTTTCAGTGCATGTCTTTTTCAATAGTTATATGAATTCGGTTGAATTTTCACAAAAAAATTTTGTGTCATCTACATTTACTAAGTTATTGTATATGTTTATATTCAGTTCATTTTGGAACAAACCGTTAACTGTTTAAAATTTCATTTAACGGTAATTCACTGACGGTAAACTAAAGGTGCAAGGTGTAAATTTCAAATTTATTTCGAATTATGAGAAGGTATATTTGTTGACGATTGAAAGCATACTTCAGTATACAACAAGTATGGATACAATTAAAATCGATTTAACTTCTAGGATGTTCTAGTATATGCAGAATTACAACTCCTCATCGCATTAGTTATTCATAAAAACGCGCAAAATAAACCTTTTTAAAGTTTCATTCTTCAAAATGGTACCCTTGCAAGTACACTGTCATTTCCGTCCGTCTATTTTGCGTAATGATAAAGCATAGTAACCAATATTTATTTCAGGAGTTGACCCATCAAAAATGCGTACAAAATTTTTTGAGGAAACGAATATAGTTATTAACACTTCACGTATCGTGTGGAGAATCGCCTGAAAGAGCAAATTAAATGGAACCTAAGACCTATTTCCTTTTAAAACCTTATATAAATTGTTAAAGACATATTATTCCACAAATATATTCCACTATTTTTGAAACTGCAAAATCATAATTGTGAAAATAAAGTTATTAGTAATTTACTTAAATTTTACTGGAAAATTATGATAATGATTCTGAGTTTTATAATTTTTGAAACATTTGCAATAATTTTAAATCTGTAAAACATTTGCTACAAATGATATTAATAAATACTCTGATTGAAATATATGCCCTAAATATTTGTCCGTAGTGTACAGAATTATTAACATAGAATTACAGAATAATTTTGCACATTGAAAATATTATTAAAAAGTGATTGATTTAGCATATAGAATGGAAACAGAAGCCAGATAAACTTTTTTAAATTGTTGTCTGTGTGTCTGTATGTCAATTTGAGTGGATATCACGCAAAATCTACCGGACAGATTTTAATGAAATTTATATGGTATTACTATATACCCAGAAGCAACATAAACCAATTCCTATTTACATGCAAATGAAGTCGTAGGTTCAACTAGTGCATGCATACGTGTATACGGAACGCTCGTAGTAGGCTTTTTATTGGTAGTAAAGAGGTTTATTTACACGTTTTGATTGATCGTTTAGACTGAAAAATGTATGTATATATATATATATATATATATATATATATATATATATATATATGTATATATATATTAATTTTAATTAAGTATTCTATGCATTGTGTATCAATAGGTGTCAGCAGAGAAGATTTAAATCTTGTATGAAAATTTTACTGAACCTGTTTTGGTTTTAAATGGAACGGAAATCGCCATTTTGTTTATCCGCCTGGTTGACTTTATACTAGTATCTTTTACACCAAGTAATATAAAGTTATAAATGGAATACGTACATATAACATTAATAAGGAAACTGGTCGCAAGTGAATACCAATAAATTGTAATTAGCATATTCTTAGTAGTTTAAAATGGAATCGAATATTATTTTATTTATTAACAAGCACAGGGTTGAAGTAAATTTAACAGAAAATTTCGCCAAAAATAATCAGATTTTGCTGCGCGATGAACGGAAAATCATTGCGGGAATAAGGAATTCTTCAAAAGAAACGAAAAATACTTTTTTTTTCTAATAATGCTAAATTGTTATACAAGTGCTAAACTTATTATAGACAGCGGTGCCCGTTACTTTACCATAACTCTTACTTTTATTCTGTGAGCACGATTTATGAAAAGTGGTTTTTTCCTTATTACTTGGTTTTACTTATTTAAATATCTTTCTTAGCACTGTGCAAGTTTTGTAAATATTACAAGGTACGAATGATAAATACTAAAAGAGTAATAGAAAGAGTTAACAAGAAGTAATGAGAGTGACAGAGTATTCAAAAAGATTCGTCTAAAGGTCAAAATATTCGACGGAAGTGCCTTAATTTTGAAACGTCACGCCGCCAAAGCGAACAAGTGCTCAATACAATTTTGATCTGCCATATGGCCATATTGACGTTTTCCTCGCCTTCAAACTAGCGGCCGTTTCGCTTTCCTCACGTCAATAATTTGATTAAATCGTAATAAATTTTTCCAACTATAATCTATTGACTCCTACAGTTAAAATAAAAAATGCTTTTATCCCCGTCTGTTTTAATCAATGACGATGAGTGAAAGAAATGCTAAACCGGAGTATGTAAAATCAAATAATGTTCTGTATTATTTTCTAAAACTTTTTAGTTTATATTAATCGTGTTTTTCTTAAATATTATTACTAAATGCCTTCTATTAAATATTAACAAAACAATGAAATAAAAATGGAGAGGTAGAGACATTCAACCAATAAGAAAATTTAAAACCTGCGCAATTCAAAGGAAAACAAGATCTGATCTAGAATTATTGAGTGATTGAGTGCTAATTGAATGATTATATTTAATTGGATCTGTGATTTTGAACTATTAAAAATATATAATTAATTACGGAACTAAAGTTATCACCAGAAACATGTACCTAGGAAACGTAAAACAGTGCTTGTTCAGCATCTCAAGGGTCGCATCGTTGCTGTGCTGAGTGCACTCTCGGGTGTGGTCTAATTGTGAAAACCCTTAGGAGCCTAGCACATTCAAGAGGACATGTGGAAAATATGCATATCTTAAATTATATACGTGGTATTAAATATATCTGCATATTATTTTTAGTGACAATAAACTTTAATATATGCATGTTTCAGAAAAGTTTATTTTTTAGTGGAAGTAATGACGATTACACATGTCATTTTTATCATAAAAATTACTAGAGAAAAGTCATAAATTTAATAGCTAAAACTAGATATAGCTTAATATTTTTATTGTATATTGCCTGCAAATTTTAGGCAATATTTGTCTTCAAATGAAATAGGTTTTTTTATTTATCATCTAGATTAATTTTAAGAAAACAAACTTTCACTACTTCAGACGAAAATGCAAATGTTAATTGCACATATTCTGCAATATTTTAAACATAATAATATCGAATATATATTCGAATTAAAAAAAAGGAACAAAATTTTAAACGATTTCATTTGAGTACTTAAAACTCAAACCGATTCGGCTAGACAATTGATTGAAATTGTATAATGTATAACTCCGTAAGTATTTTGTTACTTTATTTGGAAAAGTAAAATGAAACTTGAAAAAGTCCGTGCTGATCCTTTGATAATATCAAATAGTTGTGGAAAGCTTTTAATTGTTGCTCATAAATAAAATAAAAACAGTACAAAAATTAACAATCGAATTATCGATAATACTATAATATAACTAACGAACCATCAACACCCCCTGCTATAGCAACCGGACATACATCGGAATACTCTCGCAATTAGCTATTAGCTACAGCTGTTCACCAATATGTGGCGTATATAAACTTCACTCTGGTGAAAGATAGGCTACAATAACATTACAAAGCTGCACAGCAGCAATCATTACAGTAATAACTTAAGTTAACATGACTCATATACTTCAGTTAATATGTAATTATTTTTTGTGTGATAACTGATACTTGGCAAATGAGACTTTTTACATGTAATTTATGTTGGCAATTCGTTGAGACTGATGAATGATATAATGGCTAATTGTGATATCTGGAGCAATGGCAAATGTCAGCTAGAAGAAGATAGTTCTAATAGTTTTTCTTCTGAGATATTAAAATGCACATAAAGTAATTAAATTTTCTATAATTTTCTTATATTGATGAGGAGTTAAGAAATAATTATAATCAAGCTTTGATCGGAACTCTTTTTAAAGAACCAAATACTTATCAAACACAGACGGATGGAATTAATAATTCGAAAACAAAGTCTTAAAAGGACATATCTGTAGAAGTTAAAATATTTATTAAGATTTCAGTTTCAGGGACAGGCACAAAAAGCTTCCAGGAAAGTTTGCTAGATTACTGATCCTTTACTCAAGACTTCGACATTTATGTAGATGATAACTTTAAATATTTATTTACAAATTCTATATATTTACATTATCAAAGTAATGAAGATATCGTGAATGATTTTGTTCAAATCTCAAACTAGGTAATTTGTAAGAAAATTCCTAAAAAGTTCCAAATTCAAATAATATATTCCTTTGAAAAGAAATTTGTTTGAAATAAAACTTGTTGAATTAGTTGATTGCCCACTAGAATTTACATTGATCTTTTATGTATACATTGAAACAGAAAGTGATTTTGAAATTCAAATTGTAGATATTTTTGCTACGTAACTTTCATAAAAGTTAATCGCAAATTTAATTCAAAATAAATGGAGAACGTATTTTTCAAATTTTGGTATATCATTTTGCTTGAAAATAATTTATTCTACTTCACCACCAGTTCAAATCAAATAATCCGATTCTTATTTTAATTATAATCCGTTATAAGAGAACATTTACAAGCGACTCTTAACTTTAATCTTATGTTTTACATTTTAAGCAATTTTTTTTTTGCAACTTTGTTTTTTGTAATTCCACTATGAAAAATATATTTTATTTTAAACGTGACTAACATTTAAAAACAGAAAATCGCAACAGAAACAATAAAGACATGAAATTTAGGTTCGTATGATATGCACGATCGGTATTTTTTTAAATCCTTTCAACTTATAATTAAATAAGCTCATTTTTAGAGACACTTTTTAAAGTTAAACAAATTGTTTGAGTTGTAAATATAGAAATAAATCATAAATATAGTTGTCTAGATTAAATGATACAAACTGAGAAGAGAACGAAATGAGTAAGTTTCTATGTCCAAAATAACTATATAAGGGTCATTAGAATAAAGAAAAAGAAACAATTAAAAAAATATTGATTAAATAGAATAATTATTAAATAGGTTATTACATATATATTATAGATAGAGAATATATATATATCTATATATATATATATATATATATATATATATATATATATTTATATATATTAAATAGAATCTTACAGGTAGAGAAATAAATTTAAACTTTAAAACATTTAATAAATGTTCACTCTTACAAAGTAGTACAGTAGTAAAGTTTTCTATACTTTGTCTTAATTTTTATATCGAAAATTATATGCCGACTCGCGGTGGTATGCTTATTGACCAAGCTGAAAGTGCAAAAACTGGTTCCTTATATTAGTAAATATAATACGTTTTTGACATTGAGTTTTAGATTTTTTAAGGATTTAAATGTATTTAAATGTTTGGGCGTCACTTCTTTTCTGACATTCGAATGACAGAATAAAGAAAAACGAAGTAGGAAGCTGTTAATTAACATAAAATTATAATCAAAATACTCAAACCAAAACATTGTAACTTACTTTTTATATATATACAACTTTCATAATTTACATAACAGGTAAATTTTTGTACATAATACATATTTCAGTTTTTTTTTCAATTAAGCTAAGTTTCTAATTATATGTTTAATAAAAATGTACAATCTTGATTTCAACAGTTTGCTTCTAAAAATTCACTGAATAATTAGCTGAAAATTGGTAAATGACAAAACTCTAGCTCGATTGTATTAAAACGCAAATTATTTGTTTTATGTGCTATTGATAAAGGTTAAACAAGATTTTAAAATAATGGATTTTTTACAGGATGACATTATAGATGGAAAATATATTTACGGGACAAATTTATGTTTACATTTAATTTTAATGACATAATATTAACAATATTTACAATACATGGTGTAGCCAGTAAAAATATGAACCTAATATATTTAGCTGGAATGGAATTTGAATCCAAAATCTAAAATAATTTTTAAAAAAAAATTTATATGATTAACCGGGGCGGAAAAGCTTTTACAGCTTATGAGTATTAATGAGATATATCAAAATAAAATAACAAAAAATCATTTTTCACATGTTTAAGTATAAACCTTTTTGACATTGTTCGTATCAACGCAAAACAAATTTCATTCCAAAACTTTACTGCCAAATTTCCATTTAATTAATTTTTTTTACTAAATTCAACCATTAATAATTATTCAATCAAATGCAATTGCACTGAACTGATAATATGTTCATATTTTAGACTAGTTGTGCCTACAAGTTCGTTCGCGTGGACTTTTGATTTTTTTTCAAACAGGTTTTTAAAAAAAATACGAAATAAAATACGAATTAATCAACAGTTTTGTTACTGCATTATAAATAGCGCCATGTGGAATATAACCGAAAATGTCCAAAACATCAGAAAAACTATTAGTTATTGGTCAATGAGAAAAGTAGTAATGTGGATACATAGAGTTAGATATCTAGACTCCACTGTGTTGATATGTATAATTAATCTGCATTAGGTATATATGTAGTACGAAACGCGCAATATGTGTGAAACACGTACGTGTAGACCACAATTTCAAGAAGTAAGAGTGAGTAGGCATGCTTAATGGAATTCAACACCAATATCATTATAGATTCGGAAGCGTTTGTGGTATCACGATGAAAATAGTTGGTCCCTAAATTACTATCTTTTCTTTCGTAAAATCGATGTCAGTAAATATAGTCGTTTTTTAATTAAATCAGTTCACAGAAAAAAAAATTAAACATTCAATTTTAGTAATTTGTTTATTTGCGTTGATAACGCAATAACACGTATTAAAGAAAGATCTGAGATAGTAACAGAGGTAAAATAAAATTCAATGACATTCGAAGCATATTCGATAGTAGGTTAACAATAAATCGATCGGTATAATATTCAAAAGACAGCAAGGTATCAAAGACGGCAGAAGTTTCCCAAGTAAAACTGAAACAAAAATAGGGACCATCAAAACACGAATCAGGCAACATTACAAACGTATGTAACTACTATCCATTTATTAAGTGACTTGGATGCGTTTATCAATATAAAATTATAATCAAAATACTCAAACCAAAAAACTTTAACTTGAATTCAAAATGTAATTAAATTTTTAGAAAAAAATTGATACGTTTAACCGGGGCGGAAAAGCTTTTACAGCTTTTGATATTTTATTTTTTTAATAATTGTGATAGAATATTAATGAGATATATAAAAATAAAATAACAAAAAATCATATTTCATGTGTTTAAGTTCAAACGTTTATAAAAAAAAATTGCTGTTTTTCGTATCAACGCAAAATAAATTTCATTCCAAAAAGTTACGGTAAAATTTACTAAATTCAAATAATTAATTTTTTACATTTTATAAATACATTTGTGGTATTATCTATATAAGCCCAGGTGCTGACAAAAAAGTAACTTACGGTGTATATAGATAATAGAAAGAGGAAAACTAAAAATGTTAATAAACTCTCAACTAAACTTATCATTTCGATTTAATAAAATTGTCCCTCCCTGTCTATCCCCGTCCCTGTCTCTTTCTGTTAGATCGTAGTATAAATTTACATTTTACTAAAATGGATTTATCAGCATAATAATTCTTACCGTGAAGTTAAAAGTTTACTTTCCTGTCCACATTTTATAAGTTTAATATCGATATTGCTTTTCTATTTTAGTAACTTAACCTATGAAGCTGTCCCATATTTTCTTTCACAGATCCATAATCAAATTAAAGAGAAATGAAAGTATAAATTGTAGCATTTGAAATTACAAATTTATTCTTTATAAGTAACACGAAAGTATATAAATAATTAAATAAAAATCGACGTACTGTTCGAAGAAATACGCACATATTAAAATATATTTTCATATTTGTCTATGTGGTCATATTTGTCTATGTATTTCCATATTTGTCTGTATGGCCTGAAATTGTTGACGCAAATTAATCAAAATAATTTAATTTCGAAAATATAAAAATTTAAATGACGCATGAAATGAGCATTAAAAATTCAGATCGGTCCAACTCACGATTAAAACATTAAATGGGAGGAGGTGATTAGACATTTACCATCACTTTGAAACTCAATATTTTGCAAAAGGAACTTAAAAATGAAGAATGTTGAATGGGGACTTAATTCCAGTTTGAGAGGCTATCAATTTTTATGGAATGAACGAAACTAACATCTTTCGCCTCTGCTTAACATGTATGGAAATGTAAATTAAGAAAAATTATTAACAACACATCTTGCTTTATGTCTGAATGATGTAAATAGAATTTTATCAAGTATATATGTATTTGCAAAATTTCATGTATATATTATTAAGTCAAAAATTTCCGAAACTCTACCTCTACGATAGACGAATAAGATAAAATTATAAAGGTGCTTAGTTCCACCATCCACCTCTTTAAATTAACATACTGTTGAAATTCCTTGTTATAAATTTAAACAGCCAAAGTATTGTAGCTCCTTTTCATTAAATGTGAAAAAATCATCTCTCTGAAGCTTTCTATATTATAGGCTAGTAAATTTTCAACCACAATTTAATATACCGAAACATACGCGAAGTTCATATTAATTGTATTTTAAATAAAGCGCAAAGCTTTCAAAGAAATAATTTTAAATAATAATAACAAACTTAAAATTATAAAGTAATTTTTAAGGAAATCCGCGTATTGTTATCTTTACGTTATAATAAATTTCAATTTCAAGTCATGAACAATATTTATGTGTTTTAATTTATATAAAGTACTGTTCAGCTATTATAATATAAAAATTAAAAGATTTTTAAAAACTAAATAATTATATTTTTAATAATTATATTATTGTTGGTTAAGCGTATTTTATAACTTATATTAAATACCATTTTCACCCAATAGCCAACCTGTTAAAATTAAAAGGGTATACAAATTAATTAAACTAAATATAAAAATAATAGTTTAACAATTACCTTAGACTGGTGGTGAGTAATGTACCATAATCTTTCTTGAGTAATGTAAATAAAACTTGAGTATAATATAAGATACTCTTATATGCGCATTAATGTATTTAATAATTTTCACATATAAAAGTCGATTTTAAGGCTGAATCGGTCTTATTTCTTAAAGTACTGCGACATAATTATCTCGGTTTATACTTGATGACACCTTCACCTACAATATTGAAATTAGTTAGTCGGTATTCTGAGTGAAGGTGTCCTCAAGTATAAAACAAGGTAATTCAAGCATTGACAAAAATATTACATATTTGAGATTTCAAATTAATTTAACAAAATAAAACAGTGTAGATAAATAATTTCGAAGAATTTTCATGTCTCTCGTGGTAGATCGGTTGAATGAATTTGCAAATATTTTTGAATCTCAGAATTATTTAAAATCCTTTTAATAATAATTTAAATGTACCTAATAATTATTAGGTACATAAATACAATTATCCTTTTTAGGAGTGAATCGGTGTTGTTAACAAAATGTTGAAGGCATTTTTAAAAAGTCATTATAGTGAACACACGTATAGACTTTAATAAAAAAATCACATATTCAAAAAAATTTCAACTCTTCACGAGTACACATCAAGAAGTTTGGTAAGAGAATACGGTCATTTTTTATTTCATCAGCTGTTCCAACTAACTATCGCCATTAATGTAAAATTATTAATTTATTTTTAAATCTGCTTTGTATTCGTTTTTAAAATAAGATTTCACTTTGATACATGAGCCTTGATTTTTGTCTATTACTTTCTAGTGATAGAAATAGAAGAAATAGGAAAATATTTTCAATCCTGAAGGATTAAGGGAAAAATTATAACTAGATTTATTCCCATCCCTCGGAATTTACCCAGAGTTACTATATGAACTATCAACGTATTTTTCCTATGTAAGAAAGTATCAAAAGTAAGCACTCGTTTGAAAAATTCGCAGTTTGCTAATCTAAGCACATTGTAGATTTTTTTTTTAATTTTCATGTTGTCAACAACATACTTACACTTTATTTTAAAGTAGGTTCAATAGTACACACATATAACCCAAAAGAGGCCTTAGAACTCCCTTCACAAAAGATACATCCTATGTGCTTGTAACACATGAGGTTACATATACGTTGGTGAAAGTTGTTCCACCATTCACTAGAGACATATACGTTGGTGAAAGTTGTTCCACCATTCACTAGAGACCCAACAAAGAAAACTTTGCTGTTTATAAAATATAATTTTCCAATTATATGCACGATTTTTTAATAAATGGATGTAAATGTAAATAAGGAAAACAAAATAAAAGTTTTCATTTTAATTTTTTATGAAATATTTACACTCGAGGACGTTATTTTAATTAATTGAAAATCCTCATAAAAAGTTCAAACGGTTTCGACCACGACAAACAAAGTGCACAAATTAATATTACAAAAGAAAACTCTCCACGTTTTGCTCGATGTTTCTTCGAATTAGGTAAATATTTTATTAAATGACTTTAACAAGGGGAGATTCTCACTTTATTTTTCGCATGTATATCGTTGTACCCGGAGACGTATTGACCAATTTGTATTATTCTTTATTTGTTTGAAAAAAATGGTTTCAGAGAAGTTCCATGGAAGTATGGCCAGGACCTGACAATATCTCCAAAAACATCCTAAAGAACCCTTTAACAGATGAGAGTACAAGTTCCCTTCGCTAAAATTGACGCCTAGTTTAAACTCATTTAACTTGTCTTTTTAAGTACTTTTGGTCACAGATAGTGATCAAGGTTTGATGATGGAGACGGACGGTGGTGACGGAATTCCTCGAGTAAGAAATAGATTCATTGAATTTGGCCTCATTTTATTTATCTTGACGAGTCCATAAGTAGCGGCCAGGGTCTGCTGATGGAACCTAAATATATTGACAGTACTCTCTTAATCATGAGTAGTAGTTGACTTATCTTGACAAGCCCTTTGATCACAAGTTTTGACCAAGGTCTGATGATAGAATTGAATGGTGGCGACAAAAACTCATCAACGATGAAGAACATATCCAACATGTTTGGGCAAGTTGGACTAGTCCTGATGAATTCTTTGGTCACATGGTCAAAAATTGAAATACGCCTCACCCGGGGAACTAATGCGGCCCGCGGAATGGGAATCATTCAGTATGCTAAGAAAATTGTTATCTGATAATGGAACCGACAGTTAGTAATAAGTACTATGCAACGACCAGGAGTATTTTTTTTAAATTGCTAATTTGCGGTGAAATGTTATTTTCAAACAGAAACAAATTCGTAACATGTTGCCCCTGTTAGAATTGTTTGAAGTCCGTGACGAATTGAAAGTTCGTTAGGTGATCGAATCGTTAGAAACTGAGCAAATATTGACATTTCTCTCTCTCCCCCTCTCTCTCTCTCTCTTACACATTCAGGTACCTTACCTAAGTGCCGCATTCGATTTCGCACTGACTCCAAAATACTTCCTACAATAACAATATTTTATAAATTTGTTCACATCCGGAAACAATATTTTACTGCGTAAATTTCCGCAAACTACCCGTATTTTTAATATCTTCTTAAACTCTTCTTAAAATTTTATATAATTTCGAAACGATGTTTTACCCCAGAAATGCCTATTTATTTTCGTAATTTTATTATTTTACGCTTTTCAGTGCATTCATAATAAAATGGTTATTTGAATTCGGTTCAATTAATTATTAATAAATTTCATATCATCGTCATTTTTAACGTTACTGTGTGTTTAGTATTCATTTATTTATTAGACCGAAGGTGCAAGACGAATATTTGAAATTTACTTTGAAATTGTACGAGTGTTTGGTTGTAGAAATTATTTTTAACACATTTTGCTTTTAATTTTCTGGGCGATAAACTAATATAATGATATAAATCACGTGTGAGATCAGTTCAATGTTAAAACACAATTAAAAGGTACTTTAATTATGCGATTAGTGTGATTACGATTAAAATTGTATTTACGTGTGCAATGTGTACAAATACAATTAAAATAATTCTTTAGGTAAAAACACGTTTAGAATCTTACTTCAGATGTGCAAATACTCATAATTAAAATAATGCTTAATATGTGCGATGGTTAGAGAGACTATTAAAAGCATTCTTCACATATACCTACAATGAGTGCGGACACGATTAAAATTGTATTTAATCTGAGTAGTTGTAATTATACAATAATTATACCTATATACCTATATTATTTTATACCTAATTATACCTATAGTATAGGTATAATTATACAATAATTATACCTATACTATATATGTAATTATATCAATCGTTCAGGCTACTCAAAACAGACCCAAAAAGTAAATTTTTAGGGTCCTGTTCTTCAAAATGGAAACCTTTCTAAGAACACTATCATGTCCATCTGTGACAATCTTTTTTGAGAAACCATTTAAGAAAAAACTTGAAATTTGGCATAATGATAAGGGTTAAGTAATGCATTTCATGGTGGTAAGTAATACTAATATTTATAAATAGTTCAATTGAAATATTATGTAGTCTTAAATATTCGTTCAAAACGATACCATATACGCGCAAGTGTATACGAAAAGCTCGTGGTGAACTTTCAACTAGTACTTGAGAGGTTTATTTGTCTATTGATTGAGCTTTTTAAATTAAATTATTTTTTTAAGTAATTGTTTTATAGATATGTTCTTTGCACTGTACATAATGATTTATGAACAGTGAGGAATAAAAGCTTTTATGAAAACTTTACTGAACGTATTTTGGTATTAAAGATAATTGAGATCGCCTTTATAATTATTATTTAACACGCCTAGTGTAAATTTTAAACTAACATTTTTGGCACTAAGCAACGTAAAAGGTACAAAGTGGATATGAAATACATTTACATAACATAAATAAAGGAAGTGGTTTTAAACACATATAATAATCTGTAATATATTCCTGCGGATGAAATATGCAATAAAATATTAATTTAGGTACTAAAAATCACAAGGTGAACGCAAATTTGCATGAAAATTTCCCCAAGGGAATCGTATAGTGCTACGCGGTGGGTGAAAAATTATTGCGAGAATGATGAATTCTTCGATAGAGTTGAAAAATGTTTTTTTTTAATAATGGTAAGTTATTATACACGCGATATTTCAAAAATGAACCTATGTCAACTATTTCTTACAGACTAGAACGAAAAATGTTAAAAAATTACATCGTATTGGAAAGCACTTCCATCATCGACCTGATGCTCTATTTGAAGTGAGCTTTAAAAGTCATACATCATGCTTTTCTTTTAAATAGGCTCGCAAAAAAATGCTCGTCCTTTCAAGACAATGACGATTTTGTTATTGATAACTGGACTCATAAAAAAAATCCATTTAGTTCTTATGATATGCATAGGTTATTATTGATTTTATTAATTGGGCGATGACATTAACTCCGTGGAACTAATTTTTGAAGTAAAACTTCTTTACGCACACTTGAGGAGTAAGCTGGTGAATGCATGACGAGAGCGTTACGCAAAGTGTGATCGGGCGAGGCGAACGGAAGTTGAGAGGGAGATATAAGTTAGCGAAGACAGAAAAAGAGAGAGTTACTTTTCGTATATTACTGTAGAGACAAGAGTAGTGTAGGGACATTTTCGTTCTATCTTCCTCTCATAGACATTCCTATATATATATATATATATATATATATATATATATATATATATATATGCGAGTTTGCTAGCGTTACGCGAACGGTGATTTTTTTAATTATTTTTTAATTTCATTTCGTTCTTGAACAATTTTATAAATTATTATTTGGTTCAATACATTAAATATTCTACGTTTAAAGTGAATAAAATTGTAAATTCATATTTTGTGAATTTGAAGTTTTACTTCAGTCGTGTGGTCTAAAGCACACTCGTTTTTTTCCGAATTCTATGCTTTTAGAATTTCATTGACTTAGTTTTTTATTCTTAGACGCTATATATATATATATATATATATATATATATATATATATATATATAATATATATAAGACTTTTAACATTATATCAATAATGTGATTGCTGCGGAAATTAATTTTCCCACCATAACCTAATGCATCCTACAATTAAAGTACAAAAAAATATCATTGTCTATTCTAGTCAATTACTATGAGTGGAAAAAAATCGTAAATAGAACTATGTAAAATCTAACACTGTTCTACATTATTTTCTAAACCTAATCAGTTTACATTAAACGAATTACTTTTTCCCAAATGCACATACTGATTGTTTCTTTTTTTAAATATACCCAAAACGAAGAAACAGAAATGGATATGGCGAATTCAAGAATTAGGAAATCTCCACAAGACGAGGCAAAACAAAGTTTGATGTACAATTATTTCGAGTTCTAATTGCATGAAATGTTAATTTAATTGGATCTGTAGTTTTAAGAAAAGTTTAAAAAAAATCAATAATTACATAACTAAATTTCCAACTGGAAATATATGTCAAGCAAACGTAAAACAGTGCCTGTTCAGCATCTCAAAAGTCGCATCGTTTCTGTGCTGAGTGCACTCTCGGGTGCGGGTTAATTGTGAAAGCTCTCAGGAGGCATATTCAAGAGGACATGCGAAGAATATGCATACCTTAAATTCTATATGAGTTTAAATAAATTCTAATATAAGCATATTTCAGAAAAACTTATTTTTAGTGGAATTAAAAACAATTGTGACATTTATTTTATAAAAACTACTACAGAAAAAGAGTTTTCAGAGAGAAATTTATAAAGTTGTGAAATTCCTAAGTTTTGTAGGTAAAAAGAGATATAGCTTAATGTTTTTACTATATATCGACTGTAAATTCTTGGATTTTGGGTCGATTTGTTGGACATCGTGCTCAATCACGATAAAATTTCAAACAAATCAACCCAAAATTCAAATATAAAAAATCATATAACAATTAATTTAAAAATTTCATCTAAAAACTTCAATTTCACATAAAAAAGTCATATAAACATTTTAAATCCATATATAATAAATAATATAATCTATATAAAATCAATAAGAAATATGTTATCTTCGGGATATTGACTGACTAACCCACTGGCCGACTATTCACGTCACGAATCACCGACTAGTCGGCAGACTAGTCTGCGTACGACGATCATTCAACTCCATTCGTACGTGGCTACTATTTTATTAAATAATTTGCAAAAAGTAAACATAAAAGGATTATTTTCTTTTCATTTTTAAGATTCAGTATCCCAAAAGGAAAAAGGAACGCTTATAGGATCCCTTCGTTGTCCCTGTTGTTCCGTCAATGGACAATAAATAATATAATTTCAATTTAAAAACATATTTCCATTTAAAACTACGTTATGAAATTAATGTGCTTCTAAAAATATTTACTGTATTTTTTAAAACCCACTAGTCATTTGTTCCAAGAGACTAGTCGTCAACTGTCTGCCAACTATTCGGCACAATTTTTTTTTAGAGATTTTGCTGTAAGAAGGCAGAAAAATCTCCTCGTTAAATTAAAGCGTAAGCTCGAATTTCTGTTAGTACTGTATACTTTCATTACGCATACTTTCATAGATAATGAAATATATTTTAACTATAAAGACTGCAATTGCGGACAATAATTTTTTTTTAGCAAAAGGTGGTTCAAAGATTTTAAAAAATTACCGTTAGTTTGAGGGTTTTGGAATTATAAAAAAAAATAAGTAAGTTGAGTCCAAAATGTCACTAAATAATTTTCTATAATCTCACAATAACTATAATTGTAAAATACAGATTATATAAGCGTTTTACTTTTTTTTAATGTTTATTATTGTTTTTAATATTAACGTTGAAATATTATATTGCAAGAATGGGAAAACTTGCAGATAATAATAATTTTATTTTATCTTCAAAAACCCACTGGAGCCGATTTGCTTTACCAATTTAACATTGTATAAAGAGAGCGGCGTTTGATATTCTTTCCGTTTAACAAATAAATTTCGGCAAGTAGATAATAAACTAAAATGAAAATGTAACGAATAAAGTTAGATTGCTCTTTGTTATTGGATTCCTTTTTGGGTAAAAAGCAAGCGAAGTAACACGTAATATACGCACAACGATGGCTGAAGGCTAAAGCTTCTTACTAAAGGGGATGAAAAGTGGACGACATGTGTTGATTGTAAACAACAACAAAAAACAATGACGTTGTTGAAATAATATAAAAAAAATTTTGAAAAAACTCATAAACGATTGTTTAAAATTAGATATATAATATGACACAAAATCGGAAGAAAATCGCTTTATTTTGGTCTCCAAATACTAAAGAATCGGTAAATGAAGTAAATGTTTTATTCTGAAATTTATTGCAGTGAAATTCTAATAAATACACATTTCCTAGTGTGGAAGCTATTACTTATGCATTAATAAAAAATATATAATCTCATCCAGCTATATAAATAAACTAGCCAGCGGCAGCTAGTTTACGGATGTTTTAAAAATGCTAATCGTAGTTATATTTGAATAATGTCAACGACAATTTTTCTAATTATGTAAATAATTTAATATTATAAATATATTATTAGTATTACAATTATTATCAAACATATTTACAAAAAGAAGAATTATAATTACGTTTATGCCGGCACGGGTATTGTTTTTCATTATAAAA
Source organism: Druceiella hillmani (assembly GCA_039881145.1). Taxonomy (NCBI): domain Eukaryota; kingdom Metazoa; phylum Arthropoda; class Insecta; order Lepidoptera; family Hepialidae; genus Druceiella; species Druceiella hillmani. The sequence goes on from JAYKKI010000054.1 coordinate 4,325,281, forward strand.
ATTTTTTTTTTTATTTTGACACATATTTAGTTGCATCCAAAGTTATCAAAACTTTGGATTAAAATCTTTTTTTATTACAACTACCCCAATTTCTTTTTGCAATTTTTTTTCTACTAACTTTTGACATAAAAGCCTCCGATTTGATTTTCATTTTCTTCTGTGTCTCCTTTGTCATAGAAATAAACAAAATTAATCGTTACTAAACTTTTTGTTTCCTTGCCTGCCCTTCTCATTTTATATGCTGTCTTCATGCATACAAAAACTGCTATACTGATGAAACCTGGATTACAAGATCTAATTTATATACAAACTATTTATACGTGTTATAAAAGATGAAAGGACTTACACAATACAAGTACGTTTCTAATGAGACTATATAAAGTCATATATATTATACACATAGGAATTCGTAACCCAATATTGAATATATATTATTTAATTTAAAATAAATCATTTTATATAGTTTGAAATATCACATATAGTATGATGCTACGAACATCTGGCTATACACCGGCACCCATTGACTACTCTTTATCTCCTTTGTAATCTACAACTGTTTCAAACCAAGTATGAAGTATGAGTTTCGAACCAAGTATTCCAACTTGGGATACAAAAGAATTATTGCAAATTGCCCACTAGTTCAGTAAAGAAAAAAGATGTAGTTTTCGTTGAACTAACCACTTTGATCAAGGTTTACTTGCTAAAATATCCCCTTTTACCATGTGAATGAGGAAAGAACTCATAAATCTTAAAACCGAGAATAGACCATACCACCTCCGAACAACTCTTATGCTATGTACTTTTTTTTATATCCTCACTTCATTTTTAGAGTTAATATAGTCTAGTTAGATTTCTTATTTACTTATTTGTCAATTTCGAGGAAAGGAGTTGCAAGAAAATACCTTAAGATTTTCAAAGTCTACTCCATTTATTTTCACAATAAAACCGTCTTTATCTAATGAACATCTCCCTATTGCGTAATAACCATCGTCACCGTTCAAGTTTATCGTTTACTGCAAGTGTGATCTTCCATACATTGCGATTTCCAATTGTAGTTTCAACAGGGACTATTAAAAGTAGTGAAATTTAATATAATGTTATGTTGTATGGTATGATTTATTCCAACTTTTAACCCCATCGACAGAGAGTGGCTTAAATATGAGGAGTTAACCCTAATAAATAAACTTATTTCATAGTACTTTCACGAAGTTTCATGTTAATATTTTTCATTTCCTAAATTTTCTTTCCACACCATTTCAAACACTAATTTTAAAATTTTGAAAAATCTCTTCATAGAAGTTGCCCACATTACAAAAGAATTATACCCTCGAAATTATTAGAAAAGTTTAAAATGTTATTCCATTAAATATTTAAAATTAATATTTCACACTTTTAGAAGTTAATTTCCAAAAAAAAAGAATTTTTTATTATTTATTTTTATAGTGTTTTTGAAAACTTTGGTCTTAATAAAACATCAAATATTTATTCTCCTACACTTTTTGAATTCTTATTTCAAGCCCTCGGGGGTATGATTTTTAAAAATACCTTTTTAGGCGTCACCCATATTATATAAAGAATATTCCCTCTTATTAGATCCGTTTAACAATTAACAATCCATTAAAAATTGTCAAACAACGTTCCGCCCTCTCGCAGGTTAATTACTGAAAACTTAACAACATGTGTTCAGATATTTATTTTTAGAGTACTTTTATTGAGGTTCGTCTTAGTAGAACCGTATCATTTATATTCGCCATATAATCATTCTAAAACGTGTACTAGTTAAAGGGTTAAATTTTGAAAACACCGCTCTTTAATACTTCCTGCTTTAAATAAAGAACGCCCCCTTTAAATCAATAAAACAGTTTCATTATTTTTACTCTATTATAAATGTTCAATTCTCATTTTAAAAGATAACGTTATTTACAAATAACTTATTAGAAATACGGTACATCCCTATATGTCTAAACTTGAATATATTTCATAACTAAATACCCACTAAACACTTGAGTGAATTCTGTTGGTAAATAAGTTTACAATTTATTCATGACCTTATTTTTTTAAACATTTATGAATAATGGAATTATATTGTTCATAATTAATATTATTCATATAATCTTTACTATTAAAGTGCTTTCACAAAAAACGTCCTTAATTTTTCTCTGTTCTAATTTTAGTACTTATCAAAATTCTTTAATATGACTCTCGCAATATTAATAAGTACATTGTTCGTAAATTTTATAAAAGTGTTTCACTCGGATGTATAAAATATCCATTTTCTTCAAAATAGATCACCTGTTTTGAAACAAGTTGTATATAAATTTAAAGTAAACCTATGAAAATTTAACACTAAGATAAGAAACAATAATAAACAAATTCACTTAGAATATTGGCCACGTTAGATATAACTCGTTGTTTGGGTGTTCAGAAATTAAGAACATTGATTAAGTGCACGATTTTCCAATACAAATTATGTGCTAAATTTTTAATGGAAAAATCAATAAACATAAGAAAACAGGCAGTGAATAATGATAGTTATCCACTGTAGCTATTAAACAAGTTATTGTGATTAATCTGGTTATGTTCATTTAAACTTATTATGCATAAAATAAAGTTAACATTATTTTATTTTATCGATATGAGCCATAGAAACCTTATAATAATAAGTGCATTGACAACTTATTAAAATGTAAATTCGTTTGCAACATGTTAACTATAATGAAGAAATTAAAAATATAATTTCAACTAGCTATTAGAAAATTCAAAATATTCCCTCCAGCTATCGCTAACAGTTTTCAGTCATATTCTCTGAACGACAATTCTAAAGTTTAATCAAGGCTTAAAGTTCAAGTGAGCGACCAATTTACGAGAATCAATTCACAAATTCAAGGAAAGTTTTCAGACGTAAGTGCGGTCAGACACAGAGCTTTCGAGGTTTGAAACGAACGACAAATATTTGGTCAAAGCGAAAATTTAAAAGGTTTAGCGGAAAAATGGTTGATGATATTTTATTTAAAATAAGGCGAAAAAAAATTCGGGTAATATTTTTATTTACGCTTTTTCAATATTTTCTTTTGGTACGACGACAGTATTTCAATGGACAATTATTGATTATTAATTGTTTTATATTTTCTTATGGTACAGAGACAGTATTTCGGGCGATAAGTAATTATTTCTTTGGACATAAGAAACAAAACTATAACGATAGTTAATTTCATTGAATAATTTCAACCTAAAAAATTAGATTCATTAAAATTCTATTTCAAATCACTGTTGGTATCTGATTTTCTTTCCTCTGCGTTCCATATAAGCATATTTTAAAAAATTCTAAAGCTGACTATAGTGTAGTAATTGAAACAAAACTCACTTATAAAGTAATAACTAGATTGTATTTGTCGTAAATTACACTTAAAAATTCTTAGCCCAATTTTAGTTTTTATTAATATTTTTTTAAGTTCAGAATAACAAACGTTTCGAAAAGGACAAAAACTTAAAGTTTCGATGAACGATTAAGCTCTAAAATTTAATTTATAAATAAGCCGAAATGAGTTCTTATAAACCTATCCATACTTGAGTTTCATATCGACTTGAATATGTTGTTTGACATATTTTGAAAAAGTTGCTTAAAGAATATATGCTGAAAAGTAAATTCAAAAAAAGCTGTTCAAATCAAGAGCCTTCTCCTTTATGTAAGGATTTCAGTAGCAAAGGTTTTCTTTTATACACCTTAGAGCGCTATTACTGAATGGGGGTAACGATTTATACTCAACTGTCGCATTCTCTGCGTGCTAGGTTTTCAGCTGACGGCAATAATGGAATTGCGCGCTATGATACCTGAACCAAATTAAGATTTCAGTTGCAAGTTAAAAAGGTACAACTATGAATTTTCATTGGTACTAACATTTATATTTTTACTTGTTGTATTTAAAAAAAAAGTACTCGGCCGTCATTCTATTCCTAAAAGTTTGCAAAACTAAAGGAGACTTTTTCAAAATGAATGTAAACTCAAAAATGTTTATTTTATATTTTATTTTTTTCTCATTATGAAAAATATTTTTCTCTTAAAGCTTCGAATTTAGGTGCTTAACATTAAATCAGACACTTGCTTGCCGTACTTCCGTTTTGAACTAGTCCATATCGGGGCACTTTACTGCCAGATATCGATCTTGCAAAATATTTTTCATGAGGATTTTAGATTAAAATATGTAAGTAATGAATGGGAATGTCTTTAAGTTTTATTAAGAAAATCTTCTTCGCATTTGACAAACCTCTGTTACTTTAAATTTATATGCAAAAAATAATAACAAGTATTATAGATTAGAAAATAAAGTAGTAAGTAAAAAAAATATTTCACAATAGGAACACAAATTAACTTTTGAGATTTCATAAAATACAACATAATTTAAAAAATCCCATCCAAAAAACGACTGACAATATCATCTGTCCTCATACGTCTATCTGAATTAAAATTACTTACACGATTACATAGCTGCAAATATCGCTAGTACGCAGTCAACGCATACTCGCTCCCACGCCACAGCAACAGCACCAATACCATCTCGCCATCGCAACCCAAAACTTGTGAGCAAGGGCGATTATAGTTTGATAAATCTACGATTTATTATTACAATAATACTTTTATTTAGGGAGCATACAGTATTACAAATGATGTTAATATTCCTAATCTACCGATATGTACACATAGAATTACGACATAGAAATTAAGGAGTTAGACTGGCAATTTGTTTTTCCTGGGATTTTTCCTTTATTATTTAAGATATTCAAAGTCCATCAGACATAATTGCTTCAGATTGTTGACAGTTCAGAAAAAAGGGGAATATTTATGAAATATGAAGAGCAAAGTTCACAATTAAATGAAAATACATGATGTAGTATTATCTCTACTTTCTTTAAGTTTTTTACCACGACTTAAGTTTCGTTATATTATAACATGTGGTACATAACTTAAAGAGAGTAGAGATAATTCTACGTCACGTAGTTTCATTTAATTGTGAACAATGAATTTCCACAAAATTAATACCAAATATATTCAAAATTCAAAAGAAGAGCAAAAACTATGAAGTTCAAATGCAGTTAATTTTGCAGTACATAAACAAAACCCTTATATATATTAACGCCATTGGTATTGTTGACCCACTTTCAAATTTCAAGTATTTACTTCGGACCCCATTTTGAATAAAACTACAAATATTTTAAACATATTTAAATTTGAAAATAGATGCTAAATAATATATTCAACTATTTGGGGACAAAAAAATGCAACCGAGTCGTATTTCAAATTGATAGCAGCGGTATTTGCTAAAAAAATTAACTATGATATACAAACACCGAAGTCTGATCATAAGGGTTCCGTTTTATCTTTTGTATAGAGAACCTTGGAAATGTTTTGATATTTATAAAATTACAGTTAATATACATAAAATTCAGTAAATTGAAGAGCAACAAAACAAATTGGATACAATTTAAACTTAGGCAACTTTCTCGCAAAATTTCAAAAAAAAATCTGCAATTACTCGTACATGATTGTACCATAAGGCTGGTTAAAAGGCAATTTTGATGTCAACTATAGAATTTCAGCAGATGTCGTCAATAATTTTTATATTATTTTCCTCAACTGTTTAATAATTAGTACATTACGTATTTCTATGAAAAACACTAATTTTTAAATGTAAAGTTACAATTGAAATCGGTTTTAATCTTAATGTTTTCTTTTATACTTTATATACCACAGTACCTTTAGTTCAATAGGCAAAATAGATTGTGGTACAGATTGTGGACTCATGCTTTATCCATGAGTTTAGCATAGTCTATTTTGCTTATTATTTGACTGTATTTGCTATTATCCTTTCTAGATAGAACATCTTTATTCATCGCTATAAATATCAATTACTCAATTAGCATAATTTAAACTTTAATTGATTTTAATGTATTATGATTGGTTTTGACAATGTATAAATGTGAAATTCCAACTTTTACACATAACCAAAAAGAAAATATTTCCTTATCCATCAATTTATTATCAATATTACAGTTTCTCGTCTTATGTTTTGAAAACAATTCTTCGTCTGTAAAAATATTTTGAGCTACACTTACTCCGGTCTCATTTTTTAACAAACATTAAAGAGATATATGTCAGTTCACTTGTGCCAAACCACCGCATTTAAATTTGTTTTGTGAATTCACTCTCACTGTCATATATTTTTAGTCAATTAGATCATTAAGATATTAATTACTAAACACAAAATATGCAGTATTAAAATGTCACTATTTTATTAAAATTAAACGCTTAAAAATAAAATATGTAATACCTGAAAAAAACTAATGAAATGAAAATTAACTAAAAATTTAAAGATCTGCAAAATTCCGTTTTCGTTTCATTTGCTAAATATAAGTACACGTACAACCTGTGTAATATGGTGAGATGGAAAACAAGTATAATAGAGAGTAAGATTTATAGTGTGTATTTAAAGTGAAATCCCCATCAGTATTCTTTTCGTATAATTCTGTATTTTTTGATTTTCGAATAATTTTTCATTTATGTTTTTCTAATTGCTTTTAAAATTTGGAAACGGCTACCTTATTACAGCCTTTATTGAATTTCGGAAACGTTGCTCGCTTGCAAAGTTTTTGTTAAAATACAAGGTTATTGTACTTTATACACTATATATTAAATTACAAAATAATATTATAATATGTGCAAATATCTTTTCAGTAATAAATGTAGTGTTCAGTAGTAGGGGTAAATTAATTTATGATAAATTAATTTACACCATATTTTTTTGTAAATTAGTTACACATATTGTGTATGAAATATATATATATATATATATATATATATATATATATATATATATATATATATACACATATATGTGTGTATATATATATATATATATATATATATATATATACATACGCATATATGTATATATACACATATATATTTTTTAAATTTTTTTGTCAGAAAGCCATCTTTGATTGCAAAGAATTATTTCACAGGGAATTTAAATACAGTATACTCGAATTTAAATACAGTATGTAAACGATTTTGCGGAAATGCAGCTTGGGGATATTGGCTTTTAATTGATTCAATTCGTGACATTCGTGCATCGACGCGTTCAGCAGTTATAGCATGAAAAGTGAAGTGTTGCTAAAAATTCACAGTTATTTATTATACTGAGTTTTCTGGGAATTAAAAAAAAACAAGATTCAAAAAAAAATTTTGAAATTTTCAGAAATGCAAAAAAAAATATTAATTTAACTATTAATCAATGTTATTTTATGAAAACCATATCTATAAAAAAAATATTCATCTTGATGATTATTACATGGCATTTGAGAGCAATAAATTTGTCCTTTAATTAAAAAAAACTGATATTTTTGACAGACCGACGATTTGCTAAACTTGAAATTATACAAGGCTATTGGGAATACAATTAGCTAAAAAATTACGTGCGTGTGTGTGTGTGTGTGTGTGTATGTGTGTGTATATTTATGTATATATACCTTCTGTCTTTGACGAATTTTGCTTTAATAAAATATTTTTTCCTCAAATAGAATATAGGAAAAGGAACGTTAATTCACACTGAAGAGTTTTACATGTATGCCCCTAATCTTACTAACAAAATACTTTAGGGTGTTATAGTTGAAAAGATACTTAATAAATAATAATAAAAAAGTAAATTATCTGAACTTCCATCAAAACTTTCATCTCTTATTTCTGGGGATGGTTTTTAGGTGTTGATTCTTCCTTTAATAGTTTATGTCCTATTTCAAGTCATGATCTATCTGTACGCAAAAAATCATTTAAATCTATGCAGTATCTTTTCTGTGATTGGCCATCAAACATTCAAGCCAACGAACGAACAGACAAACAAATATAAAATTTTCACATTTATAATAATATACAGTCTGTAAATCCTCTTAAATGACAAATATTCTGCCCCAACATTAAAATATATTTTACTTTATTGAACTCAAAAATGACCTCTTTGATTTTATACATCAGTTTGTATGATCGAACAAAGTCAATTTAAGGTTCGATATACTTTTTCTTTATATTATGTCAGTATTTTAAAACTGGTGAATACTATTATCACGATTAAAAATTTATAAGGCATTGCAGAATTTTTATGGTATTTAAAATCAATTTCTTAGCTAGGTAATTATTGTAACGAAAAAAAATATTTAAAAAATATTACTAAACGAATACTTATCATCTGTTTACAGATATACTTTTTAAAGGCACTTCAGTTTTTAGCTCCCAATGATTCTGTTATTGAAATTAATTAATTATCATTATTATAATAATAGAATAAAACAATAACGTACATTTTTATTTTTGGTCTATTATTTGGATAAATGGAAGTCTGAGATTTATGAGGATTTGATAGTTGGCCCCTAAAAATAAAATCTAAAAATTAATTAAATGCGTAAATCGTCCACTGAGAAGGTTTTTTAAGAAAAAAAAACAAGTATAACCAATCTTCTTCCCTACTGACTTCGCTTTATTTTATCACACATTTATTTTCTTGTTATCAATTAGCACGATTTACTCATCAGATTACTCCTAAAAATACAAACAATACAACAGTAAAGTCATTAACCGAATTAGGTTTTTCCTATTTATAATTTTCTCATATTTTTGCTACAATTTTAGAAGTACAATCTTTTAACGGAAAAGTTTCTACTGCCATTATTTCAGGATGTAATCAAAGAATGTAGCTTTACAACGCAGCTGTCGACTTAACGTTGCTTCGACGTTAATATCAAGAATTATGATTAAATTCATATTATAACATTTTTGCTGCAGAGATTTTTATCATTAGTTACTTACTTTTAACATTTTTTTTTGTTTTGTAAATATAAAAACAATTATCTACATAATATATATTATTAAGTAGTTTAACGCGTGTCTTGACCTACACCGTTTGGAAAGTAATTAACAAATGTTTTCGAAAAAATATAGAAAATATAAATGTTGTTATATCCTCCGCACTCCGTTATATACTTACACACACGCATACGTACGCCCTAAGCAAGACTGTATGCGTGTTCACGCATACCCCAAGTGTTTCCACGCGCACGTTCACGCACACGCACACATACAGGGGTGTGCGTGTGGAAATATAATTATATCTATATAAAATCAATATACACCCATAGAAAATAAAGTATAAAATCTGTATTTTATTTTAAAAATATTAGCAGTATACAAATGTAGATCCAGTAGAATCAGTGAGTTATATATATTTCAATTAAGTCAATGAATATGATAGAACCAAATAATACTTAATTCAAAGCGGTGTTTTTTCCTTGCACCCATTCTTCAAATCACATGTTGCATAATTAATCCAATGGAAATTTTTAGGTTTTTTAATGGTTTTTAAAATACTTTTGGCTATCAATGGTTTCCGTTAATATCTATTTAAGTAATAAAATAATTCTATTTTATTTTCTTTATATTTTTTTTAATATTCATGAGAATTATCGAGATCACCAAATGAAAAAGATCACCGAATAGTAAGTCTTTATTGAAAAAGTAAAAGAAATATACGGTTGTGGTTCATTTAAATTTAGGAAATACTCTATTGTGGATTCACAGTACCATAGTAGTTTCCTTGTTTTTGTGTAAAATACTTAAGAGTAAGTTGGAAATTTCTGCGGGGAGTCATTTTAAAATATTTTGGTTTTATCCCAGGATGCTGCTTAAAATCTATGCAGAACAACTCAGGGTACCATGAAACACAGAACATGTTTTAAGAACACGTGAGGGTTAACAACTCTAGTTAATATACCTATAGTGTAAACTGGAATTAAACACTGATTATTGTGGTTATTGTTTCGTAGCGCGTTTATTTTTTACGCACAGTAACTTGACAAGTGTGCTCTATTATTTTCTTCCTGAATTGCAAAATGAATTGTTTGGCCTTCTGATGTGCGATATCATTTTTTCGTATTTACTGTCCCATTTCCAATAAAAAAACCTCTGCGTAGCTCTGGAGTGGTTAAGAATTATTTACAAAACTGACACTTCTAATCTCACCAAAATAATAGATATTGTAAATTTGTGAACTGTCCTATATCTCGACGGTATATCTATGGTTCATTTGTTCTGAAATATATACTCTATTCTCTGAGTCATTGTAAGATAAAGTTTTCTCAGGTTTTTGAACTGATACCTATTGCTATATCAGGGTACACAGTGCTAATAATTAGGATAGTCTCAGTGTGATAAAACAGTAAAAGAATGTGGAATTATTTTAGATTAAATAAACTGCACAATAGCCCGCTTGAATTTTTTGCCCAAACCAGTGTTTCTCGATACGGTTTATTTATTGTGCTGAAAAAATAAAACTTTGCACGTTATATTTTTACGTAGATTTAGAAAAGTGTAAAATTATCACTAGTTATTTTTCTACCGTTCTAGGTATACTATTTCAGCAATTTATATTACTTCATTTGTCGTCAGTTCATCGTTTAAAAATATATTCGATTCCGTCGGAAGATCGGATGTTGGTGATGATAATTGTCCGTGTGCCGACAACCGACTAAGTTTAGTACTAACTTATAAGGTTTGATTATTAATTCTAGCAACACTTTAATCATCTCCCGTGGAAGCAGACTGCACAACAAAACTTTAGAACAAGAATAAAAATAAAACTTGAGTAAGACAATTTTTAATCTAAAATTGACTAATTGATTTTTAGTTGTAAATGTATAAAGAAAACTTTGTGTAAATATTAATAGGAAATTAATTTTTTTGGAGAAAACCAAGTAATAATACCAGAATTGTGTTAACTTATTTAAATCAGAATAAAACAACCATGTACCTCATTGCAAAAACCAATCGGGCCATCCGTAAAAATTCCACTCTTCAATTTAAATTATACATTCAACGCTTTGAAAAAAACGCTGTTAGCACATCAGACTCATTTGAATTGTGAAAAAATATTCTTAACGTATATTCTTTTTTGTAAGAAGACAAAATTTATCTATTATGATAAATTTTCTCCTTAGGAATATTTTTTTTAAATAAAATTTATTGGTTGCTGTAAACTGTGTTGACGTAGTCTGGAAACTATAATTGCATTTATTGACCTTTAAGGTAAATTTATTTATGTCGAAAACTATATTGCTTTCATCAAAAAGTTTTCTGAGCTCCACGTATATTGACATAATCACTAACACTTGATATTTGAATGACTACCTGACCATTACGGTACAATGACCTTACAATGGGCTTCATACTGTACTAAGAACGTAATTATACCGTGATAACTAGCGATCAATTTTCATCAATATGACGTTAACACAATAGTCTGAACGATTTCAAGCGTGTATATATAAATTGTATGTTGACGGAAATTAAAATCAACTGCGAAATTGCAAAGGGTATTTACGCACAAACCCGAATATTCACCTTAGGGGGTATTTCTACGTATTAAAAGGTAGATTAGAATTGAAACATAAATATAAATAAACTCATCAAATTTATAATCATTGTATCCATTGGAAAAGATGAAATATAATAATCTTTTAACAACATTAGTTTACCTACCATATATCAACAATTTCAAAAATTAAAAAATAAAATGTACACTGTTTGCATTTCTTCATTTATCTCGTTTGTTCTTTTCTTCTATTTCACCATGTACTTTAATTCATCTAAATATTAGCGCATTTCCTAATGAAAATGCATATAACTATTGTATCTATAGTGAGAAAAATTCATCTAAATATTTTATATTATGGACACAACTTCACGCCTAAAGAAAAAAAAGGTTTCTCTATGCGCTAACGTGAAAATATACATGGTTAGTGACAATTAGATATCATATGTTATCGATACTTGTAGTCATTATTTAGTATCGGAATATCGATACCATTTAAATATTGCAAGAAAGTGTCAAATTAACTTGTATCAAATGTAAGTGAAATACGTATTTTAAAGCAATGTTAAGTGTCTATTAAAGTTACTGTTTATACATACAAGTAAATACAAAATATAAATTTTTTAAAAATTTTCGAAAAGTCAAGACAAAAAATTACCTGAAGAATTTTTAAAGAACGTACTGAGTTATTTAGAAAAAGCTCACCTTCATTTAATGCTACTAGGAATAGTAATTTGTCTGTTTACTTTGCAAAAAGTCTAGTTCCCTTTTACGGTGCAGTATTTTTGAATTTTAAGTCTTTTTTGCAAAACTAGTTACGCTATAATTAGTAAATAATATCTCGATAATTTTTATAAACTGGGCAACAAAGAATTTGCTTCTTCCCATATTTAGCCATTACTTCATTTATTGTATATAAAATACGCTTGTTTTAATTTTAATAATTATTTAATAATCATTACATTAAGATACACATATTTTATTAAAGAAATATATGAAAAAGACTCCCAAATAAAACGAAAAAAATTTAAATTTTAAATAAATAACAAACAAGATTTAATAAACGTTTTCGATTTCTGTATATTTAGGATTGAGATATCAACACTTGCGTTTGATATGGAAATAAATGTTTCGAGATTAAACATAATTTTCCGATCTATCGATAGATAGGGTATGATGCCCTATGTTTCCCATATACCTACACCGACACCATCACAGGCACTCCCAACTATAGGCAAATCTACAGTCATAACCTGAAGAAAGTCACATGACACCATTCACAGTTTCACCCGCTCCTCATATGCTATTTGTCTTTTGCCAAAAACAGTGGAAATTGAGCAATTAACATTTGGAATGAAATAACTTTTATTATTAGAATTTGGAAATATAATGTTGAAAATGAATGTAAATGTTGACAATATTATTGAATATTCCTAACCTCAAAATCATACAGGTCTTCAAACGCACAAATATGTTTTTATTGAAGATTTGAACTATTTCTCTGAGTCAAAACTCATATTTTGGTTTGTATATACTTATTCTTAAATATAATACATCAGTCATTTATTTTAATTACCAGGCCATAGACTCCATGTGAAACAGGGATTCACCATTAATAACTTATTACCAATTTCTGCGAACATTTTTGGCATCCTTCTTCCCAATTAAAATATATCTTTCTACGTGTACAATTATACACGTTTATATCATATAATTACAATCATTAATCATGCTTATTTCAAACTGTATAAAGTTACTCTTTTGGGAGTTGACGGAAAAGCTTGTTATATAATTAGGTCATATGTAATTACAGAGCATGTTTTTATCCCCTTGTCCTCTTTTCCATAAATTATTCGCCCTTTTTCCTTTTGGTATACAATTAAAGGCATAATCGATTTCAATCTTTGATTATAATATTGGCAAGGAACAAATCGTTTTGTAACTGTTGGTTCACCCTACTCTGATTACAGAAAACGATGTTATTTTGAACCCAATTTTTATTTCAAGTATCGTCAAGTTTTTTTTAATAAATGACCTAACGTTAATTAAAAAGTTATGAAAACAATGAGTTACAAACATTCTTATTTGTACCATTTTATGTAAACTTGTACCTTAAAACAATTCATTTGTAGAAATTCAGGAAACCGTTTCAATCAATCGTAAGTTATTTCTATTATTTCTACGATTTCTATCGCATTATAATTTACGATTTTACTTGCTACAAAACTTTTAAAATTTTTGGACATATTCTATAATTTATAGAATCTATTTATAAAAGTTATAAATTGGGTTTAAAAGAAATACTTTAAATACGCAAAAAAATTACATCAAAAATTAGTTTAATTAAATTAAAAATACACTTAGATGTAAGAGTCAAACTACTTACGATAGTCTTATCTAAAGTTTACCTTATCTTATTTAATTGCATATAATTCATATAAAGATATTTTTCAATCAGATCACTATTTATTTTCTTAAATCGCTTTATTTATTGCCTTTTTGTTGTTTTTTTTCTCTTATTGTTACGCTTCATTTTAATTCATTATTAATTTTTTTATTTTTACTAAAAAAGAAAACTGTTACGGATATTACGTGAATTATTTCGCGATTTATTTCACTTCCTCAAGTTAATTTATTTTCAGTGAAAAGTTTTTCTATATTTATATATTTGTTTTTTAACCCACACACACACATCTCGCCAAGATGGATGAACAATGATTTTTTGGGAAATTTTATATTCTTATATGGTTGTGTGATATTTAAACTCATATATACAGTTAAAATTTTATATAAACGTTTATAAACTTGATTAGGTTGTTAGGCAGTCGCCAACCCGTAAATGTGAAATCTCCCGTAACTGAGGCTACGTTATTTAATTAGTTCCGTCCCTCTAAAAGAAAAGAAAAGTTCCTATGATGGTGATCATTAGAAAGAATTTCAATTTTGATTTTATTAGGGATAAACGACGTATTCAATTTGTTCTTTTTTAATTTCACATATCTTATGGGGAAAAAACGACTTATCAATATATCAATTGAAAAAAAAAACAATTTAGCAAAGCATCAATCTAAGCATGGACCTCCATATCGGATACTAACCAAATTTTATGACACCATGCTGCGAGTATATCCTTTCATATAAGTTATCATCCAAATTGGTTGTTAAACGGTGAATACATAAGTTCATAGGATATATACAAAAAATATAGTCAAATTGAGAACTTCCTTCATTTTTAAATCGATTGAAAATGCCATTCAGGGCCACACAATTTTTAATATTTTTTAAAGTAAATAATGGGTAGAACTTGCAGTTCAGTATAATTAAGCATATCAGTTTTATCCATTTCCAGGTTCTATTAAACTAATCTCCTATTTTGAAATAAATTATATAGATTAGGAAGACACGTATTAAGAAACACTATTTGCCTGGTTTGCTTATTTTAATTCTCTTGCTTTCTCCATTTGTAGCTTCCAGTATCGTCAATTTATTTTTATGCAAACTATGACTACAGCTCCATTTCTAAGTATACGGTATATAGTGCATTGCTCAGAACTATCCTTCATTATCTTATATTAAATATAATCTAAAGGAAAATTTAATGTCTGAGGAGCTTGTACTAAAGTCTGGATTTTAAATTTCATTTACCAACCCAAAAAGTGCATAATAGATTCTGGGAAAAAGTCAAATGAAATTTCAATTAATTGTGTTACATACTGAAATTCTATAAAAAGATATAGAAAGAATTCAGTTAGTAAGATCATTTTTCGTATGAAGAAACTTACATGTTAACTAAAGTCTTTTTGACTGGCTACAGAAAGAATCATGACTTGTAACAATTTACTTTTTTTAAAAGGTACTAGTTTGCTTCCTTGATTCGATTCATAAAATCGTTCACTTTTAATTTTCTATTAAAATGGAATACCTTAAATATATTAATCGTAACATCCAAGACCACATAGAACAAAAAAATACTATTTACTCATGTGGACATTTGAGTAAATAGTACATATTGTTAGTAAATTGTCGCGAATTCTTTTGTGTGACATTGTTTGAATTTTTAATCATGACTCCTTTAACCAAAAACAATTTAGTAACTTCAGTTACAGCATATATCCTAATCTGCATTATAATATTAGCTACCGAAAGGCTAAAGAAACTAGTCCTTGGGATATAGTTTCGTAGAAACTCTGGAGAGCGAACAAAACGTATGGGTCTAACAAAATATCTTAAGTAAAATCAAATCACATTTAACTGAGAATGAACTTAAGAATGTTTAACTAATAATAAGTAAAAATTAAGAACTTAAGTTTTGAAAAGTTCAATTAAAAATTATATATATACCATATTCCGGTATATAAATACATATAAATCTATATATTATGTAACTCCTACTTTAAATATAATTCATTTCGAGATTAAAAATATATATTCAAGTGGCCCAGGATTACACGTGTAAATTGAATATAGCCACTATACAGTATCGTTACCAGTTTCTATGGATATAAACAAACTGAATAATACAAAAAATATCGTCTTTCACACATTTCGAATTTCTCAAGTGAACTTTGAAATGTTAATATCATATTTCTCATTTATGAAGTTGAAATTATTTCAAGCTGAGACGTACTGGATAGTTATATTTGAAAACAAAGTTCTAACTTACGCCCACAAATGTACCGGTCATAAAGTCCTTATACCGTTTCCTTCACAGTTGACATTAAAAGCATCGCTTTCAAGCAATACGATATGACTCTTTGACTTTCAAGCAAACTGATATCTAATTACGATTCAAGTAAATCTGTAGAACAACTTATTTATTAATTTGTCAATAATAACGGAGTGGATGAAAATCGAGTTAAAGCTATACTTTTATCCTCTGATCTTTGTATGGTATTTCCACATATTTGTTAAGATTTTCTTACTTATTTCAATATAACATTTCGGTACACGACTCTTGGAGAGTCAATAACTTTAAATTTATTGAATATAAAAAGAAAACGAAAATATCTCAGACTAAAAAAAATGTTACATTAATTTTTGAAACCATTAAAAAATTATATATTTTTGCTTTGTAAAATTATTAGACATCACACTTGAGCATAAAAATTATTTCGTTTGTAATTGAAATTATTTCGTTTGTAAAAATATTGCAGAGAACCAGTATTATATTGACATACCACGTCATAAGAATGCTATCAAAATTACGCTTTATACCAAAAGATTTACCCCACCCTACCATTTCTGCTGCTAGTTATATTGCTAATGCAGCGAAGAACCATTTATTTTATTTCTAATCTGTATATCTACTTGTTTCATATTTGCTTTAAATATAGTGGCAAAATCCGTTGTGTTTTCAAAAATGTTATAACCTCTAACATATCTTTTAATTAATTTAAAAAAAAACGAAAAGCACCTTAACGAACGGAAGTTTTAGACTAGGCTTATGATTTTTTTTTCATATAATAACGCTATCATGTTATTAATTATTATGTGGTATTCTGGGCTACATTTGTCCTAATAAGTTAGATCCAAGGATATTCCTATTCAGTTTTTATATTACCCTTAGGTTTAAAATAAAAATTTAAAAAATTAATAAAACGAGTAGAACAAACATCGATTAATTTATGAAAGAGCTAATGAATGCAAATTTAATTATAACGAGTTATTATTTGCAAGTCTCTTTTTAAGATTTGATTGAGTCAATTTTAAATTTAGATACATAAAATAATCCTGCTGGAATATAATTACACCATGTACCAACAAAGTTTAATAATATTAACTTTTTGAATACTTAATAAGGGACGAAAATTTCGCTTTATTACTATCAACAAGTTCAGTTATTAGAGTCATGTATTAAAGTATTTTTATGAATGTCAATAGAACTAAACCATATACGTTATTTACAATATTGAGAGAGGTTAGTTAGAGGTGGAAGAGGATAACTTCATGTAATATGCACTGGCATAGAATTATACATTTTCATGTCTATATTTATACATGATATCAGTCAAATAAGTTTCACAATCAATTTTAATTTTCTGCTCAACTAATTAGTTATCACTGAAATCGCAACGTAACATTGGTTATAATTTTCTTTAATTTGAAATTAAGACTGAACTTTAAAATGATCGTAGCGTGGTTAAGCAATAAAATCTCAACGGAAATTGCTCCGTTCAGGCGGTAACGACATTAACTAATATAAGCGTTGTATGGCGGGCGTTTTATAGTGAAGATGTGAACATGAGATAATAAATAATGTGAAATTTTGTGTTAATGTTGATGTTATTTTGAGACCAATATTACTTTCAACAGTTATATTCGATCGAATATATAAAATCGAATATATAATAAATAACCAGAATTTATTCAATTATGTTGAACTTAAAGAGACATGCCTCTTAAATTGGTCTTGAAATTCCGATAACAAAATATTTGCAACCTTCCTCGTAACCTAAGATGCACGCTTATTCTCATAGTAATATCATTAGCATACAATTTTTTGACTTGTTATTGTTACCAATCTTCAGAAATAACTTAGATAGATGCACTTCAACTCACATATACATAACTATCAATTAATATAATTAAGGACCACGATAAATTATTTACTGGTACAGAAATGCACTCGTCAGAAAACTATTACCATTTTTATCTACATTTATGTGTACACGAGAAATACAAAGTATTTAACAATATCATTATTTTGTATTCTCCCTTACTATATCAATATTACTATTCAAGGTGTTATGTTTAAATTGTTATTTTTTTCTTATTTCTTTTTTATAAATTTATTTTTTGATCAGAGAATTATTTTTAAGGTAATGACACTCAATATAAGGGTCGTAATGCAAAATATATACTAACTCTGACACAATATTAAAAAAATAATATATAATTTTATTAATTTTACATGTTTTTATTCTTTCATGTCATTTAAAATTGAAGAAGACTTAAAATGCGGTTATTTTGTTGGCATCCTATTTAGTGAATGGACATAATAATAGTTTCAAATTACTGCCTTAGTAACTTGTGGAAAGGAAACTCGCTTTTTAATAATACTATATTAAAGATGATAATTGTACAAAATGAAGTGTCATATAATAAACGCGTTATATAAGTATATTAATTATGATTAATGTAACATAAATCGTACTGGAAAAGGAACGCGTTAATTAAAGCGTTCAATCCTAGTATCTTCTTTATAGCTATATATAGCTTTATAGCTATATATTCTTTATAGCTATATTCTATAGCTTCCTAACGAAGTACCGGCCAAATCAATAACACTTTCCTATGGAAGTTCGATAGGTTAGTTTTGGTATCGACCAAAAGAATGAGAAGTGCTTTGGAAACTAGTCAGTTTCGAACTTGTTAATGTAACCATTTAACAAGCTTATCTTATGACACTTGTAGTAAGTTAGAGATGATAAACTCGAAGTATATTTAGACAGATGGTGCAGACGTGTCTAATTTTTCATCTCCTGTACAGTTGATGAATAAAATGACTTTCGAAATGGTCTTTATTGTTTTATCATAAATAAATGTGGGTTCTAAATTTATCTAGAGGAATTATAGAAAATAAAGAATAATGAAACTCTCGTTTTTTATACAATGAGCTAGCATCAAGCTATTCGTAAATAATGGTAACCTTTCTGAGCCTTTTATTTTGTTACTTCAGAAGTCAATTTTAGAATGTCAGTTGAGAATGTCAATTTTATAAAAAGTGAAATAAGTGTATGTCAATATATAATATTACTATAAGAAAAATATTCAGTCCTATAGAAAAAATACTCAGACATTGTTTCAATCCCGTCATAGAGCTTGTCTTTTGCAATTTTTATCACAATTGTTACTTTCTCTGGGAATATTTCAGGCCCCATAGTACAAATTTATTCACTTTGTAACTTTGTATCTTATGAGATAAATTCGATCATAATATTGAAGCATTTTTGGACATATATAAGTACAAACAATTTTGGGCGCATTTATCAGTTTCTATATATTTTGGTTTGTTCCTTAGACACCTCAGCTAATCTATTTCTCTCTAGTCAAAATCAAAATACCCATAAGTAATTTTACGAGTTTTCATTCCTGCTCGAAATTTTACCATTTTCAGTGCCCGTGGTAATTACACCGTAGTATTTAAGTCCACAGCCTATTTACACTTTGCAATAGAGTAATATCATAAATATTTTATTTGATGTTGTTATTATTCAATTCTTATTCTTCGCTTTTGTTGCAAATATTGTTAGATTATAGGAAAAGCCAATAATTTTCTAAAGCTAAATTTATATGTCTGAATTTTTCTTTTAGTATTGTTGGCAAAAATAATTTAGATACCATTATACCCTGTAGTGATATGTACCACGTCTTCTGATACTTATTAAATTAATTTAACGTGAAATACATTTATATATATATATATATATATATATATATATATAATACATTTATATACGTGAAATACATTTATACTACTTACATATTTATAATAATTATTAATTAATTACTAGGGAAACAATCAATACTAACTAAAAATTGCGTAAATTTTTTCCACTCTTTAAATACAGATATGGTTTTTCTTATATGCGAAAATATTAGAAGGATAACAGGTAAAATATCCGAATTCTCTTAATAAAATTTAATTAAATAACTTGCAGATTTAATTATTACATATACAATTTGTAACTAATGAACGAAATCCCAATGTAGAAGATATGTACGCAGCAAAAAACGCGGACTGCAGCGAATTTCCCTTATAAGGCGCAATCTTACCTGCGCATGCTCGTGTGAGACACTATTGTTAAATATGCATGAGAAGGTGAACTTGTAAGTTCATAGGAATCTCGGGTGTCACGCATCATTTCTGAAAATGACCACAATATTTGTGAGCGTTATTTTGTAAACGGCATAGCGACCGTGTGCTGAATTCTCGAAAACCATTGTTCGCAGCGAGCCGAAACCAGTAGCAATTATTTTTTTAGTTCAAAGTCTATTAAGTTTAATTTTTATTTTGTGAACTCGGATAAAGTTGTGAACTTCTTAATTTTTTATGTTCACCCTTTCAATTAGCAACCCACAACTGCCTAACAAATATTTTCCCGCCAATTTTAAAAACGACCATTCAATTTTATTTCCCACACGGCATAGATTATATTGTTAATTGGTATTTTGCATCGTCATAATATAATTTTAAATTATTTTATATGATGTGTAATACCCTGTATTTTTACAAAAAAGTAGCATATTTGATAATCTAAGTTGCAAATATTTCTACAGGAAATTTTTTCTTCTACCACATATTTTTAAAAATAAAAAAATATTCTTTAAAAACTTGACTTGAAAAATACTGGACATTATAAAGGTTTTCATAAGTCATTATAATGAAAAATGTTAATCTCACTAAACATAGTTTTAGTCCTTTCAAGGTGTAGAACTTAATTTTGTTAATCTTCACAGTAAACATTTGTAAAAAATGTTCGTAATAATAATAAATTAATGGCATGTTGCGAATTCATTCTTTAGGTCAAAGAATTAAGTTTTTGGTATTTAGTTATTACTAATTATTTCTCAAAACTGAATCAATCATCCTTAGTAAGACAAAGGAAAAAAAACTTTTGCATCCTTAAAATGTTCGAGTTTCGTGGCACGTTGAATAAATTTTCAAGACAGGAAACCTCTTCATTTCATTCCCAAAAAAATTATATCTCACTAAATAAATTAATCTCTAAATAAAGTGAAGCTATGTAGTAGATACATAATAGATTTTATTAGCTCTATATGAAATTTCTACTCACTAGAATAGAAACCATCATTATTACTAATGTGATCTTGTTATTTTGTGGCAATAAAAACAATACGGCACGCGGCTAGAAATATAACGGAACAAAAATTTTCCACATTTTATATCCTTATAAATGATTCAATTTCCATTAAATGTCACAAACTTTGTGAATATACATTATAATATTGTAATTTATTTGATCCCTTTCCGGCTGTTGCTGGACTGATCATTGCAGGCCCTGTACGTTGAAACTTAAACATCATATAAATTAATTTTAATAAGAAAATGAAAAAAGTACATATTTTATATACATAAATTTCAATACAATATTGATTAGATGCGCGTAAATAAAGAGGAATTTTCGATATTCTTTTTTATCATAAAAGTAGTTATTGCGTCTTATTCAGAAAATGCGAGTTTAACACGTTCAAACATTTATTTTAGCACTTTTAAAAAAAATAAAATAATTTTATTTTAATACCTTTCTTAGAGATAATGCAATGCATTTCTTTTATTATGCATCAAAAATTATTTTAATTACACCTTTTTATTGTTATTTACTTAAAAGAAAATTTTAGGAAAAAATATTACGTCTTATTTCGGTTGAGATTTAGTAAATATGAAAAAAACCGAGACATAAAAAAATACGCATAAAATTTATAAATAAAGATTAATTGGAAAAAATGGTGATTTGTAAATGATTCAGATAAGAAAAGAGGTTGAATGGAATTGTTAAGTGGTATTTTGGAATTCGTTTACCTTGGAAAAAATCCAGATCCGTGAAAATTTTATATGCACATCCCCAAGATAATATTTTAAACTAAAACCACTTCTATAACAATAAACAAAACATACGTATACACGCCACAAAACACTTCAAAATTTGATTGCATGTCGTTCTTAAATAAATTACATGCAAAAACAGTCCATAATTGCAAGTAATGTGTAATTTGCAAATAAGGATTTTTCGAATCTAATAGCCGCAATATTAAAAGAAAATGTCCTGTAGAAAAATGATATTTTAGCTTGCCTAAACATTGTTGGACTTGTTATTTCAAAAGCTTATTCAAATCCATTCTGTCTGGGCAACTTTGTGTGATATGTGCATCGCGCCTATTAAGAAGACTTCAGAATTTTAATAATAAATAAACATTTACAATTATAGTAATAAGTGAAGATTTTAAAGTACAAGTTTATTTTTGCAGTCGTTTGTGTGGAGTTTCTATGAACTTCTTACTGATCCGACTAAATGTCATTACCTGATCGAGTTTTACTCCTAAACTAGTGGAGCATTCTTTTATGTGATAGTAGTTACTAGAAGAGATAACCTAACATATTTTCACAATATATATTATTTCATAAATTTTTATGGGTTACAAATAAAGTTAATCCTGATAAATTTTGGTTTTAAAGCCCTTTTAGTTGGAGATTTAAACTGCTGTAATATAAAGGCGGACAGATAACGAACATGGCAAAATTAAAAGGGTCCTTCATTTGTTTATGTAACTAAAAGTTACGGATGATATCTAAAGGATTGAAAAGTGTATAAAAATAATGAAAATTTATTTTAAACCAACTGTCTCTTGATAGGCGCAAATTTTTACATCAGCATATTGAATCTTAAATAAGTTTTTATTATGCAATTCATGTTTTAGTATTAATCGATGCAAAAATTTCGAATTTCGCAAAGGTTTAGATTTACGCCGTCCTTTGCTATATTATAGCTTTAAAGACTTTATTATTAGATTGCCATTAGATCTATATCATCCAAACTCATTGCTGAGAAATTGTATTATATACCTTCAATTTCTATGTTCATCTTCTAACCAATTTTTTCCCGTACTGTTCTCCCATAAAAAAATTATAATATATATTATATAAAAAAATTATTTAATATTCTTGACTAATGTCGGAGATTTGAGTTGACATACACAAAACGGGCCGTGCCAGCATCCGAGAGTGGAACTGATATCTAAAAGTCAATGACGGAATCATGTTTGAGACCAAAATACATTATTTAAAAATCCAGCGGGTCCTCAACTCGTACAATTTAAGCTGGCACTATCACCACAACGTGCCAGAACTAAAAAGTTAGAACCCGAAGTTTGATGGCAAAATCTCTGCTTTATACTAGTAGTACTCTGCAGCATCTGAACTCGGAATGAAAAGTTCAGTCACCAAGTTTCTGCGTGAGATGCTCAATAATAACTTAAAAACAGCGGATTTCCAAGTCACAAGATTTGGACAGGCATCAACAGGACTGAGCAGTCTGAACCTTAAGTCTATTGACAAACTTGCCATTTAAGAACCACGATTCTTATTCACAGACATTTTCAAATCTTCAAAAGACAGACTTTCAAATCATTTTCAAACAGCAGATTTTCAAATCTTGCGATTTAGATCTGCAACTTCAGGATTTATGGATCAAAAGATTAAAATTATCATAATGTTCCATTGTCATAGCGACCAATTACGTATGCTAATTTTATGAGAATAGGTAAAGTAAAAGAGGTTGAAAAATTAAATGCAATATTTTAATTAACAAAAACAACTTATGTAACGCTAAACAACGTAAACCCATAACTTGGCTTTATGCCTTTTACTTACCAATTAACACTTATAATTATCTATTATTAACTATTTATTAACTTTATTATATTTGTCACATCGAGACAACTCAAATGAAATCTAACTCGATAAATTTGTTCCTAATCGCCGAGATTCTCTCGCCAACGTCCAGCTACAGCATTGTATCCGAATTCTTCTAAAGAGTAAATTTATGTGTCTTATTCGATTATTGATAAGTTGTGAGATGTGATAAAATGTGAGTTATATAAAGTCACATTTAATCTCAGCATCTATGTTGTTAACTTTAAAGAATTTCATATTGTATCTATAATTTACATAGTCGGATTCTAATCAAATTTTCATAACACTTTACTGTGAGTATATCTTTCCAAATAATCAATTATTCAAATTGGTTGATAAATGGGGAAGACATAATGTAACACACAAAAGTACAGTCAAATTGAGCATCTCAATCTCAATTTTTAAAGCCGATTAAAATGCATTCGAACACCAAATTATTATTACTTTTTTAAATTAAGTAATAGGTAACTTAACTTATTGCTAAATATAACTAAAATTAGTCACCTTTACTAATTTCTCGATTTTACAAAATCAACTTACATGTTGTAAAATAAATAATGTAATTTGTGAAGGCATGTACAAAGAGTCACACTACTTGCCGAGATTGTTTATTTTAATTGTCTTCTTTTCTCCATTTCCTTTGTCCGTTTCTAAGTTTACGGTACATAATTCATTCGTTGTTGTATATTAAATACAAGCTGAAGAAAAATTTCGTATCTTCAGAGATTTTACTGAAGTCTGGATGTTAAATTTCAAACACTAACTAGATATCAGTTTTAACTTTAACCAGCCTTATTACATGCTGAAATTCTATAAAAAATATACGAAGAATGCAGTCACCAGGATTATTTTTTATAAAAAAACTAGTCATGAGTTAAACTCTTATGTCTTTTTGACCGCCTTCAAAAGCCATCATGGTGTAACATTTAATTGTTTTTAAATGTACTCGTTTGCTTTTCTGATATGATCCATAAAAGAGTTCAGTTTTAATTTCCTAAAAAGTCAATTATATTTAGCAACTTCTCCTTCTTATAGCAAGTACCGACGTCATCTGGAACAAGAAAATCGAATTTCTTTACGTAAATAATGTAGTAAATATTAAACATTATTTAATGAGCAAAATATATTCAAACCATATTTTTGTTTAATACATATTTATTGCTTAGACAGTATTATATTTTCTGTTCCTTACACTTTTTAGGACAATGCATTTTAAATTACTAATTAATTCATATGCATTGTATAGTTAAGAAGAATAAATAATACATTTTCATAAAGTTGTAACAATTCAACGGTGATTTTTCAACCATAACATAAAAAGACGTATTGTTAATAAATTGTAACAACTTCTTTTATATGCCAATATTTGAATATATTATTCACTTGAATGAACTTAAAAAAAAGCGTTTAAATTTTCCCAAGTTTAAAAAGTTTATACAAAGACAATATTCCCTGTTACAAAAAGTGTGTACCTGCACCTATTATTACAGTATAAAATACTATATAATTAATCTTCATATTTTTGTATTCAATAAAAAGTATTTTTTTTTGTATTATACACACAAATAATCTACATATAGCCACATATTTGAGAGTACACGCAACATGTGAAAAGTTGAACCATTATCCTATCCCGGTGCCCAATTTTATGAACGTTTTCTGTATTTTTGTCAGCGAAGTCAACAGAGGGCATTATGGTTGCTTCACTTTGGAAATAATAAGGCCTCGCACGTCTATGTTAGTCCCAGTGAGAGGTCCATTTTCCTTAAAGTAATTAAAATTGCCTAAGGAAGTTACAAAAATATACCTTTTATTTTAAAAATCGATATATTGGCATATGTTACCATTTTAACTCATATGTTTACACAGATTAAAAATATGGCGCAAGAAAAACTTTTACACCATTTTATTGTAGTTACAAATATTTTTAATATACCATAATCCTAGCGAAAGCTACATGTAGTTAAGTAGAGCTGTGCTTTTGGGACACATTATCCAAAATTTATTTCTAAAGGCTTATTTATATTCTTTACTCTCACAAAATCGGAAAATTCTCGGAGTGAAACTAGGATCATTTATACATCACATTAAAGAACCGTTGAATATAAGACATATAAGTCACTAATTTTCTCAATTTAAATGTTATTAACCGTTAAGTTAATATTATACCTTTAAGTGACTCACCTGTGTAAGCGTAAGTCGAATTTAATCACAATATCGTGTTGTTACCAGAGTAAATATATTTGAGATCAACATAAACAAAACCAAAAAAATCATCTTTGATGCATTGCAGATTTCTCAAGTTAACTTTGAAATGTTAATGTCACCTTTCTCATTTGTGAAGTTAAAATTCATTCAAATTGTGATGTACTGTAATTTATATCTTAAAATAAACTTCTAACCCCTGCCTACAGATGTCTTAAAATTGACATATTTATCGTTCTTTGATAAGTGGGCGACAATAGGGTTGACAATAAAAGTATCGCTTTCATACAATGCGACATGACTGTAATTACGATTCGAGCAAATCTGTAGGCGAACTTGTTTATTAATTTGTAAAGTATACAGGAATGAATGAAAATCGAGCTCCAGCTAGACTTTTATTCTCTGTTCGTTGTATGGTATGTACACCATATAAATGTTAAGATTTATTTACTTATTTCAATATAACATTTCAATATGCATCTCTTAGAAGGCTAAGGTCCAACAAGTTTGAATTCGTTGTACTTTCACTATATAAGACGAGAATATCGACGATTATTTGAAAACAAACTTACATTAATTCCCAAAACCCCTATTATACTATAAACTTCTAGCTTGGAAAATTATTGGAATATATACCTAAGCGTGAAAATTATTTTGTTTTTAATTCATATCACAGAGAACTAGTGTTATATGGACATACCATGTTATAAGAATACCAGCAAAATGACGCTTCACACCCATAGATTTAACAGTCCCACCATTTTTGCAGCCAGTTATGTTGCAGTTATGTTAAATTAACAAATATTAAATTTACATACGTAAAACAACACTGATCGAATATAATTACACTATGTACAGATGAAGTTTAATAATATTAACTTCGTGAATATTGATCAAATTTGAAAATTTTGCTTTATTCCTCTCAAAAGCTGTAGTTACGTATTATCGTATTTATGAGAATATCAATTAAACTAGGTCAAAGACCCAAATTACTATATTCACAAACTTGAGAAATATGGTAACTGGAAGAAAATGTGTAACGTGCAGAGTGACATTGAGTGATATATTTGCATGATCTTATTTAGGTCTTATAACAGTAAAATAAGCTTCATTGTTCATTTACCTAAAGAAACTAACATATACTTTGTGAATATTCCTGATATAGATATACCGGTCTTATATCTTCTTCTTCCTCTTTTGTGCTTTATTTCCCATGTCTTTTAGAGTCCTCCTTATCTTAATGCGCCATTCGTGGTGTAATTGAGTCATATTTTTGATAT
This sequence comes from Druceiella hillmani, assembly GCA_039881145.1. NCBI lineage: Eukaryota > Metazoa > Arthropoda > Insecta > Lepidoptera > Hepialidae > Druceiella > Druceiella hillmani. Next base: position 4,352,610 of record JAYKKI010000054.1, read on the forward strand.
GTGTCCTTTAATCTCATTCTTGGCATTCAGGCATTCTTGCATCGCGTATAAATCCTATTAGAAATCTCCACTTCAACCCGCCGACATTTATCCGATTTTTAGCGTCATTCTCCATGAATGTATCTGCTGTTATTACTAAACCTAGATATTTAAAATTGCTGCCTGATTTCAAAGATATGTTATCGATTCTTTATGGTTATGTAGCGCCAGTCTGGATAGCTTACAGTGCATATATTCGGTTTTGGTTCTGCTTACTTGAAGTCCTTTACGCTCGGATGCGGTGCAACGTTTTCAAGTCATTTTGTATTTCGTATTTATTGGTACTATTTCATCTGTATATGGAAGATTCCATGGAGCAGCTTTTAGTGGGTGCTCCATAACATAATGCATGACGATCTTGAACAATAGCGGGCTCAGCGTTGAACTTTGGTGAACACCCACATTTACCTCGAACTCTGCACTATTACCAGCAGGGTTTATCACTTGGGCTTTTATATTCCTGTACATGCCTTGAATGATAAGGATGTATTGCTATAAACATGCTGTATGGGCATTGCTTCCCATATAAGTTTCCGTGGCACCCTGTCAAATGCTTTTACTAGATCTATGAATACAAAGTACGGGTCCTTATTGCGAGCTTTATATTTCTGAATTAAAATTCGTACCGTATGAATGGCATCTATGGTACCTGCTCCTTTAGTTTATCCACATTGATTGGATATTTGCATGTTTTTCAAGGTTTCTTGCGGAAATTCTTCGTTAAATAGCTTATTACATTACTCGTGCTATCTTTTATTAATAGAATCGTCTGATGTCAAAAGTATGCCGGAACGGTCTTTTATATATTTATTATATTTTATATCTTTACTTTATTTTTGCAATTTTGAATATTTCTCCTTTAACCTCTCGGTTTCGCAACCTTTTTTGGCTTATTTTTTTGCTTCGACAAATTTGCAGCGATCCAATTTTTCCCTAGACTCTTGCCAGCAGTTTTTGTATGTTTTCACATCATCTTTTCCTTAACTAGGGTCTTATGTATGTACTAGTTTCATATAAAAATAGCTTATTAATAAAAAAAATTATTACAAAACCCAAATCTACTTATATTATTAAAAAATACAAACCAAACCTAAGTTAATAACATAATTGCAAATTAAAAAAATGGATTATAAAACTTCCTTTAGAATTAATGAAATAAATATTATCCATTATAATAATTTAAAGGTTAAATTAGTATTATAACCATATATTTTTCATATATGAAATTGAATACATTTTTTAAAGATTTTCTGCTTATTTATGTATGAAGGCTAAAAAAGTACATTCTCTACTAAGATCTAAAAAACTTAAAATTATCTAGTTTTTATTGCAAAAATTATAAAATTGCCCATAGAAAATCTAAATTAAATTTAAGTCTTAGTATTTGTAATACTTTATTAAAATATATTAAATAATTATTAATTGAAAGAAAATCGTTAGCAATAACATCAATATTATGCAGACTGAAAATCTAAGTATATCTCCATTTAAATTAGAATTTTGCCCAAAGAGTGTACTTACACTATAATAATTAATATTCCATATTTGTTCACAATAAAACTTTATCTATTACTCAAACCCAGTAGATATAGCCCATCACAAGGAAAATGTTTCAATTATATGACGATAAAATAAGAAATAATCCTATTAAGTAAACAATAAATCATTTATATATAATACAAAATAAACTACTAAATTGTTAAGCTAATAATATTATATTTAAATTGACCTTTTTTGATCAAAATATGCGACATGCTTATCACTAGTTCGATTCCATTAAATAAATATAATTATTGGGTTGAGGATTGAAAACAATTTGTAATAATTACTGAATCTTGTTTTCTCAAACATTTAATTAATATTTAAACCCGTGTACTTAGACAGTTTATTCAAACATTACTTTGGAAGGGAAAAAATAGACTATTACAAACATATTAATTTTTGATCGCATGAAATCGGGTGGTCTATTATACAGTGATATTTATGATAAATGCTTTATTATCAATCAAACTTGAGTTTTGACGGTAGAATTAATTATAACTCGGGTAGTTTTGCAAGTAATCAACTTCTTAATGAAACTGAATTAAATATTATAAATACCACACAACCAAAACTGTAAAGAAAAAAAGATTGGTCTCAATACGCAAAAAAAGAAAATTTAAATTCAATTTAATCTGAATTTGCTCTTTCTCTCTTTAACTCTTTTTTAAATATTAAAAAAGGGTTGCCTCATGATAGACAAATACCTGTAGCTTGCAAGAATAACAGAATACGGGAATTGGTATAGAAAACTGTAACAATTATTAGTTTCCACGTCCAATAAAAAACAAGAAGTAACATTTCACTGTTTGAAACCAAAGCGCAGTAAAGAGTTCCATAAGAGAAGAAAAGTGCTTAAAAAACTCCTGCTATCGAGTTAACTATGCTAAAATTTTCTGTTTTGGGATTTAGAGTAGATGATTATTATATTATCACACTGACTTATTGTTTTCTACAGTGCAACATTGAAACACTGTATTTTCGTTATACTCGTATTATATGGATACTACATATTGTAGTATATTATTGACAGTTCCAGAATATCGTAAAATATTATATAAATAAAATATCGTATAAATGAGCGCCCGGTTAATGATAATTATCGCTAAACATAACAATTTTAAAAAAATTGAAAATTTTTATTCACATCTTTTCAATTCTTGTCTCCATCGTTCTCCGTCGCATGATTTGTGAGAAAATCTGCTGAGAATATAAAAAATAGTGAACATATTGCATGCTAGGTGTTTCACAGGTGAAAAACATGGTGCATATTTCAAAAATTATTGCTATAGATTCCTTAAAACCTCTGCGTGGGGTTCTGGAAACACATCAATTTCATTATAATTTTAAAGTCAGTAGCTTCGGGAATAAGTTGGGGAACATATTTCTTTTGCAAATTTTTCTCCCAATATATATCTCTGAAGATATATTATCTAAAATTACAGTCAAACGATAAACCTGTACTTATATATGGCACTTAACAAATTGTTTACGCAAACATTTAATTTGACCCCTTCCCCGTCCCTAAAGTTTTTAAAGGGATATTTTTGACTTTTTGTAGTTGAGATGTATGCGAATCAATATGTTTTATTACTATATGTACAAAATTTCAAGTTTCTACATCAAGCGGTCTCTAGGAAATGGTTCAAATGGACGGACGGATCGTGAGTGATCGTATAAGGGTTCAGTTTGTCGTTTTAAGGTACGGAACCGTAAGGAATTGGATTTAAATCTATATTACATAAAGGCTTTTCTGCTCTATGAGTACCGTTTGCATCATTTTTATTTATATTTAAATGTAATTTAGCTTAGCCAAAATAATTAGTAACTGAAAGAAATACTATATATTAGCTAAATCAATTGGCAATTAGATGAGAAGTGAGTTATATATGTTATTCATACACACACAAACGTCAATAGCTTTGTGCAAGATAAACACAAGTTAGCAGTAGCCGAACCATAACTGCGTACCCGAAAGTTAATTTCGAGCTGCTGGTGGAATATCAAGGTCCTTATTCATTGAAAGTTTCTTCCGAAGGTACTACGTTGAATGCTGAGATTTACTACCGATAATTAGATTGGCTAGCTAACAAACTAAGTAATCAACTAGATCGAGTTAACGCTTGACCGCATACCTACAAAGTATTCTAGTTCAAAATTGGACTGGATTCTGTTAGTACATCTACTTTATTCATTCTATATCGCCCAAATGGATTATGACTTGTTCAGAGCCTTAAGTAATTACTGATTAAATAAAAAAATCCTCAATATATCAGCTAATATGATATATCGGAGAAGAAAATTGATATCGTGTTATGAGTATTAAAATTATTCATCATTATAATGATGATAATAAACCATAAAGCAATGAATATTAAATCAATGAATTTTAATATAAAACCAACTGAAACCAGAATATGGAAAATCAATTAAATGAAAAGACAAAACGATATTGGCAGTAGAGTTAAATAATATATAATCAGGCATTCTATTATTTTCCCCTATCAATTACTTAAATATTATAATCAAATTTTTGTTTTAAAGCGAAACTGTGAATTTAGTTCTCTCTTTCACACGAAAATCTGGTTTCGGTTAATTTTTGCTTTAAACTATTTTTAGTAAATATAGTTTTCTTTTTTAAATCACTCCTTCCTCTTGTTTGAATTTTATATGGCGCTTTTTATAGTGCAGTAAATATGTTTTCTGCTTTAATAGTCCAATTCAGTTGATCTTATGTTAAATAAATGAACGATTAATGGAATGACAGTTTCTTAAACTAAACCTTTCTCTGTCTAGGTGATATAGAATTATTGTTGTGCGTGAATGAAACAGCTGCCACTGTTATGGTCTCTAAATTTAGTTCAATAAAACTATTACTCTTTGATTTCGAATTTTCCAATAAAAATAATAAACACTAGTACTTCACTTCACTACCTCTATACTAATATTTTAAATCTTTTCAGGGTTTTACATATAGCAAGTTCCAATTAACCTACATGCAATTGATGTGCTCATCATTGTTTACATTACACAAACATGTGAAAATGCAATTCAGTTAATGAAAATCGGCTAACAACTTGAAAATAACTGGTATCATTATAATATTACTACAACAAAAGTTAATCGTTTTTAGAAGCTTTTCACTCGTATGTTTAATGTTATTTTTAAATTATACAAAACACTTAATAAACCACAAATAGCTTCAGACCAACAGAAATTTAAAATCTACATTCTAGGATTATTCTTTCCTCAGAAGAGAAAAAAATAAATAACAAATAATATTTACTAACGTCCTCCAATATTAATGATTTTCAGTATAATATTTGCATTAGAATTTAGTAAACTTCATTCCTCAAATATCATTCTTGCGATATCGAAATTAAAATACATGATTTTAATCAAGTAAATCACAAATTCCACCTTAAAATGATTAATTTGAGTAAAGACCTAGGGAGAAGTATTACTACGAAGCTTGTATAATAAATAATAAATGTGATAAATAAATATTACATTTATTATTTATTATACAAGTAAAATAAATAACATAATAATAAAATAAAATAATAAATAATAAAAAAATAATAAAATAAAAGTAAGATAAATAACCACATTTGGAGAAGAATAATCAATGTTCTTTTTGCCTATTTTTTTCTAAATCTATGATAAAATTTACTGCATTAATAAAAATGGATATAGACGAAATGAAATCACTCTTTGGTACATTAAATAAGCACTAGGATTTATTCTTAGAAAAATTCTTCACTATTATATACTAATATATTAAAAATATGTGTTTAAATACCTAGAATAAATTTACTAATTCATAGTAAAAAGTTCTTTGTGTAAAATAAAATATGTCTATAAAAATATGTCTATAATTATGCAATCAGCACAATAGCAACAGCATTTTAAAATGCAATTATTTCATAAAACTACCAATTCAAATCTACAATTAATAGATATAGAAACGCAATATATGCTAAAATATTTATCAATGAGCATATTTTATCTACTACAGTATTAGTTACAAAATACACATAAAATTAATTAAGTCTTTGATCGCATGTAAATGACATTTGAACCTCTGTTTCAAATTCTTCATTTCAACATATCTTGTGTAATAATAGTATATAAATGTATTACTATTATCTTTCCCGGATTTTATGTCTTAATGTGCAGTTTCAAATGGACATTTTAAAATGGGCTATAATAGCCCAAAACAATGTAGGAAATAAAATTTTTGTTCATTTTTGTGTCATTTAAATTAAAAGTTCTAAGCTCTTCGAAGGGAATTTCTGTATTTGCTTTTATTTTTGAAATTACGAATATTATATAATGCATTTATTTACACTACAAAATAATGTTTACAATGCTTTGACATTTATTTTTTATTCATGCGTTTGTGATATCATCTTTTAATATACTTTTATCTAAAGTAAATTAAATTTACTGACCAACTTGGTATTTGTAACTAAAATCGTGAAGTAAAACGGATTGTAATTTTATTTAATTAGTTATTAAGACCGAATTTGAAAATATACGTAACGGTGTTAAGCTATATTGAAGTAGATCGGAAATTGCTACGTTCCGGCGGTAACGATGTTAATTAATTATAATCAGCGTTATATGGCGGACATTTTGTGGTGCAAATCTGAATATAACATGGTAAATAGGGTGAAAATTTATATTTATGATGATGTTATTTTGACACCAGTTTTGTCTTACAGCTGTTATGTTCGATCGAATATGTTTATTTAGTCAATTATGTTGAACTTAAAAAGACATGCTACTTAAGTTAATCTTCAAATTCTGATAATAAGTAATTAATTCCTTCCTCAAAACCTACGATTCACACTTAGATAAATACACTTAATCGCACATGTACGACCACGATACATTATTAACTCGTAAATAAATTTTTAAGAAAACTGTTGCCATTTTCATTCGGAATTTTTATATGTGCACGAGTAATACAAAATCTTTAACAATATCGTTGTTTTGTGTTCTTCGTAACTACATCAATATTATTATTCCAGGAGTTGTGTTTAAAGTGTTGTTTTTTTTTCTATGCTCTAATATATTTTTAGACCCACGATAGGTAGTAGTGCCACTAAAAATAAGGGTCATATTGCAAAAAGTTTAAATCAGATTGGGTATGAATCTGGGACAATATGAAAACAAGAATCTATAATTTTAATAATTTTATATCAATTTTTTAATTTTCCATCAAAGAGAATTTTAAATTTACAGTTACTTTGTTTGCACCACAGTTGGTAAATGCAAATCAAACCAGGGCCAATCTGCTGCCTTAGTAACATGTGAAAAACAAAGTCGTCTTTTAATACTACTGCACTTAGAATGAAAAATAACTATAAAAATAAAATATAATATAACAAAACGCGTTATGATTTACGTCACGCGAAAAAATGGGAAAACGAACGCATTAATTAACACGTTCAGTCCTTTGTGTCTCCTTTCATCTATTTGGGAGCTTCCTAACGAAATTCCTGCCAACACAGTAACGCTTTCCAATGAAAGTTTGATATTAGAAGATAAGTTTTAGTGTTGACCAAAAGAATGAGAAGCACTTTAAAGCTAGTGGCATTTTCCAACTTGTTAATGTGTAATGTTGTTTTCATCCGTAGATACGTCAGTTAATTTTGTTTGTATTGCTCTCTAGTTACTATTATAATAATCACCAATTTTCGTTTCTAGTCCTGCTGAAAATTTTACCATTTTTAATTATCGTGTTAAACCGTATTATTTCATTCACAGCCCATTTACACTTTACACTAGGAAAATATCATAAATATTGTATTTGACTTCAAATTTTTATATTTCGCTTCTTTTGAAAGTACAGTTTTGTTTCCGAATTACTTTTTTCAATATTGTTGGCAAAAATTGTTTAGCTGGTATTATACCATTCAGTGATATTTGCTATGCCCCTGATACATATTAATTCAACTTGACGTGAAATACTTTTATATTGATATTGCTTGCATATTTGTATTAAATTATTGGGGAAATAATAAATACTAACTAAAATTACATAAAATTGTTTCCACTCTCTAAATACCTGTATATTTTACCTTGTATACGAAAATATAAAATGAGTAACAGATATACAAAGCGTCATAAAGGGACCGAATTCTCTTAACAAATTTACTTAATCAATTTGCAAATGTATTATTATATATATAATTTGTAAGTAATAAATCAAATCTCAACGTTAGAAATACGCACACAGAAGCGAGGACCGTAGCGTAATTACTTTGTATTGTGCATTCTTATCTCCGCATACTTGTGAAAGCCACTATATTCAACTGTTATTAGGTACGTATAAGATGAACTTATGAGTTCTTAGGTACCTTGGGTGTCACGCACCGTTTCTAAAAATTAGCACAACATTAGTGAGCGTTATTTTGTAAAGCGCATATCGTGTGCCGAATTCTCGCATTCTCGGTAGCAATCAACTTGGTATTTGAAAGTCTCTTAAGCAAAATTATTACTTTATGGATTCTAGAAAGATGGATAAAGTTGTAAATTTTGTGTCGATTTGCAATGGAGAAACAGGAACCTACAACTACCTAAGAAACATTTTTCAGTTTTATTTCACACATGATGTAGGGAATAATCAATTGATAATTATATGTTATTTTATACGATACGTAATATCCTGAATTTTCTCGAAGGAAGTAATATAATCCTTACATTTAATATCCTAATTTCCAATTATTTCAGAGAAATCTTTATCACCAAAATAAAGATTAATGTGGTGATATGGATGTTATACCCTAAATTTGTGAAAATAAAAAAAAACATTGTTTAAAAACTTAACTTAAAAAATAACAAAAATTTTTAAATTTTTCTTTACGAAAAAGCTGAAAGATATGCAACATTTTTTCCTCACATAAAGAAAGGCATACTTTTCCCCCATGTGAAAAGAGAGGACGCATGTACATGTCCTGACTGTTTGGCCGAAAAGTAATTAATTGCCCTTATTATGTATTTTGTAATTAAGAAATGCAATTTGACCGTCGAAGATATGATTAAGAAAACTATTTTTCCCCTTAAAAATATACAGTGGTTACTAAGGAGGATAGGACAAATGTCTAAAATAACAAAGAAAAGCTTCCTGCGCGCGATGCTTAAAACAATATGTTGTATTTCAATTGAACTTTTCTCTTGTAACTGTATATTTTTCCCTTGATTTCAGATATTTGCGCGATCATTTCTTTGAAATAACTTTCTGTTCTAAAAATATTCAAAATATATTGCTTGTCCCGGGTTGGGAAAAATTACATATTTTATAATCGCCATAACAATTGAAATATCTGCCAAATATGCATAAGGAACTTAAAATAATTTTTCAGAGGATAATGAAAATTACTCTAAACTGAATAGAAAACTTAAAGGAGTTTTCTCGGAGGAAGTAATATATTCATTAAAAATATTAATTAAAAATATACAGATTATTTAGTCTTAGTTTCTTCAATAAATAACATTAGTAATCACTTCTATATTTGAAAAAATATAATTATGGGGATTGTGTGCGCACTGTGTATCAGTTATAGCGAAAGAAAGAAAAATATAATTTTGATGATATATAGATTTGAATAATCTAGTTTAATAACTAAATTATTTCTATTTACTTTTATTGCTTACACAATAATGCAACTTTACAAATTCGTAAAGCATTATCCCCGTGTATGTAATTATAAATTCATTTAAACTTTATTACATTCCAGCAGTGGTATAATTAAATATTACATATTTTTTGGAATTAACACTTATATATTAAGATATTATAACGAAAAATTTTTAATTTTCTCCTCACTAAATATAAGTTCACGTCTTTTCAAGGTGTCGAATTTAATTTTGTGAATCATTTAAATGAATATTTGTAAAAACGCTCATAATATTAATAAAATGTTTGAACATGTAAATCTATTCTTCAGGTCGATAAACGTAAGTTTGGGTATTTCATCATTACCAATAATTTCTTAAGGCCTAATCAATCATTCTTATTCTGATTAGGGAAAAAAACTTTATCAAATTTAGTTACACGAATTTTGCCACACGTTGACTAAAGCTTTAAGATATTAAACATCTAAATAAAGTGTATCTATCTAACAGGTACCTAATAGATTTTTATTAGGTGTATATGAATGTTCCACTCATTTTTTAAGAGAATAGGAATAGAAACCACTATTAATATAATATAATATCCTGTCATTTTTTCTTTGGTAATAAAAATTAATTTTGGTAATAAAAATTACACGGTTCGCGCCGAAAATATATTCGGTACAAGAATTTTCCACACTTTATATAATCAAAAATAATTCAATTTCCATAATCCATTCTAAACTTTTAAAAAAAACTTCTATCTTCCAGCAATAAAACATAAATAATTTTTCAGTGGCCAGTCAGCCCTGCCCTTCGATTTAATTTTCATATCTCCCGTAACTCCTTTTCCCTCATTTTTTTTAAATATAATCTATAAAAGTTTCTTGCAAAGAGTGTGGCAGGATAAAGATGTAGTATCGGCCTCAAGGGCATTTGGAGCAGTTATTCGGTTGTCTACTTATTTGAATGAAATAAATAATATTAACAGGAAAACTCCTTCTCTAGATAACTTTACAACGACCTAATTTTCAACACGGTCGAAAGCAATTTGAGTAGTAATTGTTATGGAATGTTTAAAGAGATTGAGATTTTAGTTGATTCAGCAGTATGTAATATTGTCTTTAACTAACTTAATACGACCGAATACGGAATTAAAAATTCATAATTAATTTTCATATATGGGGCGAAAAGATTAATAGCCACGTAACATAAATACTTTACTTGATTGCAAAAGAAATATCACCGATATTAACACTAAAAACCCGCAACCTATAACAATGTGTATGGAAATCAGATGTTCTTGGAAATTTAATATTTCCCACTTGATAAAAAAATCACATTATTTTTTTATTTTCCCACAACGGTGTTGTTTATACTTTCATATTTCTATCACGCATGACGGAGGACGGGTCTTGACAGAGGTCCGTGGAGAGAAGTGATGTCGGCGCAGACCCAGTGGGATGGCCACACGCCGCAGTCTAAGGTAAGTTTATTATAACGGATATACGCACGTCATACCGAAGCGCGCGGTCCAAATTTGCATTTGTGACTAATTTTCGCGATGTCTGAGGAAATGAAATTTCCATTTTTGGGGAAGTAAAATTTAATTACGATATTGTACTAGACCCATTCGATATCATTTTCTACTAACACAGATACATAATTTTGTTAATTTGTATTCAGTTTTATAACACGAAGATATTTTCAAGTAATATTTTAAAACTGATTGTTAAAAACGTTACACGAGATTAAGAAATATAACAACTCTAATATGTTTTATTAATGGTTACGAAAGAAAAGTTAACTAAAATTTACAAACAAATTACGAATGTAACAAAAATGTATATAATGAAAAAGCTAGAAGTTCTAAAGGACTTTATGTTACAGATTGGTCAGATGAAAAAGTAACATCGGTGCACTCGTTCATGTAATTTGCCGGTATGAGACTCAAAGCAATATATTCGAAACACGCTAACTTTTAGGCGTAATGCATACATTCGACCTTCGTAAGTAGTGAGTCGGGAGCCGACAATTGCCGACTTCTGTCGGAGAAGATCGGTGGCCAAATTTCCGTCGACTCTATGCATATATCACGAAGCGCAATTCATCGACTAAGTATCTTCTGTTTCTGTCAACGCGTGTTCAATCGTTGTTCTATTCGTTTCATCGTTAGCACGTTTTCGCTAATAACATTTATTTAAATGAAAACTGTTGCTCCAATTATTTTGTATGGCCGCGAATGTGGTCTCGGATGTGTGCGTTAAAGAATTTTATATCACATGATATTTTTCCGGGTATTGTCGAAAAAAGATCATAAGATATAAAATCATTGCAGATCGTATGTTAGCCTTTAAACTAAATATCATATAAATCAATTTTAATAATGAAATAGAAAAAGTGCATATTTTGCATAAATAAGTGTACATAAAATATTGATTAAATGGGCATGAATATAAAATATATGGCGCTGTATAATATTATTTTTTATCATGAAAGTTGTTATTGTGTCTTATTCAAAAAATACGAATTTAATACGTACAAAAATTTATTTTAACACTTTTAAACAAAATGATAATATTAAATTTATTTTAATATATTTCATATAGCTTTAGCAATGCATTCCTTTTTTATGCATCAACAATCTAATCTGAATTCCACCCTTTTAATTTTACTCACTGAAAAAAAACTTTAAAACAAATAAAATCGACCTTATTTCGATTGAGGCTTAAGAATAAAGAAAAACCGAGATATAACCAGAAAAACGGGTACAAAATTGAAATATATATCTAAATAAAGCTTAATTAGAACAAAAGGAAATTTGGAAACGTTTCAGATAAGAAATGAGATTAAACTGAACTTTTTTCTGTGGTATTTTCAAAATCGTGTAACTTCAGAAATAAATACAAATCGATGGAATTAGAAATGCATATCCTCGTGATTATATTCCATAATAATACCATTTCTTTAACAATAAATTAAAAAAATAAGTACTTAAATACACACAGTAAAATACTTTAATAGACCTAGACCTCGTTTTTAAGTATATTTCATGCAAGACAGTCCATAGCTTAAAATAATGTGACATTACATAGCGGGATTTTTCTGATAGTTGCGATATTAAAACTGTTGCAGAGAAATGACTGAATGAATGATTTTGGCGTATCTAAAAGTTCTGGCAGCGATTATTTTGAAAGGTTATTCAAGTATATTCTGCGTGAAAGAAGACGTCAGAATTTGTATGTTAATTTCTAATTCATTCAAGATAAAAGATTACGTGGTGAAAAAACTTATAATTTTATTTAAACAAATTTTTCTTTGAATAACTAAGACAGTTTAACGATCTGAAATGTTTACCATATAAAAAGGGTAATTGTTAAAAAAATGTTTGTATTAGTTTTTATTCCGTGCATTTTGCAATATATTTGTAGCTGTTTCGATCAAAAATAGGTAAGTGACTAGTTATTTCACTTTAAATCATTAATTACTACAATAAACCAATGGCTATATAAGAACAACTGTGCTTGAAACTATTTATTGTAGCAATAAATACTTTAAAACGCATTTGTTCTTATAAAATAATACTTCTCTTTTAATAACTTTGAGTGTATAGTTATGTTTAATAGTGAAATAGTATTACTTAGAGATAATTCTAACAGTTTCATGCGTGGAGAACTGACGACAAATTCGACGATGTATTCGGCAAAACATAATTTGAAATATATCTTCATTCAAATTTCATGACATTACAAGACATTACACTTTGCACTTGTAATGTCATGAACTTTGAGTTTGGTATATTTTCAGATTCAAAAATAAAAAACTAAGCACTTTATATTTTACCTCTACCTAACGCTCGAAAAATCACTAGAGTCGTTGCTGTCGGGTATAACTTAAAATTACCCATTCCATATCTGCCAAACCTTCTGGTGTGGGCTTTGCATTGCAGGACACAAGGTTGATGTAATAAAAAGAGAATCAATAACGATACGATTTCGATTTTGCAACTGATTCAGAGCCAGTGCAGAAACTGTACAGGACTTAATACGTGACAAGCATTACGAAACAACAACAGTTTTGAAATATTACTTTTATATATTGTTATTCCTTAAGTTGCTCAAACGGAATAGACATCGTTTACTTTTACGTCATAAAAGCTTATAATTAGCCATAATGGTCTAAAAGTTATTAAAATCTAAATAATTTATTGAAAATATTTTGTCCTGAATTTTAATTGGTAAAGTTGGGTGGGATAATTTCGGTGGGAAAAATTATTTTTTTTTTACAGTTTTCTTTCAGGCACTAATTTTTAACAAATAATATATCATAATTTTTCAAATTTTCTCAACTTAAAAAAATATTGGAAATTTCATTAATTACACTGAAATATAATATAGGTAAAACATGTTAATAACCGATATTTGCTGAAAAAGCTCAAGCCATTTCCAGTTTGAAAAATTAGTATTTTTCGAGAAGTAATACTACTAGTATTATTATAGTTAGTATTTTTTTTGTGTCGGTGAGCAGACGCGCGACAGAATTCGCTTCTGACGTTTTTCTACATAAGTTTGTAATGGTAGAATTCTCTAAAGTATCTCGCTCTCTCTATTTCACTTTCTCTATCTCGCTCTCTCCCTCTTTCTATCTTGCTCTCTCTCTATCTGGCTGTTTCACTTAGCTCCTCGTCTCTAACCACTATTAAGAAGCTTCTCTTCAAAACTTAATTATTTAAGTATAGTGTATAAAATAGTTATCTTTTTTTTACATAATAAAATATGCATATAATATTTTTGAAATGGGCAAAAAATATTTATTTACCAAATACATCATCAGGCTTTTATAGAAAACCGTCTTATTCCTATCTGATTTTCTAAACGTATAATTTAGGTTTTCACTTAATTTGCATACAACGTAATTTTGGAAATGAAATTTTGTAAATGAATAAAATTAAGAACAGTTCATATGCTATTAAATTTTTCTTTTATTTTATCCACGTCATTTAGTATGTAAAGTAGAAAGTAAACTGATAGTAGCCTATTTCATAAATTTAAGAGATCCATAGCATCGGGACATTAGCTGTTAGAGACTACATTGAGACGGTGGCTAAAATGACATTTCTGCTATCGATATTTTAATTTATATTCAATTTTATATAACTACATATATTCCAAGCAAAGATTAGATACGAACCAACTATATTAGTTAAACCAACTGTATTAACCAAGTGCTCGTAATTCGAGTATAATTCAAAATAAAATACAGACGCTCGTTACAATAAAAAATAAATTTACACCCAACAAACAAGAGTTTCAAGAATTCCCTTCCAAGCACTTCACAAGCGAGAGCAAACGCAGCACGAACACCTGTCGGGAATAATGAAGCGTGAGTAAGTTAAATAAATGAACGTACGTGCGACGATGCGTTAAATTTATTCAAGCCTGGGTCAAAAGTTGGTCCAAAGACTTATTAAATTTTAGGAAAATAATAATGGCAACTACTGGTAGGAGTACATTTGAAACAATGAAGAAAATAACAAATCTCCAGAGAAATAGTTGCATCTGTTAATAGTTACAGTCTTAGAGAATATACTAAACATTTTCTAAAAAATTATTTATTTTAACATTTATACTATATTTAATTTCTTTGAAGTTGTTTTACTAGCTTCTTAATGCAACACCGAGTGGTAAACTCTAACGGGTCATGACGGATCATCCTTTTAACGACAATGGAAATAATGTTTTCTTTTTATTTTTTAAATGAATTGTACATTAAACAAAACCCAACACGAGATGCATGTTACAAAATATTTTTTTTTTAAAAGTGTACTTGTCATTGCATGATGCGATGACCATTTTGCCGATTCCATACAAATCGCAAAAAAAATACGCAAATCTCACTAAGGATCACAAAATATTAACAGCAATATCTGTAAACCGTGTAACTTAGTTAACCTAAATTACCATAAAATTATTAATTGGGAACGAACTCTTATACAAATAACATAAAGAATCTATTTTAAATAAGCAGCCATGAAATCAGAAGTAATCAAATCGATTTGCTAAATTTAGATTATCTTAATTAGAGTAACCAAACTAGAGAGCTGACTATAATATAATGTAAATAAGGTTGTATTTATATTCTTTATAAATATAGTTTATGTTCATCTGGAAACTTTACAAGATGCACTAAATTATTTCATATAAATTCTACCCTCACAAAACATTTTCTCAATAAGCTAGGTTTTTAGTTATTCACGTTATTTGCTTTTCATTATTGTTCATCTGTAATTTGTGAAAGGTATATGTAGCATTTTTATTTGATCAATTATAAATACTAATATTCAAATGTATAACTTTTATTACGGTTTATATTTCCAATAAACATTGGGTTTATAAAATATAAACATCCATCAAGAAAACATTATCCATATTATTCGCTTATGTTTATAACCGCCTTTTTAACACGGCGTAGTTGAATCTCAATATTTCGTAATAATATTAAATAAACCAATCGATGCCGAAATTAGTTTTGGAAATACTTACACGTTTCACGTCAAGGATTTATCGGAAACAGAAACTGGCTTCCGACGAAAACTTTGTTATAAAACTGTCAATACATGTAACAGTAGTAAAGTGAATACAAGGGTCTTTTCAAAGACCAACTTACAAGTTTAATGTAAACTCTGACTACTCGGAGCTGTGTAGGCACTTTGATAAGTTAATTTTATTTAAAATTATACCTGTATTACATAATTGTAAATACTGGAACATTCTTATATGTATAAATCATAAAACAGAAAAATGGCACCAAAGCGATACTTTAAAGTTTAAAACATAATAAAATGGCGCCCAAGAGATATTATAATTAATAGAACATACTTGAAGGAATATTTTTCTTAAGATTTTATCTTAAAAAATGAAAAATAAAAAGGGCAATATATATATATATATATATATATATATATATTTTAATTACAATTGTTTACATAATTCTATTTAAATTATTATAACAATACCATACAATATATCTTATGTTACTACTTATACCACCACAAAAACTACTAATCAGAAGTTAGGACAACTTCGAAAAAAAGTCAAAACTAAAATACGTTTTCTACGCTTATTACTATTAATACAGCAATTAGAGGCCATATCACAATACTTTTACAATTATGAACATAATTTTGATAATAGCGGGATTACAATTTGAAGGACAACCTGATGGTGAGTACAAAAATTATTTTGCTAATTGACACAAAGTCAGTATGTTCACATTCAAGAAACTCAGGCTACAAAATAAGGTTAGAATAATTTAAAACATGTTTTCGACGATACCAGGTTTGGACGGTGCATAAGATTGCTAAGAGATCTACGTATGAAAATTCTTTGCGGAGTGCCAACATATGGTAGACTACATCAGCAGAATAATGACCACCATGCGTAAAGGTCGTAATATCGGATTAGCTGTAGACTACCAGTTGCTCGGAACAATTCTGCCTTCTGCTCTACCGGACTCATACAACCATGATCATAGCAATCAGAAGCTCTTGCATGAAAATATATGCAGAATCGGTCAAAGAGCAAATTTTACAAGAAGTTAGAATAACTGACAATGATACCAAGGCGTCCGCGATGGGCAAAAATTTTAAAAGGAAAAGACATAATGCTCAGAAAGAGTTTCAATGCTTTAAGTGCAACAAATTTAGTAGCATAATAATAAAATACAGATCTGCGGAAAAACAGAGAAAAATATAAACAACGAAAAGTTATGTTTTGTTACTGCCTTCACCACTTTAACAAAATATAACTATATTCTCAAAGAGGACACATATACCTACCGCAATTCAGCTACAGGAACCGCGTTACCTATCAAGATAATAAAAGTGACAGATAACAAACCACTTGTAATAAAAGGTATGGGTCAAATAAAACGTGACGTCTACAATCATAAAGTCAGTGCGACAAAACTACTTTGAAATGTCATATACTTACCAGATTTAGCAAAAATGTTATGCCAGTGAATCAAGTCAGTGAAACGGTGGTTGATTTATAATAAACAAAAAAAATGAAATCGCAGCTACCGTAAATCTAGTCAACAATTTCTACCGATTATATACATACCATTATTTTGAATACATATCAGATGTTGACACGAGATATATTTTCCTGCGACACCAGCGTCTCAAGATTGTAGAAAATACTGATGGTAGTGGAAATATCCAAAAAGAATGTCAGACCTAAATACATATAACAAATCTAGAAGGCAAACTATTGACACAATTGCCTCTTAAATATAAAGGTTCAAAAACCACAAATGTTGGATCCAATGGAAACTCCATTTCTTTGTTTGTGATCCAATGGAAACTCCATTTCTTGATGAAACGAGATACATCCTAATATACATATGATTATTAGAACGAAAAAAGGTATAATATACACATCAACTTGTGCAGCAAAGGAAGTCAGAAACACTAGGAAAAAAATCAAGGAAGCTAGAAATCAAGCAGAGAATAAATTAAATTACAGCATTAATACATTCGCTTAGATAATGAGCTTGCTAATGTAAACAAAATATTCTCTGAGTTCATAAAATATGCTTGGATCTTACATCAAACGGCCACCCGGTGTACACCGGACCAAAACTGAGTAGAAGAACGAATTAACAGAACACTATTTTAAAAATCGAAGTACATTGGACGCCAATCTTCCAAAACAATATTAGGCTGGAGCGGTTCATGCGGCTTCGTATCTTGCCAATGAAGCTCCAACACCAGCACTGGAATATATAAATCTAGAAGAAATTTGATCGGGAAAGAAACCAAATATCAGTCATCTGGAAATATACGTCTGCTAAGCCATAATTAATCTCCCAAAAGAGAAGATGGGATTCCAAACCAAAGAAAGTTATCTTTATCGGATATTATGAAAACACAAAACGGTTCTGATGTATAATGCTGAATTTCAGAACAATAATAAAAAACGGCAACGCGATCTTCTTGTAAGCCAACTTTAAAGAAATCATGTTTCAGTAAAGGTCAAAGACTCCAAGTGCGAATCAGTATGCCTTGCGTTTTCAAAAGTTCCCAAAATATGTCAGAGTCGACAGTCGCAGTAACAAATCCTGAGTCTGTTAAAGAGTTCATACTCGCTACAATAATAATGAGTCAAATAGCTTTCAGCATAACACTGAGACCAGGAAAAACCGAAAACGTCTTGCAACAAAGGTCCGTTTCATTTTACACTACTAAACTATCAAGAAGCAATAAAGATAACCAGTTCTGAAAAATGTAAAATGACTAAAAAAATGACTAGAAACTCATAACTTGAATAAAACTAAAACACTACTAACGAAACCTGAAGATATCAAATTAACAGGGTGCAAATGGGTATCTCAGTCGAGGATGACCCAATATATCCTCGCTGCATATTAGGACATTATGCAAATGAATATACACAAACAATAGATAGAGATAATGCAATTTAACATCATCACTGCATTCTTATACGGTGACTTAAAATAATACATATACGTGAGGCCTCCTAAGGGTCTGGAATGTCGACGAGATACAGTATTTAATTAAACAATTTGCTCTACGAAATGAAACAGACACCCAAATGCCGGAACTCCGTTTTAAACAAATTTAATTTTACTGTTAGTAAAGCTGATTAATGTGGTTACGAAGGACTAGTCGATGGAACTAAATTTTACTTGTTTCTCTATGTTGATGATGGACAGCTGTTCTCAAAAGAAAAACATGTTCTGAACGAGGTAATCAGTAATCTTAAAATTAAATTTGATTTAAAAACGAACTCGGTCACATATTTTATCGGTATGTAATTAGAAAACACAGTAGTTACACTTATATTCATCAAACTAAATACATTGAGCAAGTGTTAAACAAATATAATGTGCAACGCTAATCACATGTGTCCTCTCGATCCCCATTGAAAAGTGAAGGCAGCAAATTGTCTATTTGAGAGCAGATATTATGTTCTCTGCAAGCAAAATATGCAAATATGCATTTTAACAACGATTTGCGCTGGAAGTTAAGAGGATACAGAAATACTTGCATAATATAGACGCCATTAGCTTGATTGACTACAGCAATGTACATTATGCAAACGATATTGAAACCGGACGCTCTTTAACCGGCTATACGTTCCTCAAGAATGCAGCTGCCATCAAAGGGTCCAGCCAACGACAGCAAAGTGAGGCACTGTTCATCACCGAAGCGGAGTACACATCAAGTTGTGCGACCACTATAAAAGCAATATGGTTGAAACGGTTACTGTGTGCCTTAAGTAAGTTTAAGCAAAAAACCGTATGTTGGAATATTGATAATAAAAGTGCTCTAAATGTGATCAAAAACGATGAGTTTCCCAAAAGATGTTAGAATATAGATATTGAGTGGCTATTTATTCGGATTCCACCAACGAAACATAAATTCAAGAAGTATATATTTGTTTTGGTAGTGGTGGTAATCAAACTACAAAATGTAACAAATTTTAAAAGCTTGATTAGTTTATAATTGTAGAAGTTATGTGATAAAGACTCTAGTATACTCAAAGATCTAGGATAACTGGCAAGATAAAAAAACAAATCTAATTTATAATTCAAACAAATCTAATCAACTTTTTTATTGCATCGTATTAGAATGGACTCCCCTACACCGCGGGGGATACTTCCCACATTATAGGAAATTGCGTAACACGGAACATACATTATTATCACATAAATATATGCAAATTATGAAATATCTCTAAGTTGCTATTAGAATATAAATAATACTCTAGATAAGTCATGCGTACAAACATCTTAATGTCAATTGCGTACGTTGCTCACAATTTTTTAATTTTTTAAACTGTTAACTTATTTTTTAAACTATCTCATGTAAATAATAAGCACATGCGGGTATTTCCTTTTATTGAAAAGAGCTTTAATGGATTGTTTCAAAGTGTTAAATTTATTTTACTCGTTATACCGTCTGCTTTTTAATTGCAATATTTCCTCATGTTATACGAATTTACGTTATACGAGAGAATACTGTATTGCCAGCCCAAATAGAGTTACCAGCGAATAAAAAATTGAATGATTTCACTAGGGATTATGCAAATATAGGAGAAATATTTTTTGGTTTATAAATAATAAGCTTCAAAATTGACATCATTTTATTTAATCTCTTAAATGAATCGTCAATATTTTTGGGTAAATATAATTAAATTACAAAATTGCTTACGGAACTGGACACCAATTTGCATTATGACAAACTTATATTCATCAAGATAATATTATATAATGGAAAATGTTGTTATTAACCTGTAATGTAGACTGGGTTTATTTTGTATTGATTTGCCAATTATTGTACATATTAGAGCACACAGCAGGACCCCAGTCCTGCCATATAACTTTTATAGTTACGCCCATTGTGAACTTATTTGTTTCTAATTCGTTGCAATTTTTTATCGCTAAGAAACTAAATATAAAGTAAAGAGAATATTCAAATATTAAAGATATGGGAAAGACGATTTCACTTATTCGATTATTGAAACAGTTTTAACATTTTTTGAATTTTTTAAAATTTATTAGCCGGTGGATATGTAATGCGACGTGTATTACATGTCCTACTGGCCAATAAACTACACGTCTTATTTTCTAATAAATGGTTGACTTTTAATCATATGTCTAGAAATGTTAAAATTAAAAATTTTGAAAAATAAATCAAATACAAAATTCAATAATAAAATTTTCACCTTGTTTCATTAACATTATCCCTGTCCTTCTTTCCTTTAATTTTTACAAACATGAAATTATTTAAAATTTAATTTCATTTAGGATCATATAAAATACACAAATATATGTTAAAATAAGGATTTCCTTTATTTTTAGTTAGAGGTCTGTGGCAAAGGACAAAAATGGATCGATTAGAGTTACCTCCTATCCATCCACCCCCGTTTGTCACACCTTTCTAATTTGTATAGTTTTAGATTTACATTCGTGAATACATCGCAAACAGACGCTAGAATAATAAAGAGATCTCAATTAATAGTAAAATAATTAAAGAATTTCACGTCTCACTTCGCAGCTTACAAGAATTTAAAAACAAATTTGCGTTACAAATATTTTTTTACATGTCTTTGCTAATAGCCCACCTGAAGATGGTGTAACACAGCAAAACCTAGGTCGTGGCAAAGAACTTAAAGAAAGTAGAAATAGTACTAAATCACTTAGTTTCATTTAATTGTGAATAATGTATATTTATTAGAAACTGGCTTTTGCGAGCAATTCGCGTGCATAACGGAAGTAGGTTATTGTATTTATTTGTTCTGTTTTTGTTTTATTTTTATAATTTAATTTTGTAGAAATGAAATATACAGATTTTATGAAGTTTACATTTCATATAACTTGACATATAATAATCCATTACAAAAGCATTCCGACTGCAAATAATTTCTAACCATTCTAAAAGTTTCTTTCCAGTGTTAATTAATTTCAAAGGAAAATTCACCGGAAAATATAACCACTTGAAAGTAAATAGCTTATTGTTTGGAATTATTAGTATTTATATGCGAAATATGTGCATCAGGTACGTTCGTACGCCCATCAACAATAGCGGACACCACACTGCGCGTACTTTGCAAAGGAGTCTGGTGTGCGAATGGGGACAGGGGAAGAGCAGGCAGGAGGGGTACCAATTTATTTTTAAATACTTCAAAAAATGACATTACAAATTTTACATGCTTTAATGCTTATTCCAGGAATCCCCTTCCGAAATTTAAGTCTTTTTCTCCAACTTTTATGATTTCAACCCCTTTGTGTTGAATTGGAATTATGGCTTTCATTAGAACAAAGATTATTATTAATTTATTAGCCAATTAACTTTCAAAATCGATTGGACAGTTTTCAATATTACCTCGAACTAATAAATACGTAAATTTGACTTCTTTATTGTATCAATACAGACTAAACTTAAATCAAGGAACTTAGATTGAAAATTGCAAATGTTCAAATGGTATTTAGGTAAAATATTCCAAAAATATTTATAAGTTACGCTTTGCATTTAACTTTTCACTTATCGAAAAATACACAAATACTGAAACTGTTTAAGAAAAATATTAAATATCACTTCGGTTGTGCTGGTAATTATACAATATGTTTCAAAAATAATTGGCCCTGAACTGTAATTTGTGTGCATGATTTTATAAATAGAATGCATGTAATTTACTCAGTTAAAAAAAAATCTTAAAATAATATCGCTTAATTTTCATTGGAAATATTTCCTGAATTATGTCCCCGCTTATCATCTTCCGTCGGGAAATTGTTTTACTCTAAAATAGTCTTTGAGGACGATATGCTACTACGCTATATGAATAGATAAGTTACTTGTCAGGGTTACCAGTTCTGTTGATTCGAATCGATTTTTGGAATCGCAATGGATCGTAACTCACGATATAAATGGGTTTGAACCGATCTCATGAAGATAGTATTGTAATTTTTATTAAAATAATAAAATTAAGTAACTGTTTATAGATTTATTTGGCAAATGCTTTTCTTTACCATACAACTAAAAATAAATACAAAATGTTATTATCCTAAAATTGTATAAATGCCAATTATTTATATTTAATTTTTTTTTAAATAATACCTTCGTTAAACGTTGAGCATCTAGTCTATTATGGTTTTCAGTAAGAGTATTACGAGAAATAGAGCAGGATACTGCCGTTGCAACAGCCGATAAATATTTTAAAACTAATGTACTTAGGTCTGTCCATACAATCGATCTGTTTACTTAATATTCCATATAATTGATCTGCTTGTCTGTCAAGCAAAAATATTCTCAGATACTGTCTCAAGATATTCTCTTTCGGCCCATTTCGATTTTGACAAGATTGTGATACTAATTTTCTAAAAAATTTCTATTTGTTTCCATTATCTTCAATCAATACTTCATTTTGCATATCCGTAGACATCGTTGAATCAAGGTTGCGGGTCATGTTTTTTAACAAGTCAATTATATCGTTTAGCGCTTTTGCACACGATGAAAACTTATTTTTTTAAAAATGGTGGAAACCACTAAAATTTGTATTTTTTCAACGTTTTTTAATTGTGCTAAGTAATTTAGTTTTTATTAATTTTTAACATATATCAAAAATATCAGAAGTATCTCTGCACATTAACTTGCCGTTATCATGCAGTATGCAGTATATAAATTACAGTTGCACTACATTTCACGTAAGTAGTACAGTTCTTGTATCCATAATCTTGGTTCCAAATTTCTTTTGCGATATTTTCCGTGTAGGCTAAAATAGTCATTATGTCCTTTGTAAATGAAATTTTGTCACCAACAAACATTGCAGGAACTCCCAGGTTATGAAATAACGCGGGGCTTACATGCTCGCAAATTTAATGAATCGTTGTCCCATACTCAACTTTGAATTACATCGGGTTATAATATCTCGTATCAACCTTTTAGTTTAGGTTTGTTATTATTTTTTTCAAATGGTTATTTGGAGAGTTATGTTTATTATTTTTTTATAGGAGGTAGTTCTGTGCAGAAGTACTTTTGTTGAAAAAAGGAAACAATACCTTTAACTTTGTTTATAATGTCTTAAAATCTCTTGTTCATTCCACAGCTTTTCAGATCACAAAACTAAGTTTGGATAAAGCAAGTTAAAGGCTTGCTTTACCCAATAATTTATAGATGGCTTTTAAAATACTAGCACCATTATCCATTACCGCTGACAAAATTTATTGCACACTAATTTTCCATTCACCGTAGAGTAATTAAGGTATTATACCTTGCAGGTATTTTAAAGCAAATTCATAAATTCTAATGAAATATAATATAGTTGATCAATCTAATTTTCTTAGAGCCATCTTTGTAAAATGATTGATTATTAGAAATAATATCGACTATACGTGGTTCATATTTTTTTGGCATTGCTGTTGTTGCCAATGCAACATGAAACGATTACTCGCTAGAATTATAACCCTCAAAACTCATTCGACATCGATTGGTGGAAGGCGATGTCGAATAAGTTTTGATGGTGATAAATTTAGGCTAATATACAGGACATTAGTTTAAAAAAGAAATAAGTGCTCAATTGAGTAATGTTTCTCATTTAGTAAATTTATAACATACCTATATATGTACAAAGAACTTGAAATCTTTTACTTCTGGCATTACTGGTAAAAAAGGCACAAGAGAGCATGTCTACTTGATGGAGTAAGAAAAAAAGGTTTTATATAGACATTTACGATTTCATCTATTGCTGCACTAGAACATTTTCCACTTTAATTAAAGTAGGTATGTTCATATATCTCTTAGCGATGCCGTTTGAGATTATTTTCAGGTTGGCAATATTTCCTTTTGTGTTAACTATTTATTAACATAATTCACTTCTACCAACCTATAAGATAAGAAAATCGATGATCGATTTTGGAAATAATACCAACATAAATCATTTGTTGTTTTCACCCGATCTTTTAGAAAAGCCATTCGATCTGAGCTGAGGTCGCATTTAAATTAATCGATAACGAATGATTACATGATCTAAACTGAATTGGTGTTCCATAAAGTTTAGTAATACCGTCCATATCATTCTTCTGGATTTTTATTATTATACATTAAAGAAAAATTCATGCAGAACGATAATAATCCTTGGCCTTGTAAAAACTGTTAAATTTTTCCTCCCTGTTTAATTTTTGCTAAACATTATAAAAATAAGCCATTATGGCTACAGTTTTTTTCAACCCTAATTTTTTTCCTAATTTAGAGTTGTATAATTCCAGAAATAAGATGTGGGTACATCCTCTTCTTGCATATTTTCCAGTATATCTCTGAAGCTATAGAACTATTTTGTTAATACCAACGTGAATAGACTAACAGAGAGAGAGGCTAGCTTTAATTAAGAAAAAAATGTCGCGCCGTCCAAGCCTTGCAATCACCAGAGGCCTTAGATTATCAAAACATCATTACCTCGTCAAACTTTTTATAAATGGAAGTTAAAATAACTCAAAAATTTTTTAACATCTCAATAAGAATATAAAAAAATTCGATTTACAATTTGTATATCTACCAACGTTCCTGAGACTTAATAACAATAAGAACCTTATATATTTCCCCAGCTCCAAATATTGCATCTAGCACATACCTTAATTATTGTAATAAATATCTTATTGTACTTTGCAATAGCATAAAGAATATCATATAATGCGAGAAAAACCGTATTTGAAATTTAAAAATTGTATAGTTCAATTCCCTTTCTTGGGGGAATGCTTTTACCTTTGCTGAATGAATAAATTTTTATTCTTTGTTACGTTCAATTGCAAATTGGTTTGATTTGCTGTAATTAAATGTTTGAAAAGTTTGTGCTTTATTACAATTACATAAGTCGATTTCTTGTATAAAGCTTATTTTTAGATCATAATTTAAGCGTTTATTGTACTAAATATTTTCATATTTAGGAGGTTAAGAAAATTTTAGGTTTATTCAAGAAATATTGAAAACAGAGAAAATCTTATAAATAAAAGTAAATAATATATAACGGTATGAACACTTTCAGTTAATATTTCATTTCTTGGAATTTGTTACTTTATTAAAAAGTATTTAACTGATGTTAAAAAAATATAAATGATTATGTGAATAATTATATTGTTTACTTTCTAAACCCTGGTATGATTAATTTAATTTTTATTTAGTTGGAAAGAAAATATAGTTCGACGTAGATTTACAAGTTATCTACATTTTCATAATAAAATAGGAATCTATAATTTAACCAATATTTTGCAGACATTTTACTTAAGTGACGATGGTAAGTGAGTATGTTCAAAGTCAGATTGAAAATTTGGAAATTGAATACATGAATATATAATTGTATTTAAATAAAATTAAATTTTAATGATCTTTTCTATAAAAGGAAATAATTTTATAAGGAAGGATTAATTTTAATCATCACAATAAAATTCTTATTTATTAAATCAAACTGCAATTATTATGGTTTCTTCATTTTAAAATTTATTCAAGATTGTCCTCTCATGTTGAGATTATAGAGAGTTTGAAATAAAACTATGTATTATATGTGAAATAAAAAAAACTAAGTTTTACACTGTTTATACTAAAATTATTTACTTCTAAGTCCTCTATTCTTACAATCTGTCATTCTCTCTCTAAACTGATTAATCTTAGTTTTTCATCACATCCCGCATTATTTTTTCCAATATTTTTTAATATGTATATATAGTATTATTTTGAATTTAGAATAAAAATATCAATAGTGTCATAGTTTCCTATTAACTCGCTATGTTCGGTATCATACTGGTCGCTTTTTTTTAAGAAATGTACAATGAATTTCAAAAAAATTTATGTAAAAAATATTCAGGAGAAAAGTCAACTTCTCATTTTAGTCACCAAAGTCAATTTTAAAGGCAAACAAAAATTTACACTATTATGTTAATTACAACGTGAATAAACTAACAAAGAGATTAGGAGACTGTCAAAAATGTGAAATATTTCTTGATGCTAGGAAAGAAAAAGTTAAAAAGTAAATGAAAATGCAATGTTAGAAAAAAAAATGCCAAATTAGAAAGTCAATTATCCGAATATTAACAATACAAGGCCTTCATATCAGACGAAGAATGTAGATGCTAAATAAATATTTTGCTCACAATTAAATGAAACTAAGTGATGAAGTATTATTTCTACTTTCTTTAAGATCTTTACTAATAGCCCACCTGAAGATGTTGTAATACAACGAAACCTAGGTCGTGGTAAAGAACTTAAAGAAAGTAGAAATAATACTACATGAAGTAGTTTCATTTAATTGTGAATAATGGATTTCTACAAAATTAACGCCAAATATATTCAATATTCATAATATTTTGCTATTTAACTTTTCGCGTCTCATGAAAAAATGACACGTCTTTCATTTTTTATTCACAGCATTGTATTTCTTTTCATATTCGTATCACGTGTGACGACAATCTCGTCTTAATAACCATCCGCATGGAAATGTCGCCTTAGACTCGAATTGTATCAAAAATATGCGTTTTATTTTTATGACGCATTGTATAAAATAATTTACCTTTACCATTTACTGTTAAAATGTCCAAAATATTTAAATTTTGTTTCACAACCATTTTATTTCAAGATAATTTCAAAATAGTTAACCACTTGATTTTATGCCCCACTAATATATACCGACGATTATTCTGAATATATATCGTACTTCATTTTAATACTTTGAATGCCACGGGATCACCAAAGCTAATCATTTGTAGCTTTAGTAGGGAGTCACGAGCACCTTGCCATACCCACTAAGATAAATATATCGCACATAGTTGCACACTTAAACATTCTCATATATCTTCTAAATGATATTTCAATATTTTAAGTAATACACGGGAAAATTTGTATCCTCGCCACGGGCAAGCTTTAACGTCACCTTAACAAAAATGTTCACAAAACTACGCAAAGGTTTATTGGTAAGTTTTAAAATACGAAAAATGTAGGAAGTTTTAAAATTTTGTTATGTAAAAAGAATCTACGTTAAGTATACTGAACGTAACAGTAAATACTGTAATTAATTTTAACATGATAAGTGTTTATTGGATCAATTATACTTCAGACAAAAAATTCGTTGTTGAAATGAATATTAGTTGAATTGTAAGGAAAACGTGTATCCATTACCGAATGAATGTAAGTGCTTACTTACCCCAGGAAAAAAACTCTGCAGCTAATTTCTTGACTGAATTTGCCATAAAAACCGTAATAATTTGTATCTTCCATATTTAATAATATTTAAAAGTTAATTGTGTTGACATATTTTCATCGCAGCTTTGTCACATTTTTTGATTAGATATTTCTTTATTTAGATATTTTAAATCCGAGAAAGCAACAAATGCCAGTTTGTACAACATTTAATTTTACTGTTATTTAACATATTTATCGCGTAATTTTTTTTATGATACAATATTGAAATAACTTTTTGAACAACACTATCAAAAGTGAAAGTTGGTTATCCCTTTTTCTCCCGTTTTTATTTATCAAACCTATGCTTCAACTATTTCTCACGGCATATCTTGTATATTTTTAATGGCCGCAAAATTATTTTCAACAATTTGAAGACATTAGCACATCTTTCTTGTAACGATGTTACTGAAAATATGTAATACAATCTAACAGCATGATATGAAATTCCACATTTACAACCTATTGGTTAAAAATACTGAATTATATTTAAATTTCCTAAATATATGTTATTACGAATAGTTTACACATCACTTATTTTTTATTATGAATATAATGTATGTTAAGACCATGCTTTAGCACATGGTGATAAGTTACAAATATCTCTATTTGATTTAAAATATAAATCAGGCTTTAAATATACTGAATTTAAAAGCTTTCGATTCTACTTCTTATTCATTTTCCGAGAATCTACTGACAACAAGCGTCTCAAGGGAAATTATTTTCTTTATGCTCTTAATATACGTTTTATAAATGACATTTCAAAGAATTTTTTAACACATTCCGTTTCCGTAACTCTTTTAGGCGTTCATTATTTCCACATGAATATAAAAAAACTAGCCCAATTTAACAATAGATTGATTTATTGTATATTAATTAAGTCTTCACTGATTTTAAATTTTATCAACAGTACGTATTTTTATTGTTACTAGTTGTGGCGCAGTGGCGAGAAATCAACCGTAATCCAATAAAATGTTCGGTTTGAATTTTTTAAATATTTTTCCCAAAAAGTATTACCTCAATAATAATTTTATGTAGTTTTTTATATTACGTCAGCTGAAAGGGTATACAAATACGTCATTAGCGTGTATTCTTTGTCGTAATCCCCTGCAATACCTATAAGAAAACAATGAATCTTTTACTGAATTGGTAATATTTAATTTAACATATTTATAACACATATTATACATAAATTTTAGCTTTTTACACTCCTTATCGATATAAGCCGTAACTATGCGAAATCTCACTTGATTTGTTCATGAGACTTTTTTCATCCGTGTGCGCAATATGATTTAAGGAACCCGAGTTTTCTCTTCACGTATTAATATATATATATATATATATATATATATATATATATATATATATATATATATATATATATATATATATATATATATATATATATATATATATATATATATATATATAGATTATGATATATGCCCGTATACATGTCATTAGAAAATAAATCCAGGATACGATAAAATGCACAGCTCAAATATGATTTTCTTTTCAATATTTAGTTACGTATACATAAATATTTTTTTTTATATGTATATAAAAAAATAAAAAGTTACTTCTAAACATCATTACCAATTAAAAAATTATTCATGATTTTCTTATACATATACCTACGTGTGTGTATGTGTGTCCGTATATATGTTATTAGGAAATAAATCCAGATACGATAAAATACACAGCTCAAATATGATTTTCTTTTCAATATTTAGTTACGTACATATATATAATTTTTTTTGATATACCTATTAAAAAGTTACTTCTAAACATCATTATCAATTAAAAAATTATTCATGATTTTCTTATACATATACTTATGTGCTTAATTGTATGTGTGTGTGTTATCTGTGACAACTTCACCTAATAAATTCCCTTACAAAATGATTCAGGATTCTAAATGTAATAATGATTATTGCAATAACTTAAATACATTTTCTTACTATGTTTAATTGTAACTCATCCTTTAGTGGTAAATTCCACATATGAATTTTAGGTAAATGTTTTAAGTAAAATTAGTAATTATGGAAAACTAAAAGTCATTGTTTTGGAATATGAAAATTCAGAGAACAGCCAACTAAATATTTACAATATTGGCAATATTTACATACTATCTAGAAAGTAAAATCAAAAGTGGACAATCAGAATCAATGGGTGTTATTGTTTCGGATTCGGATATGGATGATGACAAAGGAGGCGATTTGCTTCTCCTGGATTAGCAATGTAAGGTACTTCAAAACTTGGACCTGTTCAAGTTTAATGCCATTGAAATAAATAAATGGCAGTGATCTGTCTACAAGGAGAACTTTTGTATTACCGGCATTGATTTCCTAGCCATATGAAGTCGAGACCATATTTATTATATTTAAGATATCTACAGTGTCATTATTGAAAGTTACAGCGCTGTCATCAGCAAATAAGAATTCCAGCAAATTATTTCAATAATTGAACTGAACGCCCCGCCTGTATTCAAAAGATTTCCATATAATAGTAGCAGTGAGGCAATATTTTTACTAGTGGGATTTTATATATTTTTTTCAGTATATGTTTATGAAATTAATATCGTTCATATAATTTATACAGCAGCTAATCTCTGATAAATTTAATACCCTGAAAAACACCTGCAACAAAAATGCTTACCTGTACTTGATATTTAATCAATTTATTTCAAGAGTATTGGGAAGTTTGAACATATATATGCTGAAGAACTGAGTATTAAAAAATGACACTTAATGTAATTTGATATGAACTGAACATATTTTTTGTAATTTGAATTTATTTTTCATTCTATTGAAATTTTAAATATTAGTTACGTAGGTGCATTTCATCAAACTCACAAAAAGTGTAAACTTAAAATTAATATTTAAATTTAATTTGGAACGGATATGGAAGTAAACCAAAAGTCTCATGAACACATTTATATAGTATCTTGTGCGAGATGACCGTTTCTTATGCTTGGTTATCTGTATTTAGAATCTGTGTGCATTCTACATAACATGAAGCATGTTCTAATATACTTCATATTAAAGAAATATAAACAAGCAATCTAATGACATGAATCAGTCTCTATCATTAGACAATCAACAACCGAATCCTCTAAATGATTTTACGTGAATAAAATCCAATTCTCAAAATCAGTGAGTAACAAATTTCCACAGATTGGTTACCATTTATTTAAATACCATAAAAGCACAGACGTATGCAACTTGTTCATTACGCAAGTGACTTTGCGCACCGAATAATCAGGTTTTTAGGAATTATTCTGCTAATCGCAAATTACAAGCAACCGTATTTTAACCTCCCAAGAACGCCGACATAACTCATTTGATGAAGTAAAAATTAAAACTGAACTCGGGTTTTAAATGTTCAGAATTTGGCTATATTATAAAACTGCAAAATTATAATAAATGAAAAGCCCATTTGTCTTTTTACATAATAATATTTTACATTTATCGTGTCAATTAAAATGTATGTAAATTTGCAAACTAGTTACAAAAAATGTTATTGAAACGAATATAAATATATGAATAAATGGCAACAGGTATGCTAAGAATATAACTAACTTATTTTTTATGTTGTTTCTGGACTGTCTTTGAAAACATCCATACTATAGCTGCTCAAAGCACTTGCTGCAGCAGGTGCTTTGTGCAGCTATAGTGTTACGTAAAGGATTTTTTAGGTCTATGTAATCAAATGCTGTTATTTTTTCGCTAAACAGTCTTTCAATAAGATTCAGTCCCAGAAAATTGTATGAGCATTACGAATGTTTAAGTCGTCGTCGCTAAAAATTACAGATATTATATTAAACGAAAAAACTAAAGAAAATCCCACACCACTTAAATTCATATTAATTTTCATTGTAGAGTTACTACTATATTTAAAGTGACCCCGCTTTTTTCATGACTTTGATGGTAACAGTTACAAAGATTGCAGTAATATACTTTTGTGAATATTTTCAACAATCGTCCATAGAAATATTTAATATAATATCCTTACAACTTTTTCTTATCTTTTTTTTAATTCTCTTTCTCCTTATACGATGTAGGAAACTTAAAGAAAAAGTTAATTATTTAATTTGCCTCCTCTCAATTTTTTACATAAATATTTTAAAGTGCTGATTTTTTAAATATATGTGGGTCTTTATATTTTAACACCATGACAAATTTCACGGGTTTCTCGGCTGCATTAGACGGTTTCTGAGGAAAAATAAAAATATATGTATATATATACATATATATATATATATATATATAGATATATATATATATATATATATATATATATATATATGTGTGTGTGTGTGTTTGTTTTTAACAGCATATGTAGAGCTAACATAAATAAAATAGTTTGAAATCCTGTTAACTCCGCACGATAAAAAAAAGATATTTTTTTTTATTAATGTATTCGCCCCCTACAATTAATATCTCCACGTGACAATTCTTGAACGTTAAGTTTGGAGATAGATAGGGGTAATTATGTATTATCATTACGTCAAATGTAATTTCTCAATATTGAAAAGTTTCTGAAAAAAAAACATCTGCGATAGACAGACAGACAAACGGTTACATGAATGATATCATAAGCATTATGTCTACACGAAACCCTGAAATAGTTTTCTTACCTGTTTCACAACAGAATTCAGACTAAATCATTTTACTCTTACTACCCGAACTCAATGTTTCAAATTCTTAATTCAACAAGAAATGCTCAAATAACATGATTGTATAACCGCACAAACATTTAATAAATTTTGATCTCTGGATGCCTTTTTTTAATATTCAAAAGCGTCTTGTAAACACGCAAGACCTACCTAAACTCTTATACAGCCATTATGTTTAAGAGTCTATTTAAACCTATTCTTCGCAAGTAACAGTGCGTGATGTGTACATCGCGCCTTTTAACTGAGTGCTTTTATCCATTTCGTATGATATTCTTTAAGTTTTTTCTACGTACAATTAAGCTTTATTACATAGATTTATTATTTCATAATATCCAATATTTGTATTACCTTTATCGTAGGTGGATTTTCTGTAACCAAATTTTGTGTGAAAATATTACTGAAGTTTTCAAATTACGTTGAGACGATTGCGGATTATCGGGAAATTCGATCATTTTTACGAATTTCCAATAAGTGGAAATGGTTCTTTTACATCATATTTTGAGAAAATACTTTATATCAAGTGTTTTTTTAGAACTGACTTTTAAAACAACAAAGTAATATTTTAGGCGAAATGTATTAGTTTCAACCAAAAATAAAGGTATTGAAAACAATGTAACACAAAAGTTTGACATTAAAAAATTAATTTAATTTACTTTTAAATCAAACAAAATTATAAAGAGTAAAAGTTAGATGTTATTTTTTTATCTGATTAACTAATTTTGATACGATTTCGTAAAGATGGTTATTTTTCTCGCTCTGTCATTTATTCATCCGATTGTAAAAGTTAATGGGGTAAATCTACATAAAGCTATACAAATTATGAACTCTTAGTATTAAAGATTTTGTAGTATTAAAGTTAAATTTAAAAACGAATTAAATTTCAGCAGTCGGACGTCGAAGGTGCTACTGTGGATAAATTTTATCAATAATAGTTAAGCAATTTCAAATATTAAAAAACATGAGGGCAAATTAGTTTTGCTATCAGAGGGTGACAAAGTTTTAGATCAAAATTTCATCTATTTTCCATTTACTTCAGTGCTCTTTATTTCATGTAAATGGATTCCACTCCTGAATTTGGAAACTATATAACCTGCAAATGTTCATCTATGGCTGCTATTACCTCTTAATTTTTCTGAAAATATTGTCCATCCACAAATTATATTAAATTTTGGAACAATCGAAAGTCAGTATCTATTGAGTCTAGCAAGTAGAGGACATTTTTACTTTAAATACCTCAGTTTTATCGTCTTTGTGGCACCAGAAAAATGCATCTTTGTGACATAACAATAACACAATATTGCAGAGAGGTACCTTGTTCTTAAAAAACATATTTTTTTTGTGATTCGCTCTTTAAAATACGTTGGACAATATCTATGTTTGGTAGATGAAACCCATTACTTTGATTATTGTTTCGTTGCTGGCATGCCGTGGTGGTCCCACATATAATTCATTAAAATAAATTGACACCCAACATAGGTGAATTTTCGTTGGGGAAAACTCGTTTGAAGCGAAGAAATGTATGGCGGTACGGTACTTCAGTTTATCCGATTCAGTAAAACACAAAAAACACGTCTCTTTTAAAAAGATGTATGATGGAAATAGTATTTTTGACAAATCTATTTGAAAGTTGACATGTGTTATTTGGTCACGTGTATTAACATAAGTTGAAACTTCATTCCCAACAACACCGTTGTACTTCGCCAAGAATTGTTTATCGTTTCATCGTATCATTCCGATGATTGCTTTTATGTCTAGTCCCGATATTCTAACGCCAACTCAATCAAAAAAGGCTTATCCATAACTTTTTATACTACGGGATCTATATATTTATTATTTTTTCGTATTGCCACAATACTAGGATTTTTATATGTCACAAACAGGGTCCAAATGAAAATTTCTTATCGTAATGTTTTTTTGTATAAATTAAAACTTATATTCTTAAATTTTTTTCCAAGTCCAACCAAATTAACATTTCTTATCCTTATGTTTTTTTTTTATAAATTGAAACTTACATTCTTAAACATTTCTTCAAGTTCATCCATAAAACGATACTATCATAGATGATCAACATGAAAAGTCAAGTTAATATACATCAATCACTAATATGAATTACAAAACGAGTTTAAAAACATAAAGCCTGAAATACAAGTAATTTTCAAAGCTTGCCTGCCAAACACATCACGGAGAAAAGTACACGCAGCACAAACACGTGTTGGGTGTAATGAAGGTTAGCTAAGTTAAATAAATGAACGTACTTGTGAAGATGTATTAAATTTACCCAGTGTTTCCATCTCATTAAGATATTGGTTTGAATGATACTCGTAATCGTTATCAAAGTCAATTTTTGAGATAAAACCAAGACTTATAATATTAAGAAGAAGCAGATGACATATAATGACATCAAATCCATAACCAAAAGGCGGAGCCTATTAAAACACGCCTCTAAATAATTTAGGGGCCTGTCATAACGCAGTGGTGACGTTGTCCATATAAATATTTTCATATTGATCTCAACTTCAATTTCATTTATATATAATTGTCATGACCTTATAACCACTGGACATGACATATTTAGGCAACCCCGCTAACCGTACGCAGGTAAAATCCGACATGAGCGCTATCTTCGAAAAGTCGAATATGTTAGTTGCATATAGGCATAGACTTATAATATTATAAATCTGTGCATATAAGTTACTGTCGTGAACGCAGTGTATCACAGAATGTCAAATTATGCAAATGATTGGCACAGACATCAGAGTGAGACCTCAAATTTAGGAAAAGATAATGTAACATTTCATTTGTGAACATGTAACATTTACATTATATCATTTATTTCAAAATGAATAGTTATAATCTATAAATTATTTGTAATAGTAGTTGACATGACTTTTTAAGACACTAGTGAGAAATATAATCTGTGCGTCGACTTTTATCGATAAAAATTGTTGCTGCTATGAACGAAATATGAAAAACGTGAATCCACATTATAACGATATCATTATTACTCCTCAATCTATATATTCATTTATATATCAGGAACTTCTATTTTTTTAAAAACTAAGTTTAATAGTACATTTATATTTACAGATATATAATAAAAATTTGCATTTTACATTATACCGATCACATACATTTTCAAATATGTAATTTAATTAAATGTACTCAAGTCATTTCAATTCCTTCCTTTTTTCATTATCCACTAGGTGATTTTTTCTACTTTAATTATATTTATATTTGTGTGACTTACTTTTACCTGTATATTAGCCAAATTTTATCTTTATAAACCCTAAAAAACAAATTCACGCAGAATTATTATAAAAACGGTTTTATTCATTTGATGATTAATACGAAATGGTAGTGAAAGGCGATATTGCGCTTATTCTTAAAATTTTGGTTGTTCATACAATTCCTGGTAATTATAAAGTTATTAAAAGATTAATAAATTATAAAAAATGGTCATTCTTACTTTACATGGAACGTCTTCAAGTACATTAAAATTATTATTAAGATCAGTTGGATTAACTTCAAAAAAAAAAGTACATGTTACAAAGAATCATTTTCGATAATACGATAGAACGTAGCTCGGTAACACTATCGAACAATGTTTATCGATATTGTCACAGCCGTATCAATTTTGATTTAAAACACATGTCATGGGAGTATTTTTAAATTATTACAATGAAACGTGTGCACGGCGTTAGCCAGTCAGAAGCGAGTGCGATCCTTCTGTACCCACCCTCCAAATTTTGGCAATCTTTGTTTCATAATGAATATGTTTAATTACTCGTCAACTGGCTGTTAGGTCCATGATATTAACAAAGTAGAACTGAAAACTTTTTGTTTCTTTATTTATATTTATTTAAAATCAGTTCATACTTTTTTAAGACAGTACAATATGATATTACTTTGTATTGCCCCTAAATATAAATATTTTTTACGATCGTAGTGAGGAATCTAAGTAATCTCTTCTTTTTTAAATAATTTCTGTCGTAACCTTATCATTAATTGTCCTATCCTCGTAATGATATATTACTCTGAAACAATTCTGGACTATTGCTTTTGCTAAAACTAAAACAGAGTTTGCGTCGTGTTCACAATTTTCGCTATTAACTATTCTATAAAAATCTTTTTAAAAATATAATTAGAACATGAATGTGCATATATATGTACACACACACACACACACATATATATATATATATATATATATATATATATATATTTACATATATATATATATACATATATATATATATATATATATATATGTATGTGTGTGTGTGTGTATATATATATATAGTATCATATTTATCGGATCACCAGAAATTGTAATCGTTAATATATTAGATTCAGTATATCCGATTTTGCAATTGTCAATAGATTTGATTTAAAATAATATAGTCTGTATTGTTGCCGTCATCAAGTTTCTTTCCTTAAAATTTACAGTTTGAATCGTTATAATATATTAGAAGTATTACTTGTAACTTTAAATTAATCTTACTTTCATCAAAATGTTTTGACCAAGTAGATTATGTTACTTTAGTCCCCAATTTCTATGTGAATCTATTTGAACCAATTTTGTTTACGGTTTCATTCTTTAAAAATCTATAAATAAAGAATAGATGGTCGGTTTATTTAGGAAATAAGTGTAATACAAAAAAATGCTTCGGTATATTATTTCACATGGCATGCATACATTTATGGAATTTGCTTACCTGAATGAGACTACTGTCGAAAAAACTTTAAATTAGAAGGCATAAAAGGAAAATTGAAAGCAGTCTTGAAATAGAAATAATTTATCTCATAATGAACAATTATATATCTGTAAGGATGAGAAACTTGAAAAGTGATAATCGCGATAATACACTATTACATTTTTTCTGTTAAACAAACGTAACATAAAAATAAATCGTCATGTTGCTTGTAGTGCGATATTATGAAATTTTCAAATTATTTTAAAGTCAATTTATACTTGTTTATGTTTAAAAATCCTTTCCTGAGCTATACAAACTTCGTTTCAACAAACTAAACTTTCTCACATAATGTCAAATCGCAAGCAAAAGTATACATTTAATAAATTTATTTTGAAGGTAAAAATTTACTCGACGCCCCTATGTATCGACAAGAGCTTAACGATTTACATAGTCTTATAACTTTATTAGAATAAAAAAGGAAATTTGAAATTATATGAGGCCAGTGTGTATATTAAAAACTCGATATTGTTTTAAACCTGAAATCCTTACAGAAATATAACATATATATCACAATAAATAACGAGAAAATTCCAAATTAAAACAATCAGTGTCATATGTTCCGTACCCGTGAAATGCAATATCTAACAAATTCCTGTACAAAGTGCTATCTTGCCTATAGTCACGACATTCACCCATTTTTTGGAATAATAATTAATTTATGTAAATTTATAAATTATACATAAAACACAAAATTCTACGAAATTGATAATTCAGCCTATCAAAATGACGTCTTGATTACATAATAAATTAGGACGTGGTGACAGTTTCAATTTACGAAAACATATGAAACAAATGCGATCTCGCTCGGACTATTACAATCAACAATGAAAAGAAGGAAACGAAAATATGCCAGTCTATGATTTTTGCTAGATATTGTCCGATTATTTGTATGTCATCTGCTTCTTAATTTTATAAAAATGGATAAAACACGATGTCATAAAGAGGTGATATTGATTTTTATTAGTAATAGTCATTATAAGAATTTTTGGCAAGACACACAAATCATGAAAACCTTGATCTGCATTTTTAAATTAAAGATAATTTATTACGAAACTGATTTATGAGCAACAAACTAATAAAATAATGTTTTTTTAAGTAAATTCAAGTGACACAAAATTAACAGTAAATCTCAAACTATCAAAGCGACAATAACACTTTAGCATTATGTATTTTTATGTATATGTATATATATATATATATATATATATATATATATATATATATATATATATATATATATATATATATATACTTGCACTGCTGGCCCAGCGCAACACGTCATTCAGATATACTTTTAACATTAGCATGTCGGTGACGCGAACTCATAAGGTTTTTGCCTACCAAAAATCGCTCAACGCACAATCGCTCACACATCGTAAAGAAGTTTTAACTTTAAAAATTTCTAAAATCTTCCAACCAAGAACTTTGATTTTGGACTTCGTTTTTAACGTTTCAGTCAAACAACAGTACAAATTCTAATAGTCGTGAAACCAAGAATAATCGCGATTGAACATGTGTCGCATATGTGAAATGTAAGTTGACTATAGTTTTTAAATAAATTATAAATTAAATATTTTTCCATCTGTATTTTAGTTACTCATTCTCTAATTATCATTCTAGCCGAATGGTAAGGAAAAGATTAAATTGCATTGAACAAAACAAGATTGATAAGTCCGTGTTCCACGACGATCTTCTCAATACGCACTGTATATCCTAGCGGTGCAACTAAGCGACATGTGGTAGCAGTGTACTGCTGGCTTCGCTCTAGTTCATTACTTTGCACTATACCTTTAACACTAGGAGATTGATGACCAACACTTGTGATCCAAACTATTTACTGAGCGTGTTTGTATATTTATGTTATGTATTTTCCGCCATCGGAAAATAGCAACATCTTAGACTCATATTCTACTTTGAACATTTGAAGCGTGTCGTAATGTGGCTGATGTAACAAGAAATAATGTTGTATATGCTCATGCGTTGCTCTAAAAAGGCAAATCGCATTATGCTTTTTATTTCGTAACCGTTTTGAAGAAAACTTAAAATTCAACATAGTCATCGGCGAATTCTCCAAGAAATATTCGTTGCAATCGCGATGTGCAATAGTTTTCTATGATAGTCCAGTAGTTTTCTAAAATAGTTTCTATGATAGGATAGTTTTCAATTAATTATTTACTGTCTTGATTTGCTTACCAAGAGCACTTCCGGGATTTGCAGCCCGGAAGTGCTCTTGGTAAGCAAAATAAGACAGTAAATAATTCATACATTTTCGTAATGAAACTATACACAATAAGATTTGCGACTAGAATATGTTGCAACATGTTTTGAAACCAAAACGATTTTTTTCATTGAACAACATATGGTACATAATAGATGTTTGACAATTGTAATGTGTGCTAAATTAACTTTTAATTGCAATTTGATGTCACCTTTTAAAATTTAAATGTACAATAGTTCATAACCCATTCAAAAAAACACGAAATATAATCACAATTAAATGAAACTACGTGATGTAGTATTATTTCTACTTTCTTTAATTTCTTTACCATGACCTAGGTTTCGTTGTATTACAAAATCTTCAGGTGGGATATTAGCAAAGGATCTTTGCTAATATCCAATTATTAGCAAAGGATCTTTGCAAAGAATTGGGTATGAGTGCATACACATATACCCAATTCTCGACTATAAACGATTCACGTGAACATCGCTGTTTATTCCAGTTTCGAGTGTCAACACAAGGTTACGGTAACGCGTGATGCGAATTCCAACACGGAATTCTCAAAGAGCGTCTCCGTGATTACAGCTGCAAATATGTCATGCGGCATATAATACAACGAATACTGCG
This sequence comes from Druceiella hillmani, assembly GCA_039881145.1. NCBI lineage: Eukaryota > Metazoa > Arthropoda > Insecta > Lepidoptera > Hepialidae > Druceiella > Druceiella hillmani. Next base: position 4,392,833 of record JAYKKI010000054.1, read on the forward strand.
TTCGTCAAATGAAAAAATGAAATTGTGTCCCTCAAATTTCCACACACGTATTCGTTATGACATCCCCATATTTCGCGGGTAGCGATACTTGAACAATTTTACTTTTTAATTAAATTGTGACGTATTTTTATCCTTCTGCCTTAACCTAACATATCGGTCAATGTAAAAGTGCATTTCTCTCAACATTCTCAAATAAACCCTATTTATACTTATAGTCCTATTAATTTCAAAAGAGATTTTTTGTAAACAATGGAATTTGACAGTTAAAAAATAGTTCGCACAAATATATATTCGATCAGCTGACGACAATTTACAACTTTCATTGTATTATACCCAGAGTATTATAAAACTGTATACACAATTAAATGAAACTACGTGATATAGTATTATTTCTACTATCTTTAATTTCTTTACCACGACCTAGGTTTCGTTGTATTACAACATCTTCAGGTGGGATATTAGCATCTTTGCTAATATCCCACCTGAAGATGTTGTAATACAACGAAACCTAGGTCGTGGTAAAGAAATTAAAGATAGTAGAAATAATACTACATCACGTAGTTTCATTTAATTGTGAATAATGAATTTCTACAAAATTAACGCCAAATATATTCAATATTTAAAAACTGTATACGTAATGAAAATATTAATTTCAGAAATTTTCACTATAAAAAATATTTTAAATACAAGTATTACACCATTATTTTATGGACATGAACTGTAAAAATTTACACGGTAAAAATGAACAACCCACCATTGTTTTTGCGAAATAGGCGTTTCAAACATTTCGTAAAAATATTCAAAATCTCGACGTTGAAAAAGCCTGAACCATATATGCTATTCATTAATTTTATAAGGCGTTAGAATGAGTCAGCTTACGCTGCTATATTTCTAGATTTGATTACCTTATTTATATATAGAGTTATAGTATATTTGGCGTATAGATAATTAAACAAACATCGTGACATATTTTATTTTCTTTTCAAATAAGTGTTGAAACCAAAATATTTTCCATTGTAGCCTACAAATTGTATATGACCTTTAAGATACTGTTTTTATAATAACTGAACTTTTACTCTTATTTCAATGTGTATTTTTGATGATTATTCTTAATATTAGACTTATTTATTTCAAAATATTAGAAAAAGCTTTAATGTTAAAATCCGTAAGAAATCGGTCGCTCATGTAAGGATAATATGGCCATTTAATTTCCGGGTAATGTTTCCTCTCCCTTTGCATTTTCCGATACTTTTTTCTCGTGTAAGTTTTTCTTTTCCGTTTCTTGTTTCTTAATTTTCTTGCCACAACGATTACAAGAATTGTTGAATGGAGTACAATTTACACGTAGCCATAATTTACAAACAATTCATTGCAGCTTACCTTCTATTTTTTTCAGTCTGGTTTTCCACGCACCATGTATATTATCTTCAGAATTTTCACCGGCTAATTCTATCGTTTCTTCTTCCTTTGAACTTGAATGTAATTTCATTTTTTGCTTTTTAATATTTAGATTTTTCTTCATAATCTTATTATTTTTACTTTCCCTTTCTTTTTTTACTAATATAATCCAGTGATGTGAGTACTTTGCTATTTGCTTGGACAGTTTCCGAATGCTAGTAAGCAGTTTTACAACTGAGTATATGTCACTCAGGTACTTTGACGGCGTGTCTTTTCGTGAGCATCCTCATTAGATCATTTTGTTAAAGGCAATGTTGGTGATAGTTATTCTTGAACCCGTTCAGAGGTAGGATCCTCAAGTATAAATGAAATATCTTCAATAACTCTGTTATTTTTAGAATTATCAAATATGTAAGCATAATCTGGAATACAAATTTAGCGCCACTTATGAATTTGTTATTCGATTTGAGGTTATGTTATAGACAGATTATTGAATCCAATGAAAAAATAGTAAAAACATAATAAATTTTGAAAATATTAACACTACATCAAATATCAACGTACTAAAAAAATTGAGATAAATTGAAACTTTTCTTGAGTTTAAAAACACTCACTTCTTAATTTTGTTTTTTTTCCAATAAAAATATGTATACAGAAACGTTGTGTTTAGGTAACAATCACTCACCAATCTTAGCTCACGACATTTAGAGCAGCTAGTAAAATTTTTCGGTTGGTCGTTTCATCAAACAGGGCATATCATATTGAATTACCCTACGCTAATACTTAGGAACTACTTAGTTTAAAAATAATACTTAGTTTAAAAATTAATAAATGTGTGTCAATGGCTGCGGTAAATGTATTGTTTACTTCATCTCAATATCTTCGACAAATAATTAAATATTTGTTTTAAATTGACATACCTATATTAATTTTTATACTACTTGAATAATCTGAAAAATATTTCAATAGATATTAGAAAGATGAGAAATGTAATACCTACTAATACTACTACCTATATTTATGGTCAATACACATTGAGACTTAGTTAATGATATTATTTTAAAACCGTACTTTCATTTGACTTTTATAAAATCATCAGTTTATCAGATAAAAATGCCGATTTGTGCTCATGAATTTTGTAGGGCAATAAACATTTATTCTACATTCGGATATGTATGGTAAAACTAAATTATTTTGTTTTTGTGTCTGGTAAAACTAAATTATTTGTTTCTGTTTTAAGGACAGCCAATACGGGTTCGTATGATTATCTATCTGTCTGCCCGTTGCACAAACACGAAACCTGACAATTGTATTGAAATGGCCATATATAAATATACGTAGGACTAACAAATCAGAATTTATCCGAGCGCACAGCTAGTAAATTATTTGCGACATTCATTATTTATATGTTTATAAGTGACACACTTCTGGCCCAATGGCATATAGATTCAGAAAATCAATTATATTGTTTTGTTTACTGTATGCCCACGTACGGCAACTTATGTATACACGTATATACAACGCTTGCTTGCTTACCGCAGTTATCAACGTAATGGCGAACTGACTTGTCATCTACCAATGTTGCTCTCGAAATTTTTAGCGTTTCATATAATTATTTTGTATCATATTAGGTTTATTATATTATTATGTTTTTTATAATGTTAAATTCGTTGTGTTAAATGTGTAATATTTTAAGTATGAGTGTAATTAAAATGGCGAATATTGTTTTAAGGACAGTACCTATACAGCTGTACGAGAATACATATCACAGTAAAATAAACATAGTCAAAATGATCTGGCCACAAAATAAATAGTATGTGGCGAAAGAAAACACTACTTTTAAATTAAACGATGTCAAAAGATTTCTACTTGGAGCAATGTCATTTAAAAAGCCCCGGGGGCATGGCTGAATAAACATTATTAATATTGATATACGATGTAATAGATAGATTTATGATGAATATGTTTTGCGAATATGTTCTGCAATAGATATGATATGTTTAGTAACACTATTTCTCAGTGATATCGGCAAAAGGCCGGCTTCGCCGGCACTAGCATTGGGCACAGCCATCTTTAGATATCCGCGTGAATCCCAGATTCATTGTGATGTAATTGTATATGTATGCAATGTATATTTTCTGTGAAATATTATTGTATTTTGTGAATTTTTATCCATTAGTTCGTTTTTAAAAAAATATTTTGATGATTACTCAAAAATTAAGTATTTGTGATTAGTTAGTAATAATTTCCCGTATAACTTAACATTTAATTAAACGACTATTTCTATCGAAATTGTTGGTATTATTTTATTATATGTCTTTTATTTTATGTAATAGTATACTATTAAATTTTTACTACTACTATTAAATTGTTCGAAACACTTCATCTTACTTACCTGAATTTCTCTTAAATATAAAATATAACCTATATAAGTTACGTATATATACAGTGTAAGTAAGCATACTAAAAAAAATTTATTTTTAAATCACTCATACTAAATAAATCCATATTAAAATACTAACGTAAATGTAAGGAAAAGTTTACAATATATGAACTGTCAAATCTCATTGTTTATAAACATTCTATTTTCAAATTGAATGGAGTATAATATTATTTACATTCAATTTCAGAAATATAATAGTTACAATTTAATCATGTCAGTGTTTATGAAGGAGCTAATATTATTCATAAACACTGATATGTCTGTGCGATGAACTCAATATTTATCCTTGAGATTCATAACACAAAATTAATGGTATTTACGGGACAGTGATAGAGACAGATCGCCTTATGTCATAGGAAAAAAGAAAGTTCCTCCACAATACTGATATCACGAAATGTGGTCCTAGTCACGTTATAAAGATAAAGCGTGAGTTTATTTCATTGAAATTATCAAATTATTGGCGATTCAAAGTCATTTAATTAAACTTTATTTTATATTCTTTTCAATTCAACCCAACTTGATCGTTATAACTATATAGTAAAATATTTATTGTTTTAAAAATCTTGCAATACAATTATATATATTATTCTTTCGAATTTAATATGACCAAAACAAGTTTTTTCAGTAATCTAGGTATACAAAGCAAAAGAGTTATTTTTAGAGAAGTTAATCAAATATTGAATATATTTGGCTTTAATTTTGTAAAAATTCATTGTTCACAATTAAATGAAAATACGTGATATAGTATGATTTCTACTTTCTTTAATTTCTTTACCACGACCTAGGTTTCTTGTATTACAACATCTTCAGGTGGGCTCTATTAGCAAAGCAATTAAAAGTTAATCAAACTTCTTTTTCTTATAAAAGAACGTTTGATTAGTCATCAAGTACAAGATAATAAAATCTGGCTGCATAGACAAGCGATTCGTACAATATAAAGGAAGTTTTCAATCGCGTTAGAGACTGAGGATGAAACAAATCGTGAAGATAAAAAGAAAAATATTCAAATCTTCCTCGATTACAATATTAGATAATAAGTATAATAAAAGTTAAATTATCTGTTGAATAATTTCTCCGAGGATTAATTGTCATTTATGTCAAGCTGTTCATTAAATTATTTAGCTTTATGTTGGCAGTAAGAACAAAAGATGAAATAAAAACATGCAGATTTTCATTCATTTGCTACTAAGTTTTACATTATATTAAAGTTCAAATTAAAAAAAACAAAAAAATAAATATACATATATATATATATATATATATATATATATGTGTGTGTGTGTATTTTGTAAATTTTCGTAAATTTTTATGGAACTTTTAATTTAAAATCTCTTTACCTTCAAGAGCTTAAAACTATTCAAGCCTCATTTGCGGTTTAAGGAGACTTCACTACATTTTTAATAAATTTTTGCTTTGAAGATCAAATATATGTGATATTTGATCTTATTCACTTGCCATAATAGCTTTACGTGCTACGGGTCCCTGCTGCCACCTTTAGTGCCCCTGTGTTTTGCGGTGGTTAAAATTAATTCTAGGTTACATTCGTTTGATATTATATCGTATGATAGTAAATCGGGAACGCTTTGTACTGGTAAACCAATTACTCGCCCACGTAAATACAGTTGAGACTATATGGGTCAGTAACCTTAATTAGTTAATGAATGTTTTAATTCGTTGTTCGCTTCATTGCTTGTGTTTACTTTAACAAAACTTTAATAAAATTTATTTATGAATCATTACAAAACATGGAATTTGGTCATTAATATTCTCAGAAAAAATTGAAAAAGGTCATTTTGTTACTTAATAATATTCAGATTGAACTAGAAACACACGCCGGTAACACATTTGCTGATTCAGAATTGTATTTATGATTAAAATATATTGATACAGGTTACACCCATGTAATTTTTTTATTTCTTTACCAATGTTTTCGAATGTATTTCTTTTCTAAAGTGGGTATCTGTCATATTATCGTACCTATCTATATGCGATATCAAATATCAGTAGCTCAAATGTAGTGGAGACACTGATAACTTTCTTTAAAATATCCCATAAAATTAAAAATGATACACGATGTTTACACAGTTTAACGTAATGTCGTTGCTGCTTATCTTAATTTCAATAAGCAAATTAGTTTTTGAAATATAAAAATACAGGGATTGTAAGTAAACAAAAGGTATCCGCAAATATCGATTTTGAGATTATTTACAAATAAACCATATATGTTTTTTATATTCAAGAAATCAAAATATTTAAAGAGTTTTTAACCTAGAAGAAATTCAAATTGATAATGCGTACCGTTCTATCATTGTAACTTAAAAATCTAACTTTGTTATTGTATTAAAAAAGATAATACCCCATTAATGGTAACTAAGGTCCCTAATCTGATATGAAAAAATATTTTGGGCGAGGACTTTACCAAAATTGCAACCTCTAGAATTTCTCTTTAATATTTTATCTCATCAAAAACCTAAATGTCAAAATGAGCCAACTTCTCTTTAACAATCATATTAGCTGGACAAAGAGTTGAAATAAAAATAATCGTCATGTTGAAACATGACGAATTATAAAGAAGCAATATATTTATGGCAAATTAGAATAATTTTTAAATTAAAAAGTAGGCATAAATATTTTTTAGGATTTATCACGACTTTTATATTTGAACTCACCAAGTATGTGAAGGTAATAAAATACTGTTTCGGGGACAAAAACCCCATTCATCGTCTTGCGTTCGTAAAATTTTAACCAGGCACCTTAAGAGGTGTTGTGTTGGAGGGATCTCAAAATAGGATTGAAATAGATTGTAGATAAAGACATGACGAACGTAATTATTGAGACCTTGCATTTATTTCATATTGCATCCATTGTTTATTCTTTAGTGCATTAGCTAAACCATAAGATTTATGGTAAACATTAATTATGTGAAATAGACTTCGTTGTGTATTTTTAACAATCAAATGGAAATAACATGAAATGACATAGTTAAAATTATGTACCATCGAATAAATAGAGAAGACAAATGACAACAACAGCTAAACAGAACCCTCACTCGTCTTGGCGGAGTGGCGGCGTGGCGGCTTTTTACACAAATAACGCGCGAACGAGTGGAAATCGCACTACAGGTATTCGCACACAATCAAGCACTTAATGAAACATGCACAGTACTTCCATGAACATATTAATAAATATTAATATTGCTTCTATGGTGGTAAATTTATTGCCTAGTATTTATTTCACACGCATAAAAACATTGCGAATTGTCAAACAAAGGCATAGAGAGAGAGAATTTTCAAACAAAGATATAGAAACAAAGATATATCTTATATAATTTAGTGATAACGATATATAATATTTCATATATACTCAATTATCCACTTTAAAAAATAACATTTTTTTTCACGACATCGACTTCTAGTATGTTAAAGATACCTTAATAGAAAATCAGATCGATTAAACGTATAAATGCAAACATAAACTTGTGTATTTTCAATTCATTTAGGGCACGAATCTAATCTAATTCTGTAAATCCATGACTCTAAAAAGCTTGCAGAGAGAAGCTGCCTTTTATTTGAATATAACTTTGAGTATAACTCACACCACGAATGTTTCATAAGTAGAAATTTAGATACACAAACATTTACGGGTGCGAAGTAATTCTATTGAACCATATACAAATATTAATATTATTTTTCAAAATATAATATTTATTGCCTATAATATCCCGCATAGGCGCAAACATATGAACATCTCAAAAATTAGTAAATTTAAAATCATCCCTATTGTTTTCCTGTAAATTTCAGATAAAGTTGTAGCGAGGCCGTTTTTCCATAAATCTGACTTTCCTAGTTTCGAGGATACTATTTTTGGGATCAATATTATCACTGGAACTGCCGTACATAAAATTCCGAACAAAAAAATAGTTTTTAAATTCTTGTAAATAGCTCATCGGTATCCCACACAATATTTAAAGTAAAAAAATCGGAAAGCACTAAATTACAGCACTTTTCTAAAATTGCCTTTCCTAAAATTTCTATATAAACATTTTTTATTATTAAAATATATGCGGGCTTATTATGTTGGTTCACTGTATCAAATTTCAAATTGAATAATGATATTTAGTCTTAAAATGATAATCATTTTAATTTTACATATGATTTTCAGCTTTACTCTTCACATTTTTAAAGAGAACATTTTTGTGCCCGAAATATAATCCAACCGTAAAAAAAGCACTTAAAACCATTTGCGGCGTGAAAATTCATTAACGCCCAAAATCGCCTGTTTTTCAATATATTATGAATCCGGTTAAGTTCTCATGAATAAATTACATTTGGTTGCGTGAAGGGCTGAAATCAATATGTTTGAAATTATTCGTGTGTTTTTATACTTTGCTTGGTTTGGATCTAATTGTATTATGATACAATTAGATAGACAGGGTTAGACATATCCATTTGGCGGTAGTTCTTTTATGGTGCAAATAAAAGTTTTACTTCGTAATCGCCACTAAACCACCACTTTCCGTTCCAATTTTACAAAGTATTTTTAATTTATTTCGTATGAATTGGTTTCGTATGACATTATATAAGATATATCTTTGTTAATTGTACTTTTTTTATTGTACATCATATATTTTTAATATCGGACAAAATTCAATAATTTTCAATCCTAAATCAATATTCAATATCAATTATTCCACAGTAAAGTAAAATTCACCAAAGCAAAACTTCGTGACTTGTTAAAAGGTAAACTATTTTTTTTGTTCTGATACCATATACATCTTTCTTTTATTTTTTAAGTACTCTTTTTAAATTCCACTTTGGAACTCGAGTCGTCGTGTTGAACCTCTTTCATTATACTCTCAGTACTTGTGAATATTTTTTGTGCAAATTCTTTTTGTGAATATTCCATATTTTTCCCTTTTTGTCTATAAAAAAACTGAATAAAATAGGTGGTATATTTGTATCACATATATAATTATTTCCGTCTTTCGTCTTTCAGTCTTGCCTGGAAACTGTAACCTGGTTTTATGTGATTTTTTAATGATATTTATGGTCAACTTAGCCACTAACTAATTTAAAAATTCACATATGGAATTATTAAGTTTAACATCAGTCAATGTTTTACATCAGAATAAGAACAAATTTTTTTATTTTTGTTTTATCTTAATAAAAAAAATTCAATTCATTCTCAAATACAAACCCAATATTTCCGAAGTCAGACTCCAGCACTTTACGGTATTGGCTAGTTTAAAGAAGCGTAATTGGCTAACTTAAAGAAGTAAAAAAATGAAAATACTTTTTCGCCAGCTCTACGACTTTTCCATAGTACTATTTTCATGTAAAAAACTAACAATGTCAGAATATCTACAACTCCGGTGCTATCCAAAGTTTTTTTGTCGAAAAATGTTTATGTCGTAATTTAAATACATATTTTATATCAAGTGTTTTATAGACTTTTAAAACCACAAACTAATATTTTACACGAAATATATTCGTTTCAAAAGAAAACGTTTTCGATACAGTGCAACACGATGTGTATTTGACATTAAATAATCTATTTAATATCCTTACAAATCCTATAAAATCAAATAAAATGTAAGTCATGTGTTATTTTTTTCATTTAATTAGTAAACTTTGAATGACGATCAATATTTCGTATGATTTCGTAAAGATGCTTATTTTTCTAAATCTGCCATTTTAGGTGCAAACATTAACACAAAAGACTTTATAGCATTAAAGTTTAATAAAAAAACGGATTAAAATTTGGCAGTAGGACGTTAATACTATTGTGGATAAATATGATCAATAAAAATTTTGAAGTTCGAAGTTTAAGAAACACAAGGACAAATTTAGTTCTCCATCAGAAAATGAAAACTATTAGATACAAATTTCATTTATTTCTCTACATAATCTCCTTTTAGTTCAATGCACTTTATTTCATGTGAATGGATGCCACTTTGAAGTTAGAATCTAGACAATCTGCAAATATTCATTTATGGCTACTATCACCTCTTCATTATTCTAAAAATAATTTTCAGCCACAAATTTAAATTTTCGAATGAGTGAAAATCAGAGTGTAAAGGAGACATTTTTACTTTAAAAATTGAGGCACGGTTTTATAGTCTTTGTGGCAACAGGATAATGCATCTTTGTGACATCAAAACAACACACCTTTGTGGAGACTTACAAGAAGCATATTTTTTTAGTAATGCAACCTTCAAAAAATGTTTTAATTAATCTTCTGTTGTTAGATTAAATCCAATGCGTGTCGTTTGGTACAAAGTCAACCGTTTATGCTCACTATTTCGATTATTATTTTTTTTGGCGTGCAATTATGTACAGAAAAACAAATCGTCACCCAATATCATTAGGAACATATTAAAATTATTCAAATCTCCTTGCAAACATTTTTCCCTATTTTATTTTCGTTAGCATTTAACCAGTATGGTACCCATCTCATAGAAAGCTTTTTCGCCTACTTAATCCTTGATATAAAATTATAAATGCACTTACAACGAGTAAGCGGTACCATAGGGATATATTCTAATATGCCTATAGCCCCAACTATCTCATATATCTAAAATCCCTAATCATCAAGTGAGAGATTGTATCCTTTTTTGATGTTTCCCTTTTTGGATGCAGTTTTTGACCTTGCTTCATATGGATCATTCTCAAGATAAGTATCGCTACATTTAAATCTGTAATCTACCTAGTTCGTCACTGTTAAAAAGCAGACTCTTCGTGAACCAATTTGGGTGAATTTCCATTCGAGTAAACTCGATTGAAGCGAATAATTTTATGACGGTACGATATTTCAGTTCATCCGTTTCAGCGAAAAATACATAAAATACAAAATATAACTCTTTTAAAAAACCGTGTGATGAAAATTGTACATTTGACAGACCAAATTGAACTTAACATGTGTTTGTTTGATCACGTGCGTCAACATAACGATATAAAACTTCATTCCCAAGAATACCATTTCTGTACCATGCTTGGATCATTTACCTTATCGTAAAACATTTTACTCTATGCCTTAATTATTTTCATATACTAGTGCCAATATTCTGACATCAACTCAATATAATAGCATATTCATATTTTTATATTACGGGATTCATATTTTTTTCTATTTGTGATTTTGCTAAATTTCTAATTTCAATGCTTTTATGTAACTTGAAGCTTACATGTTTAAATATTTTTCCAATCCAGGTTCAGTCACGAATCGATAACATCCTTTGACTGAACAAGATTAAAATTTAATATGCATCAATTACTACTTTAAATTCCAAAACATATTTAAGCATGAACTCTGAAATATAGGTTATTTTCAAGATTTGCCTTTCAAGCACCTCGCAAACGAGAGCACACGCAGCACAAGCACATGCTAGGAGCAGAGAAGGGTAAACAAGTTAAATAAATGATCGTATTTATGAAGACATCATAAATTTACCCAGCGTTTCATCTCATAAAGGGATTGTCTTAATGATATTGGTATTCGTTATCAAAGTCAATGATCGACATAAGACATTGTTTTTATTAACAACAGTTACTAAAGAATATTAGAATTTTTAGGAAAACGCGCAACTCACGAAAACCTTACTATGCATTTTTAAATTAAAATAAAATAATCTGTTATAAAACTGATTTGTGAGCATCAAACAAATTAAAGAATTTCGTTTAAATAAAATCAAATAATATAACATTTTCACGTAAATATCAAACTATTAAAGCAACAACAACATCGATACAATAAAATAACATGTTTTTGGTGGCACGCGCTTGGTTAATAAAACTATAGGCTGTTGTAAAATTGATACCAAACCAGTAAATCTTTTGGTGTTTACTAATGAAGAATCGATTTTCATATATAGTGCGTGGTATGAAGTTTTATTAGGAGTAAAATTAGAAGTTCAGAGCGTTAAAAAAATTATTTTTTTCATATATTATATAAATGTTAAATTTTTTAAGTTTGGATGTAGGAGATAATCTCCGAAACTACTCATCCGATTTCAAAAATTCTTTCACCAATATTTAGAAAGGACCCTCAGGATGGACATAGGTTGTATATTATCCCGTTAACATTTTATTTCATGGAGATAACTTTCGCAACGGCAGTCAACCAAAAAACAGTCGAGCGAATGCGTTTCTTATGAACGCTGCCTTAACGGTAAAAGGTACATTGATAGAAGATATTAATATTTATGTTTATATACGGTGTTACGTATTTTATACATTCCAAGACAATAGTAATTAAGGAGTAAATTCCAGTGGCCCATCGGAGCTGACACGCCCGATATTTTTTTTGTAAAGGTTTTATTTTTAATAATGAAATGTTTAAATATATTGTCAAGAAAATGGCCTGGATTATTTTCGTCTTATATTTTCAAAATCAACCAGGAAAAAAATCTTGTTTTATCATTTAACTAACAGCTTATGTCTGGTATCGAACCTTCAAATGACTTTCAGAATATTCGATGCAACTCTCGTTGAAGGAGACCTCTGACAAAATTCTTCCACTTTCAAAAATTACCATTCGTCATCCAACGGTATTTTTACCTTACATGATTTTTTTCGCAAATTAACGTTTTAGTATTTAAGTTCAATTTACTAAAATAGTAGAAGTTATTAAAATATACATTTTCTGTTCTACTTTTTAGAAATATACTATGCTAGTAGCTACAAAATCAAAAAAAATTCTTACTCCTGAAATGTTATTAAAGAAAAAGAGTCTTCTCTTAACTGATAACCAAAGTTCGTCAGGAACTATATCGAAAAAGCACAACACTTGTTAAGATAGGCGGGTTCCACCATAAAGAATTTTAAACTTAAGCTGAGTTTAGATGGAAAGGTAAAATCTTTACGGTCGTAATATGTATACCGAGCCTATTTCATTATTCGTTCTAGAAAAATGGGGATAAATTAAGGTGGCAGACCATATTTAACTTACAATTAACTATTACTCTATCTATTTGCTTTAGACGAAAAAAAAATTAAACATTTTCTAAATCTTTTACGATCAAAAAAACCTCGGTTTGGACTTAATTTTCAGTATTTTAGCCAAATACTTTTAATTTTTGCAATTAATTGTTAATCATCCTCCACCATCACGCGTTCTAATAAACAATTAATCTCAGGTTGCAAATTCGATGGCTATGTAGGTAACGATTACAAAATTCTGATAGTCGTGAAGTCAATAATCATGGCGATTAAACATATTGTCACGTTTCTAAAATCTAACTTGAAGATAGTTTTATATAAGTTATTAATTAAATCTTTTTCCACCATTATTTATTAATTAATTCCTCAATTATCTATCCTATCTGAATATAACATATAATTATACTGAACGGAACAATACTGAATAAATTCGTGTTCAATGACGATTTTCTGAATACGCGCTGTATGCTTTGCAACGCGACTAGGCCAAACGCCGTGGCACTATGTTGCTGGCTGCGCTCCACCACGTTACTTTTGAAATACCATTAAGACTAGGTGATCGATAAAGAGTACCTGTGGTCCAAATTATCCCTTCAGCGTATTTGCATTCAGGACATTTGTACGTTGTATATTTCTGTCCTCGGCGAATAGTCAAATCGTTCATATTCAACTTTGAAAGTGTAAATCGTGTCGTACTACTGCGACTGTGACAATAATTATTTAGAGATGGTTATGATTTTCAAATACGTAGAGCAACAAATGGGGATTACTCATTGACACTAATACTGCATTATAGCTCTTTATTTCATAACCGTCTCAAAGAAAAGCTAAAATTCGACGTAGTCATCGGCAAATCCCGAAAAAATGTTTCATGAGCTGTAAATAGCTGTAAATTTTTCGTAATTATACTCTATACAGAAAATTACACGATTTCATATTGTGTTGTGACATATTTTCAAACCACAAAGTTTGTTTGTAATAAATTAACCTTTAATTGTCAGAAAATCACTTATTTCCACAACCAGAAAAATGTAGATGTACCTTTGTAAGTACCATTCAAAAAACCAATATTTTTTTCAGAAAACTGTCAAATCAAAATATAAACTTTTCTTTTCGCTTTTCCTTAAGCTCTAAAATAATTGTCCGAATATTACCATAACACGCTAGTAAAAACCAATGAAACACAAAAGTGATTTATCTAAAAATTTGTATTCAGATGCAGAGATAAATTTATTATACTTCCAGGAGATTAGTATTTTTTTTTATGTTGTATCTTATTTAAACCGTTCACGGTAAGAAAATTTTAATGTGTGTATATGTGTGCTTTAAATCGTTTTTTTTTTTATGGAAAAAAAATCAAATGTAAAAGACATGAAAATTAAAATCGGATCTTCGCTAAGTCATTTATTTCAGATATTTTTATTTTAGTATATTCGTATTAAGCTGGCTGTTAAACTCGACTTTAAAATTAATTAAAATTGAAAATAGTTGGGTAGCTTATTGAAATTTGTTATGTTTATTTACAAAATAATTAATGTAGATTTAAAAATTGATGTAATTTAAATAAAAATTAATAAATATCAACTTTTGTAATTTAAATAAAATATATAAATATCAACTTTTTTAATTCAATAAAAGAAACATAAATAGAAATGCAACTAGATAAACATAGTGCATTGGTGAACCAAACCAAATCTATCCTTTTGCAATATTTTAAGGCAATGATTTGGATAGTATTTAGGTAATTGTTTCATGTACCTAAAATAATTCAGTAACTGACAGCTTATTACATAACATTTAGTTTACGTATTGCATTTCACGCCGCGTAGAGTGTTCGAAATTTAATTTTGTAAAAATGTTTTCAGTTAATATTTCTGTATAATCTCAATCATTTAGCTGTAAAAATAATGTTCGTTTTAATTAAATGTTTACGGTCTTGCCCGGTAAGTTAAATAAAAATTCAAACCCAAAATAATAAATAGCCTTTCGTTTGAAGCGGTTAATAACGTACAAATGATATTGCACGTCCAAAATTTTGTCGGTTTACCGCCGCACGTCGGTAAACCGAACCGTTAAACGCGGTTAAATTTTCATGAATAAATTGCATCGGTAATAAGATGGGTTCGAATATTAGCATTCATGAAAATATTTCTACAATTTTAATATTTTGTTGAGCTCATATTTAGTTATGGTACAAATGAAATTAAACTATTTCCATGTAGTCTTCGGAAAATTTTCTCGCCTAATTACATTATTAAAAACAACTGATTAGTCTTCAATGGCAAGATCCACTTAAAATTAATTGAATCAACTCCTGATACGATATTTGAGCTAAAGCTAAATCCTTAACAAAATTTATAAACCTAAATTGTGTAGGTTGTCGGATAATAAAATTATTTGACATCAATTTCACAATGTCATCATGTTTCTTTTAGTTCAGGCATTGGCCTCGTTTCAATTAGAGTTACGCATTTCAAAAAGGAAAACCTGTCAAGTCTGAGTAAAACTCATACCACGAGAATACCATACATATATAGGCACTTATAAGCATATAAGTTTACGTATATTACTTTTAAACTGTTTACAAATTTTATTCTTTTAATACATAAATATACTGTCCACTGCATCTTTCGTAGGTGTGAAAATATGAAGCATAATAAAATATCAATAAATATTAATATTTTTCAGTTTGTAAATACTTAAACCTATTCCTAGTAAAACACCTTTCACAAATATAGTAAAAAAAATTGAAAAAAAAAGACATACAATTCAAACTTAATTTTGCAATGAATTCAAATCATTTTCATGTCATTTCTATGAACTGTCCACAGAAATAACCACGCATCTTAACTTCGTCGAATATTACACAAAAACTAGTAGGCTCTACTTAAATGTGATAATTTCCCTTCTAATTTCATTACATATATTATTATTCTGAATACTTTTTAGATAATCAAAAGTAGCAGTTTGGCTGATAGGGAATGACGCGTGACTCGAATATAAATGACCACTTTAAAGATTAATGTTTCGTAAACAGATTCCGTTATCGAAAAAGTGGTAATGACATACCTATTCATTTAAGACCTATTTAAGGATGCCCTCACAGTGGGTTATGCGAAAAAATATTCAACCCCCCCCCCCCCCCCTTTTAACATGTAGGCACCTTACATTTTTTGTAAAATCATGTCCTAACCATTTTCCTGAAAAACTTTAAATTTGGCAGTATTAAAACATAAAAACATGCATAAATCTTAATAGTTAACACCGGGAGGTTCTGCAGAATAAGCATGCATAAAGTTCTTCACAGTTCGCTTAGAGTAAAAAAAGTATACCTTTGGGTGCCGCACGAAGCCAAACCCGCATAAAGAGGAGAGAACAAAGTGATGAAAGTTAATTAAAACGGGACATGAAATCACTTATTCATATCCTTGTGGTTGACAAATATGGCTGTACTGTTTTGAAGTAATATGGAAAAACAGAAATAAAAATCAGCTGCTTGAAAATGACCAACCATTGGTAAAATTTCAGAAATTGCCATCATCAAAAAAATTATCTCTGTATTTTTTACAACGTTATGTGCTTGGCAAAGAATAGTATCGAATAGTCATATGGGAATAGTACTGAACAGTATAGTATACTGCAAAAGTCTCCTGGCACGAAAACGGAGGATTAAGTGAAGCTCTTCACAAAACTCATCCCGATTTAAAAATTAACATTTCCTCCATGATGTCACAGTGTTAGATTTGTTAAATTTTATAATTTGCTCTGTCTGCAGGCCGGACTTTGCTCGTTGTGACTTGGTCCTTTTCAAAATTTTCAAACAAAAACTGAAATAATTATATTTATGTCCAAGCTATTAACGACTTGGACAAGACATGTTTAGAAACGTCAGAAGAAAGTGAAAATAATTTTTACATGATTGATTTTTACTTTCGAATAAGTATATAAGTTGTAATGGAAATTAATTCCAATTTGAAAGTTTGAAAAAATATAATTGTAAGGCAAAATTTTATCTGGTAACTTTTATATGGTGAAAAACAACACTAAGATTTGTAAATAGTTTAAGAGGAATATTACATTCCCCTTAATTTTATAAGCATCGAAGTAGGTGCGATACCCTCGTAGTGTGTGTTCTATTCTTATTTAAAAGTTTATTTTTAGAATAAGTCAATTTCGAAACATATACCAAGATTAAACGGTTTACCCGGCTTGCAAAGTATTAAATCGGAATTGAAATGCTTTCCAAATTAATTTCATTTCGTAAATTTAAGATTGAATTATTTCGTACATACCTACAGAATTCTCGACTGATTATATGCGATTCATTTGAGCATCGCTGTTTACTCCAGTTCCGAATGTCAACACAAGGTTACGGCAACACGTGATGCAAATT
This sequence comes from Druceiella hillmani, assembly GCA_039881145.1. Lineage (NCBI taxonomy): Eukaryota > Metazoa > Arthropoda > Insecta > Lepidoptera > Hepialidae > Druceiella > Druceiella hillmani. The sequence continues at coordinate 4,410,003 of JAYKKI010000054.1, forward strand.
CCAACCGGAATTCTCAAAGAGCGTCTCCTCTACTACGTTTGCAAATAGGTCATGGGGCACATCATACAAAGAATGTTGCGTTCATCCAGTGAGAAAAATTAAATTGTGCCCCTCAAAATTTCCACACGCGTATTCATTACATTGTCATCACTGTATTTCGCAAGTCACGATACGTGAATAAATTTTTTGTTTAATACAATCTTGATATATTTTAATCTTTTTGCCTTAATCAAACAAATACGTCAGTGTAAAAGTCCATTTCTTTAAACATTCTCAGAAAAACCTATTTAAACTGAATATTATTTATTTACTTACAATTTCAGAAATATAATGGTTATAATTTATATATTTAAGTGATTACCCTACGAACCACTCAATATGTTTCCATGATATTTATAACACAAAATGAATTCTACTCAGTAGAGGCTGAGCGTTTTAAGGCCATAGCAAAAAGAAAGTCCTTTCACAATTCGATTCCTGATGCTGGTTTTACGAAATGTTACATTTTATGTTTTTTGAAATAAACTAAGTATAAAGAATTTATAAACAATTTCGGTAGACCATGGTGAAGCGTGAGTTTATTTTATTATATATTAATTACCAAATTAATATATAATAAAATAAACTCACGCTTTGCCATGGTCTACCATTATATTCATTTAAATTGAATATAACTTGAGCATGGTAACTATGTAGTAAAATATTAAAGTTTTGCAAATTTTTCAGTACGGTTTTATATCTTCCTTTGAGGTTCATGTAAATAAAAAAGGTTCCTTTTCGGTAGTCTATATAGCGTTGGCAGATTTATTTCTAGAGCAGTTAATCAAACTTTTTTCAGCTAAAAAATGTTTGTTTAGATGTCGAGTACAAAATAATGAGATCTGGCCACCTAGGAAGACGATTCGTATAGTATAATGACATTTTTCGATCAAGTTTATGCCTAGGGATGAAACAAAAAGAAAAGAATTCAAAACATTTTCGTTTCTAAGTTTATTTGGTCAGAATAATAGAAGATAAATTATCAATTTAATAATTTCTTAGAAAGTAAATTATCATTTCACGTTTATTTAAAATACATTCCATTGTAAACTCGCAAATAAATCGTCTAAGCTACTATTTAGCTTTATTTTTCAGTCAGAAAAAAAAAATGAGAACTTAATAGATTTTCAGTCATTTTGCTACTAAGTTATATTTAAGTTGAAAATTCACGTCAATCGATATCAATACGAGCACATTAAATCAATTTTTAGATAATTGTACCATCTTGCTCCGCAGAGAATGAAGTTAGAATTCATTGCGTAGAGTGTTAACTGTGAACATTGTTCAATTTATTGAAATATAAATATTTATATGAATAATTTAAACACGTCTAATATATACGTCAATATATAAGCAACGTATATATTGGACCAAATATAGGTTTTTAAATCATATGCGACTGAATTCATTTTAAAATTTAGGAAAGACTTAAATGAAGTCTCGTTAACGCACTTGAACAAAAGTGTGACTCCAAATATTGTTTATTCGAAACATATTTTCTTTTAATAGTTCAATATATTTTAAGTAATTTTTTCTTTGAAGACCAAATTTCACATTTTCGCCTGCCATAATAGCTTCATGTGCTGCGGGCTGCCACGTCTATTGCCCATGGGTTTAACGGAGGTTCGAATTAATTCTAGGTTACATTCGTTTGATATTATATTGTACTAATGTTAAATTGGAAACGTTTTGTATTGATAAATAAATTATTCACCCACGTGCAGACCATTGACGCTATATTGGTCAGTAACCATATTCAGTTAACGGATGTTTGTGTTTCGTTGTTCGTCTTACTGAATTTGCTTTAACAATATTTTTATAAAATATATTTATGAACGACTTCGGACAGTGGAATTTCGTCGTTATTATTCTCAGAGAAAGTTGAAAAAAAATTATTTTGTCATTGCATAGTATTAAGATAAAATTCGACACAATATATTGTATTCATGATTGGGATATATTGGTACATGTTGCAACCATATATTTCTTTATATATTTACCAATTTCTTCAAATGTATTTCTTTCCAAAAGTGCTTACCTATCATATTAGCATATTTATCTATATACGATATCAAATATCAATAGCTCAATAGTGATGGAGAGGCTGATAACTTTCTTTAAGATATCCCATAAAATGAACCCTTGTTAGATGAAAATGATGATTACACAGTATAACGTTACATCGTTGCTGTTTATCTAATCTCGTTACATAAATTTGGTTTCGAAATATAAAAATATATAAATTATAAATAAAATAGAGGTATCGGTAAATAGCTTCGAATGTTATTTATAAATAAACAGTATGTTATTTTATCTTCACACAATGAACACGTTTAAAGCGTTAATAACCTACATGAAATCAAAATCAATATTTCACACCATTCTACAACTAAAGCTTAAAAGATCTATTTTTTATTGTATTAAAAATATAATATCTCGTTAATGGGGACTAAAGTTCCTATTCTAATATGAAAATTTATTTTAAGCACGGACTATATCTTCATCCACACCACGACCAGCAAAAATGCCAACCTCCACAAATTTTTATTTAATATTTCATCTCGCCATAAATATAAATATCAAAATAGGGCAAGTTCTCTTTAGAACGTTATATTAACCGTAGAAAGAGTTGAAATAAAAATAGTAAATTATTTGTAATAAGTAATTTATTTATGTGGACTCAGAATTTTGAAATTTGTGTTTCTTTGTATTTGTCTTTATTATGACTTTTTAAACTTATATTTATGACTTTTGAAATTGAAATTTAAAAAGTCATAAATATAAGTTTAAAAAGTCATAATAAAGAAGATATTTTTATTAAAACCTTCTTACGGGAACAGAGACTTTTCTCGCATTTATTGTTTTGCGTTCGTAAAATTTTAACCTGACACCTTAGAGAGGTCTTGTGTTGGAGGGGTGTCAAAAAAGTGTTGAAATGTATTGTGTAAATAAAGACATTATGTAGCATCGAACAAATCTAAGAGCTAAATGACAACAATAGCTAAACATAACCCTCACTCGTCTTTCGGCATGAATGACGTGGTGGCACTTTACACAAATAACGCGTTAACGAGTGGATATCGCACTGCGGGTGTTCGCACATAATTAAGCATACTTCCATCAATGTATTTATAAGTATTAATTTCGCTTGTGTAAAAGTAAATATATTGCCTAGTATATATTTCGTAGGCATAAAAACATTACGAATTTTTCTAAAAGTGAGATGAAGGTTTATCGCTGTACTGTTCTAGTGAGCCTCAGATTAACCTATGCAAGCTCTTTTTTTCACCATGTTTAAAGATTTTAAAACTATTCTGATAAATTTCTCGAAGACATACTATTGGGATCAATATTACTCGCCCTTTCAATCGGTATCGACTTCGACACGACATGAAATTTAAGAAAGAATTGTTTATGAAAATTTAATTTAACCTTAATATTATTTCTATATATATATATATATATATATATATATATATATATATATATATATATATATATATATATATAAACATTTGATTGCACATACATATAAGGGTAAATATAATTTATCATTTGAGTGTCCTCGTGTTATAAATTAGTGTATTTTATACGTTACGATACGAAACTTTAAGAAGAGTGATAGCCATCAAATGATTTTGATGGCTATCTCTGATAATGAAAACTGAAATGATTTTTTTAATACACTCCGGGAATTTCATATGATTTAACCCTACATTTTTCAACCTATTATGATTCACAACACGAATACCAGAGTGTTAGTGTCTTAATATTAAATGATATAAAATTATTTAACACATCGCATATAAAAACAAAGCAAACTGTCAAAAGGCTCTGTTTTGACTTACGATGTGTTGAATAATCACCCCCTTAAACATCAAATTTTATCAACACCACATATGAAAAATTACCTAAAGTTTTTTTAAGTAATCACGCATTTATAAGGTATATTCTTGCCTCGAATGAGATTTTTATCACTCATACCAAAAAAAATTATTTTTGAGGAAAATTTTATTTCAATTTAAAAGCTTAAATCATAGATATTATTGGAAGCACTTCAATTGATTATATTTGATTAAATGGTCATTTTTATACTAAAATCAATGAAATATGACAAAAACATTATGTTTTCCAAAAACAAAAATAGTAAAAATCATTAAGTGATTTTTCACCTAAAGATTTTTATGACTTTTATTTTCACCGGTTTAATTGTCATTCTTATTTTCATATTTTCTTTCAAGTGTTACTGTCTTTTTGACATGTCACGATTTAACTTCTAATTATTATGAACAAATTTCCTTATTATCTATACGTATATCGACAATCAATCAGTCCCTCTTAATGAGGGTCAGAATGTGCATTTTACCCTATAATGGCCTCCATACATTTTTATCTTCAACATAATCCCTGATGCTATAATCAGCCTTCGAAATAAGCGCGTGTTTAATATGCCTTTTAAATTTTGCTATGGGAAGATTTATTATATCCTCAGGTATCGTGTTAAAAAAACGAACACCATTGCCCAGAAAAAACCTATTAGTACTTTGTAATCTAAATTTAATACTATGAATTTTATTTTTATTTCTTGTATTAAGAGTATGAATATCAGACCCTTTAACGAAGAAAAAAAATAAATAAATTCTTTTTTACATACAATAAGTTTCCATAAATATATAATGATGGCAAGATCAGAATACTTGCCTCTTTAAATAGATCTTTTACAGATTCTCGTGGTTTCATATTATAAATGGCTCGGACTACTCTCTTTTGCAAAATAAAAATAGTTTCCAGATGTGCGCCCCCCATGTTTTCATATACTTTAATCTTATAAACATGAGTTATGTAGTTTACATCCTGACAATTATTTCTACAAACAAAAAACAATCAGCAATTATATTTATTAAATTATGTTAAATCATTTTCCAATAAAAAAAATCATTATCCATCTTCAACAGCATACAAATAGATAAACGAAGAATTTATTTAAGTGAACCTATAAAATAACTTTTACTTTTTAATATATTAAACGCATCAGTATAATAATAAAATGTATCTAAATACGTTTATATTCTGTAGTGTGGCAAGCTTATTAACGCACTGTCCGCTATTAAAATTGAAAATAGAAAATAAAGTTAACGACCTTCAATCAACCGATCTTCATTCAAAACTATATTTATCCCGATAAAAGTGTATCAACGCTGAAAAGTTTTGATGAAGCAGATTTATATTTCTTTACAAATTACTTAGGATAGGATATAAGTTTTTAGTTGTTGAGAAATATTTTAATTACTTTTGCATGTTTGAATAATTTTTACCAGACAACGCTGCTTGTCGAAATTAAGTTGTTTGAACGATAGTTTTATCGCTAAAACAAATTACATTAGCTGGTGGGAAGTGCTTTCAATAACTATGCTTACCTACGTATCCCAAATTCATTACCGGTTTAAGCAACGAATATCACGGTAAAAAGTTCAGTTGGCTTGTAATACGATTCATATATTCCTGATTTTTTTAAAATACACTCAGTTCTTTAATTTTTTGGAAATATATTTCAAATCAATATCTTACCCTCTCTGTTGCTACCATGTGAAATCTAAGCTTGCTTAATGCTAATTAAATCAATGAAAAAAGTATAAACTTAGTATACTATATTAAAGTCGTAAAAAGACGAATGTTTAACCCTTGTATATATCTATAACATACCACATCATCAATGTATGTTATTTATACAAAAAATCGAATAAAATCTAGTAGAGAAAGCAAAATGATAATTTTAAAATTACTTCAATAAAACATATAAATTCTACTCTCCACTCTCTTAAGCATATTTACACATACTTTCAAGCCAACGCGCTATATTTGCCCCACCTTTCTCCTTTCCCTTCCACGAAGCGTTTCGTTTAAAATTTGATTTCGAACATCTGATTAAATTAATATATACGTTTATTAATATTTAGTAATATTTCGAACCTAATTACTTTTTCAGTACAATATCAATCATATTGGCTTCTCTCGTTATTTAACAACAGGGTGGCACGGCAACGGTAAATTGGAGTAAAAAACTACGAGCTTTGACACCATCGTGTGTCAAAGCCTTGTACCGACGCCGTGTAGATGCAGTGCCGATGAAGAGACTTATTGTTGACCTATGTAAAACAACCCTGGATCCAACCCATCGGCGTCGATACTTTCTAATTTACTTTGCGTTTAGTTCTGTAATTTAAAAAAATGTATCATCTATTGTTTTATACATAGAATAATGAACTTTTTTGAACAACTTTTTCTTTATTTAGTGTATAAAAACACACATCACACTATAAAACAAAAGTACATTACAACAAAATAAAATGGTAACACCAGCCAAGTATTTTAATTAAATAGCACGCCGTGTATGTTAATTCATACACACACTTTAATTATCATTATCTACTCATAATCAAATAATAATTCAATGATTTCATTTATCGTTCTACGTATCCATTTATAACGTTAACGTAATTAAATAGTAAATGGCATCAGGGCGGCACATCCCGTCCCACTCTCCCCCGCCCATACCGGTCCAACTTAGGTTTACAATAAGTCACATTCAAATAATCGCTGTAGACTTTAATGCGTTTCGGAACATCTTTTTCCGCTCTGCCGACTGATACAAACGTCACCATCTTTTTACAAAGATGTACATTCCGCTCGTGTTGCCCAAGGGATACGTACCTAGCTAGCACTTAGAGATACATCGATCAATACGTACCGAAATGCGGATCCGTGAGCACATAACCTTCCGGAAGTAGAAAATTAGACCTTTTTCAACAGTTTATTCATTTCCTATTTTTAATCTAGAATTAAATTTTAAATAAGATGTTTTAAACTTGTATTCTAAAGTGTTTATACACTTTAGAACACAAGGTTTTATGTGTACAAAATTAAATTTTTTTCAATATTTAAATAAAAGTAAGTCACATAATGAAATAATTTTAACAACTAATTTTGGATGGTATTGAGGGTTTCTGAAATTGGCTCAATTAAGTTTGTATACAAAAACAGTGCAAAACTTTACCCGCAATCAATGTGCTGAAGAACTTGGTTTAGGCGGTGCTATGTGCTTAAAAACAATTTTGTAAGCGGTAATTATTTTCATAGCGAAATAAATATATATATATATATATATATATATATATATATATATATATATATATATATATATCGTATGAAATTCGATTCAAACTTCGCAATAGACAATTAAAGATTACATTTATACATAAATACGAACGTACATAAAATCTGTTGATCTATGTTATACGTATATATTTATTTATAAAATGTGTGTATGTGTAAGAAAAACTGTATATTGCTATTCTTGATTAATTTCTTAATGAAATACATAGAGTATTACTGGATCCACCGTTTGATTATTCTGAATAATATTTCGAAAGAATTAGCAAAATCTTTAAACATGTATAAAATATTTACTCGTAATATATAAAATATGTGTTTTGCTTTGCCACCTTATCTTTATAAATTTAAAATAAAAATAAACCCTCAAACTTTTGAATGTTTACTTGTAATAATGTTATAAAACTTTACACGATTAGACCAGAGAATTTTTTCTTTACTTACTTTTGAACTTATTCTCTTCAACTTACTGCTTCGATCATAAAATAAACTCGTTAAATTAACGCAACATTAAGAAGTTTGAAATAGTCACGAAACTTCAAAGAACTATTAATGCTCTAGTTAATCTTACAAGAAATTTCCTAAGGAAGCTTTTACAGTTCCGACGGAGACTTCGTTAAGAAGCTATTAATATTACGGAAGAGGGCATGCAATTCTAGAAGTGGCAAAATAAAGCTATAAATTAAGTAAACCATTCTCCTTCCTTTTATCATTCTCACTCTAAATAAATGAGTACTGAATATAGTTTAAAAATATCGTTTTAAAATTTCTTTTATTTCTTGTTAGTTTTAATTAAATTATTTTCATTTATTTGTTTTATATTCTAAATATACGGCATGAATTTTCTTCAGAGAAATTGACTTGTTGAGAATTAATCTTTAAATTTGAAAGTACCTGGCTATACAAAATATATTTAAAAGTTTTATATCAGAAACATATGTAAAGTGAATGGAAAAATATCAAAATCCAGCGCCGAATTATATGAATCGTCGCTTACGATACCTTTTGTAGCGAAGATTATCAATAGAATAAATTAAAAGAAATTATTTAGGGACCGGGTATAGTTCATTTAGAGACAGAAATATCACAAACATCTTGCAGAAATCCATATGATCAATATTTATATCAACATACTTTTGAACTGGTATGAGGGAATAAACAATTTTAATGAAAATGTCAAGAAAATTGCCGCGAAGTTTGATTATATTTCATTTCGGAAATAATATTTTACTTAAATTGTCCGGAATAATATTCTTAACCTTACAGCATATGTAATTGTTGTGAATAGCAAATGGTTTTAGATCATAACAAAATGTAAAAAACATTACAGAAATATGTTTTTCATCGTAAATCTCAAAATCCAAGTATAAACAAATCAGTTTTATTTTTATGTGGTGAGATTTCTGATTAAATGTGTACATTACGCTGTGCATTTGTTTACAAGAAAATGGTAGATATTAATATTCCATTATTTCCAGTACCCCTCTGTGTTTGTATTAAATAAATTTGAAAATGTTATATATAGCTTAGTTTTTTACTGAATTTCTCAACAATGTTTATTAAAAATCTATGAATAATAGTATAAAGGGTAATTTCATTTAGTACTTGGTTACCGTTAATTAACTTGGAATGTAGTGTGAAGATCTTTCTTTACAAAAAGGAATGCATAACTTAATAGGCCATGACATATTGCAAATTGTAATTTGTATTATTACATATCCCTTAAAAAGTCATTTTATCACAAATATTTTAGTTGTATAGTTCTAGGTTATAATTTTTTACAAAAAATTAATATGTCATCAAAATAAATATTCAGCGTAAGCAAACTCACCCCAAAAGGACGAAGTCATAATGAAAGTGCAATATTATTAATAGTAATTAATGTATTGTAAATTCTCACTATTAGCATAAAGATGAATGACACTTTACATTTTTCATTTTTCAAACAGGTTAGTTCCCGAAATAGCAGCTCAAATTATTGACACTTATTTGAAACTAATGACAAAAAATAAAGTAAGCAAAACTGAAAACAAAGAGTAACTAGGTGATCAAACCGTCATGTATATTATCTAAAAATACTTGATTATATTCTTAAGTCAAAAATCGTATAAAAATGAGGGTGGACCCACACATGTCCGCTACAGAAATGAATTTTCAATGCAGCTACAACCATGGATCGCAAATAAACATTTTTATTTGAATATGATAAATCATTTCAGAGAATGTTTCAAAGGATAATTAAAAATGTATTTATTGTTTTCTTTAAACAATAGCAGCTTGTAAAATAATAAGAAATAAAAAATAATACAAAGCAATGAAGAAAAACAGAAATAAAAACAAAGAACATATATACGATCGACTCTACATATGCTATGTTTACATAATTAAGCATACAAAAAATGAGAGTATAGGTTCCTACGTCCACCACAGAAGTAAATTTTCAACTCCAGGTGTAACCTTCAATCACAGATCGACATTTTTATTTGAAGGAGGCAGATAAATCGGAATACATTAAGTCACATTAACGTTACAGTCGGGATAACAACATTCACTTCGGCCAGTGCCGTTAAACGTTGTTCTCCACAGAGACATCAATGGAAAAATAACTTCTAAGTTCTTTAACTTCTTTATTTCTTTTACCTCTAACCAGTTTTCAAATCAAAATGAAAATTATCAAGCGTTTTTAGTTTTGAAAAATATACTAATATTAGTTATAGATTACAGATTACTTATGTTGACAACATGCCAACACCTGCACAGAATATGATAATGCGGTTACTGCTAGTACTGTAATCGTTTTCGGCGGTAATTTCAAATGTGAAAATTAATTCAAGGTTGAATTAGAAGGTCACGGAAGCATTGCAACATTATTAATTTTATCTTTCTCAGACTCGCATCACGTTCCATAGACTCCCACTGAAGGATCCTTGGAAAAACAGCTAGATGATTTGCTTCACAGCAGAATTCATAACAATTACTATTTGCCCTTATTCACATGAATTAAATGGCATGAAATATACTAGTACTTAATAAATCATTGTGTTTAATTTTTAGTCGTAATTTACATCCAAATTTTTAAAAAAATCGTTACATTTCTCAATTGAAAATAATTTTTTTGCGACCCATGAGAACGTGTATTTCACGACGATCTTAGTAAGATCGTCATTAAATATAAATTAGTTAGTTTCTACTAATCATTTTTTACGTCAAGAAAATTTTACAACCCACCTTAATTTATATGACAGTATAATTTAGAATATACCGCTATTATTGGCATTTTTAAATCTAAAAAATTAGATTTAAAAATGTACATTCGATTATATTCCTACAATTTTAAATATCAAAGATTACACTAGCAATCACATATTACTTAATAAGTGCTTTTCAAATATCTGAACATATGTGAACGTCTTATGAATATAATAACAATGTATTAACCTAACGCAAAAATACTTCGCAAAATTAGCCGCCTAAAATCGTGTTATTTCCACTATAAGTAGTTATCGATATACCACTGTATATCGATAACTACTTATAGTGGAAACATTACACATAACACTTCGACATTAACTTCATATTATTTATTGATTAGAAAATAATTAACATTCCTATTGCCGAATAGAGTTTATTTACCGGATGTTTGCATTTTCAAGACCCACATTTTCAAGTTGATTGCAGTATGATGTTGTAGTAATTGTTGTGTTATTAAGAAGTAATTCTTAGTATCTGATTACCCGAACATCCCACCAGACATATGTAAGCATTTTGTTATAAAATCATATTTGACAAAAGTTTACATAATTTTCTTGGCCCGCTAGCGTTGACTGTCTTCATTCGAATGCTTGTTAGTTCCATGTGTAAAATCATACAAGTGGGTCGTGTATATCGCGAAAAAATTTAAACTGTTTACTATTGTGCAACAAAAACTTATAACCATAACTGCTTTGAAAAATTCCGTATTATGTACTCTTATATACATCGATGTTTAAAACACGTACCTGTAAACAAGCAGTTATTTGCATGAAGTGTATAGCGCTCTACAAGTATACTATAATATAAAATGTACAATAAAGCTTATCAGTCCCTTGCAAGAAATAAAAATTAACATAAAAAGAGACAATACAAGGCCCGTGCACATTATACGAGGTTGACTCGCACCCTTAGCTGACCTAGTTCTCAAGATTGTAAGTATCGAAATGATTGTGACCTAGTTCAATTGTGATATTTTCAAAGGGATGATAATATATAACTCTATATACTGAATTTGCTTGTAGATCAAAATAGAGTATCGTTTTCGTATTTCATTAAATCCTCCTTGATATTTAAAAACTATTCGAATATTATTGGTTTAAATCGAATATCGACTTAAATGTTAAAAATCAATTTTCTAATAAAGACAGAGTATTATTAATTTAATTATCTCCTTAACAAGATATTCATTTCAAGAATTTTTTAATTTAATTTTCTAATTTTGTGTTTAATCTGAACGTAATTTCACAATTATTTAAACCTAAGATCATTGATGCACGTAATAAGAGGAGGCAGGAGACAGTTATCAGATAAAAATTAACCAAATGACATTGAAATCTCCTTAAAACGCGAATAAAACCTGAATAGTTTTGGAAGCAAAATAGATTTAATTTCAAATGCAAAGCGTGTATATTTAAAAAAAATATATTTGGTCGAATATATATGTTGCGTATAACTGACATGTTGATTATACGTGTTGAAATTGTTAATATACATATTTATATTTCAAAAGATTAAGAGAAAGAAGAGAGAAAGGAGTTAATACTTCACGTATGAATTATACATTCATTCTCGACATACCAAGATTAATTAGTTACATAAATATCGATACTCATATTTGAATATAAATTTTGAACTTTAATATAATGTAAAACTTAGAAGTAAAATTATTGAAAATCTACAAGTTTTTATTTCATCTTTTGTTCGGACTGAGAACATAATGCTAAGTAATATAATAAAAAGTTTAGCCAAGGTATTTGCGAGCTCAAAATGAAATATATTTGGAATAAAGACGAAATGATAATTAAACCTCGTGTAAATTATTCAATAGATAATTTAACTTTTATTACACTTATTATCTAAACTGCTAATCGAAAAAGCTTCAAATATTTTTTTATCTTCACGATTTGTTTCATCCTCAGTCACTAACGTGATTGAAAATTTCCATTATATTGTACGAATCGCCTCTCTAAGTGACAGATCTCATTATCTTGTACTTGATATCTTGATCCTATAATATTTCGATTATTTTAAATAAAATAAACACATGCTTCATTATTTTCTACAAAAATTGTTCATATATTCCCAATACTTATATGCTCTGCGTAGCCAAGCACAAAGATAATTAACTTTCGCATTACCAGCATCAAGGATAGATTTGTGAACAAACTTTATTTTTTCCTATAATATTAAAGCACCAAATCTCTATCGCCCTACAGTGAGTATATTTATTTTTTTGTTATAAATGTCATAGAAAAATATTGAGTGTATCATGCGTTAATCCTCTTTATAATCATTGAAATATATAGATTTGAACTATATTTTTGAAATTATACATAAATAAATAATATTCTATTAAACATTGTTTATTTGAGAATGTTTAGAGAAACGCAAGGCTGACATTAAAATTTCCTATTGGAAGTTTTGCCAGTGCAGTCTTCTTTTGTCGGTTGTTGTTGTTTAGACTTGGAGTGTTTTCGAGTGAATTGGGAAACTGTTCGTAAGTCCCGTCAAAGTGTGAAATTCGTTCGCATCTATGAGTTCGTGTACCTCAAAGTATAGAATGTCCATTGTAATATAATCTTTCATCGTAGTCAGCGCACTACTTATTTCGGAAGCCGTAAAATATTTTTCAGGACGTGTATGCCAAAGATGTTGTTCCAAATGTTCACTATACACGCGGGCATTATCTGGTATCAATAGGTTGTAGCGACCAATCATACATTAGTAGATACTCTAAGTCTAGTGGCATTCTGACAATGCTGAAAAATGCACTTGACAGTTGCGATTGGAGTACGAACAAATCCAGGTAAAGTCCGGTAGGTTCGGTTAGACTCTTAAATTAGTTGTTCATCTTGCCTCCGGTCTTTACGTTCATCGCGTGTGCGTCGTTAAAAGTTTCTCTCAACTCTTTGCCAATATGGTCGACAAATGATGTCTGTAGGTCCTTTCTTTGGTCTTAAGAGCTTTAATGTCATAACAAAAAATGGTAATATTGCTCTGTTCTATAAAAATAAAAATATTTCATTGTTGGCCGGCAAAATTACCCCAATATCGGTGATGTCCTTTTTTATTCAATGAAATTGTGATTTATTTTTATTTTTAGCTTTAACCAAACATAGCGGTCAATATATAAGTTCATTTCATTGTAAAAGGGCAATATTTATCCATGACATTTACAACACAAAATGAATTATTCCCATTAGAGGGCTAAAGAGACCGAGCGCTATAATGCTAAAGGAAAAAAGGAAGGTCCTTAACCTTTCGATTCTTGATGCTAGTATATGATCACTATGTCCTTAGAAAGAATATAAGTATTCAGAATTTATGAACAATGCATGATATGTAGCGCAAAGTACAAAATAATGAGATCTAGTCACTTATAGAGGCAGTTCGTACAATATAATGGATATTTTTTAAGATAATGACTGACAATGAAGCAAATCACGAAGATAGAAAGAAAAAAGATTCAAAGCATTTGCGATTACGAGTTTAGTCAGTATAATAAGAGGTAAATTATCTATTCAATTATTTCTACGAAGATCAATTTTCATTTCACATTTATTTCAAATTTTAATAAATCATTGTGAGCTGGCAAATAAATCGGCTAAGCTGCTTATTATATTACTTAGCTTTATTTCAAAATGAGAACGAAATCTATTTTCTTTCCAAATTTATTCAGGTTTCATACGCATTTTAACTAGACTTCAATACAATTTTTAGTTAATTTTTTGCTTTGAAAACCAAATTTCACATTATTCACCTGCCATAATAGCTTCATGTGTCACTGCCACTACGTTTACTGCCCATATGTTTATCAGAGCTTAGAATTAATTCTAGGTTACGTTCGTTTTTATATTATGTCATAAAATTGACATATTGGAAAAACGACTACCAAAAGCAAAACCTGGTCCTCATTGTTTTTAGAAAAAAGTTCAAAGTTACTTTTGTTGTTATATAATATTCAGGTTAAATTCGATACTCTTGCCAGTAATACATATGCTGATTCATTATTGCATTCATGACTAAGATGTATGCAATAATGAATCAGCATATGATTGTGTGAAATTAAGTATCTTCGTTGTGTATTTTTAACAATAAAATGGAAATAACATAATTAAAAACAAATATAGAAGATAAATGACAACAATAGCTAAATATAACTCTCACTCGTCTTTTTGCGTGGACGACGTAGTGTTTTTACATAAATAACATGGCAACGAGAAAATCGCACTACAGGTGTTCATAAATAATCTCGCACTTAATTAAGCATATATAGTATTTTCAATAACATATTAATAAATATTTATATTGCTTCCAAGACTGCAAATATATTGCCTAGTAAATATTTCATAGGCATAAAAATTGCAAATTTTCCAAAAACTGAGATGAAAGATTACCGCTGTAGTTTTCTAGTAGACCTCAAGTGCGGCTCTGCTAATTCTTTTTTTCGACATCTATAGGTATTTCAGGGTTGGGAGAGGCAGTCTTTCGGTTTCGTGAATATTTTCAAGAATATAAATAATATTCTGGAAAAAATATCACGTTTCATACAACATTTTGAAAAAAATAGCATTGGAATCTATATGACTCGCTCTCTCCATCGATATCGACAGATCGAGAGTCAACTTGACATATAAATATAAGGGTAAATATAATTTATCATATTAGTGTTCTTGTGTATAAAGCAGTGTGTCTTCTAATGGCCTTAAAATGTGAGTGACTTATAAAGGTTCGAGGTACCGAACCATGAGAACGGTGATGGTCATCAGTAAAGCATTTCATCACTGGCACGACACGAAATACTAAAAAATTAACCATTTATACATTTACACCACACACTATTATAAGAAAATTATTTTTTTAATACTCTACGTTGGTCGCGTGATTTAAACTACGTAATATGATTTACAACAGGAATATCAGAGTATAAATGTCTTTAGGTTTAACAAGGAATAATATTAAGTTGTGTTAGTGTTTTTAGGTTTAACAAGGAATATTATTAATAATCGATAATATCCTTTTGTCAAATCAGGATAAAAATTTAATATACATCAATTACTACTTTAAATTACAAAACATGTTTTTACACCAGAAAGGCGGGCAGAGGTCAAATGACTCATTTTGAAATTACGTTGTTTATAAATCAGATACTATTTGTTTACATATATATATATATATACATATATATATATATATATATATATATCATGTATATATATGTATAGATATATAGTCATGAAACACTAAGACATATATATATATATATATATATATATATATATATATGTCTTAGTGTTTCATGACTTTTAATAGCATCAATTTCACAACAGCCTTATTAAAATTGTCATACATATATCTGAATGTAAATAAATAGATCTTTTACCGACAAAGACGGCGCAGGTTCATATGACCGCAAGCGCTCATTTGTAAACAAGTATATTTATATTTGTGGGTAATTTGTAATATTATTCGTTATTGTCTTACAAAGTATTAATTGTACAAATTAGTGACTTTATTTTATTATTGCGTTAGCTTTTGAAGTGCGAATTATTAAGCAGATTGTAAGGCCTATACGATGCTTGGCTTCGTGAGTAGAACGGCCAAAATCTTTAAAAATGCTGAAACACACTAAACATTGTATAATGCTTTTGTAACATCACAACTTGAGTACGCTGTTGTTGTCTGAAATCCACTTTATGCCAATTATTCTGATTGTATTGAGAACATTAAAAAAAAATTTAAAACTCTTTAGCATCGTATAGGTGGCTGTAAATTATCGTATAAAGTATTACTTAATAATTATAAATGTGATGCCCTCTACCACAGGCGTTCATTATTAAAGGTGATGATTCTGTTCAACATCTGTCAAGGTAATTATGACTGTTCAGATAAACATTCGAATTCCCAAACTAACTCATAGCCACCTCTTATTTCATGTCGATAATGCAAAAACAAACACCGGTGTCAGAACACCGCCACGGCGGCTGTGCGACTTATACAATAAAGAGATGTTAACACTTGACATCCTTGATAGTCCACGCCCCCAGTTTTGATCAGATGTAAAGAACAGGCTCAGTGAAATTCATGCATAGCAGATGGATCAGTAATATAATAATATTATATATCATAGCAGATGGATCAGTAATATAATAATAAATAATATATAATAATATCTACATAAGGTTCTCTCTATTTAACTAAGTTGGACAAACGATAACATTACTGATTATTATCAGTAATTGTAATCTATAATTGCAGCTTTATTTAATTGAAAAGTTAATTACAAGTGCTTTCCATATTAATGTTATTAATTATTCTAAAAGAAAAATATTGTTTCACTTACTTAAGCTAACATTGCCACATTTATGTATTGTTGTAATTAATGAGATATTTTGTAAATGTATTTATTTTTCTTTGTTCTTTGTTGAAATGTTAAAACAAATGTTAATTACGTATTTAGTTTTCAGAGAATATTTCAAATAGTTTGTGTTTGTTTTTTTCCCTTTACATAAAATAAAATAAAAACCATTCTTTAGTCGCCACTACACCACCACATTATCTTTTCAATTTTATGATCTGTTTTCAATTTAGTTCTTCTAAACTGGTTTCGAATAACACAATAAAAATATACCTTTTCTTTTTAATCGTACTTTATCTGTCGCACGCCATATATTTTTAATATCACAATAACCAAAATTGAGTATCATAAAATCATTACATCTTGCCCGATATTGTGATATTAAAGATAAATAGCGTGCGATAGATAAGCCCTTTATTGTGAAGATTTGAAATCCGGTGTTTTTATACAACTGATTTTTAAAACTACCCGAAATTTATTCGTTTCAGCTAAAAGAAAAAGGTTTTTAAAATACAGCAAGACAACGTGTTTTTGATATTTAAAAAAATCTATTTATTTTCTTATAAATCCAACAAAACGGAACGGAATAGAAGTTACATTTTGGTCTTTTATTTTGTTAGAAAATTTTGAATAACGACCATATTTCGTATAATTTGTTTATTAACTCATGAAAATCTTGTTGTGCATTTTTAAATTAAATTAAAAGTAATCTGTTATATAACTTATTCATAAGCAAGAAACAAATAAAAGGATCTGTTTTAAATAAAAATCAAATGATACAACATTAAGAAGCAAATTTTAAAACATTAAAACAAAAACCTTACCATTGCATTAAAATAACACGTTTTTTGGGCACTCGCGTGGTTATTAACACCAGAGGCTGTTGTTAAATTGATAACAAACCAGCACGTTTTTTTTTGTGGAGGTTTTGCTTATAATAATGAAAAGTTTAAATATAATTTTAAATTAATTTAAGTTAATGACTAAAATTAAAAAAATTGTTCGTTATTGAACAATAAATAATTCTTTCTTAATAAAGCTGAAACCAGAAAATATTATGGATTATTTTTGTTTCGTATTTTCAAGAGGAACCTAAAAAAAGTTGTTGCTTTACATGTAATTTTTCATAAACTAACGTAAAGTTTAGTAAAATTTAGCAATAATAAAAGAAATAATTAAAATATACAATTTTCATACCTCTTTATCAAAAGATACGATCGTGCTAGTAGCTACAAAATCAACTCAGTCAGATCAACTACCACTCAAATAGAGTGGGTGGAATTTGCCAAGAAAATTTTTAAATTCAATTTGAGTTTGGACGAGGATGTAAATAAAAACTTTTACTGTCATAATTTATATACAGAGTATATTTCACGACGTTCTTTCTAAAAAAATGGAATAAATCACGACTCGTTATAGAAAAATGGAATAAATTACGACATCTAACTTACGATAAACTTATTACGCCACCCTGTTTGCTTTAGCCAAAAAAAAATAAAAATTTCCTAAAACTTTTTCGTTCAAAAAACCTATATTTTGGACTTATCTTTAAGTATTTCAGTCAAATACTTTTAATTTTTGACAACTTATGCTAAAATTTGTTGCTCATGCCTGAGTGTAAACAATAAATCTCCAATTGCAAATGCAATATGTACCGATTACAGATTATAATAATCCTACTGTCAGTAATCATCGTGATTAAAGATATTGCGGATTTTCCGAAACCTATCTTGGGATAGTTTTGAAATAAATTATAAATTATATCTTTTTCCATCATTATGTTAGTAATTAATTTCCCAATTATCTACTTTAAATTAATGGTAAGGAAAAGATAATATTTACTTTGACCGGAACATGACTCAATAAGTTTGAGTTCGATGCGGATCTTTCAATAAGTGCTGTATGGCTTTGCGACACAACTAGGCGACACGTGGAAAGAGTGAGCACTAGCTGCGCTCTAGCTCATTACTTTGGAATACCTGTAAAACTATAAAACCGATAACGAATACCTGTAATACAAATTATCCATTGAGCATATATGTGATTGTACATAAATATATAATATTCATTTAAACTGAATATTATATATTTATGTACAATTTCTGAAATATATTACAATTGAAGTTGTATGTTTCAGTGATTATAAATGAGATTAGTCTACGATTCACAATATTTATCCATGACATTTGCAATACAAAATGAATTATTTTCATTAGAGAGCTAAATAAGCTGAGCGCTATAATGTTTCAGGGAAAAAGAAAGATCCTACACCATTCGATAATTGACGCTAGTATTAGGAAATATGATCCTTATGTCCTTAGAAAGAATATAAGTATTCAGAATTTATTAACAAATCTTGATTTTATTTTATTTAAAATTGTCAAGTTTTCACTTTAATAGAATTTTTATAAAAAATATTTATGACTGACTTTGAAAAGGGGAATTCTATTCGAGGTTTATATCTTCATCCACAACACAACTGGCTAAACTTTTATATCATCAAAAACACAAATGTCAAAATAGAACGAGTTCTCTTTGGATCAGCACATTAGCTGAAAAAAGAACTGAAGTAAAAATGATCGTTTTGTTTCAAGTAATATATTTACGGGAAATTAAAATAATTTTGAAATTAAAAAGTAGACGTAAATATTTTTTAGTATTTATCATTTTTATATTTGAACTCGGCATGTGTTAAAAGAGTAATTAAACCCTGTTGTGGGAATAAAATATTTTCTCACGTTCACCATATTGTGTTCGTAATTTGCACCTGGCATATTAAAAAGATCTTGGGTTTGAAAGATTTCAAAATACAGTTGAAATATATTCTGTGAATAAAGACATGACGCATGCAATTATCGGACGTTGTATTAATTTCATCTTGCATTCGTTGTTTATTATTAAGCTAATGGACTACCTTAGCTCTACCAAAAATCTATGGTACAAATGAATTAAGTCTCTTCCGTTGTGCATTTTTAACAATAATATGGAAATAACAATAAATTACATTGTTAAAAACATGTATCATCGAACTAATGTAGACAACAAATGACAACAATAGCTAAACACAACTCTCATTCGTCTTTCGTGGACGACGTGGTGTTTTTTTTACATAAATAACGCGGGAACGAGTAAAAATCGTACTACGGGCATTCTTACATAATCTGGCACGTAATTAAGCATACGTAGTATTTATTAATATTAATATTGCTTCTAAGAAGGTTAATATACCTGGTATTTATTTCAGCGGCATAAAAATATTGCAAATTTTCCAAAAACTGAGATGAAAGATTACCGCTATAGTTTTCTAATAAACCTCAAGTGCGGCTCTGCTAATTCTTTTTTTTTTCATCATCTATAGGTGTTTCAGGGGAGGGAGAGACAGTCTTTAGGTTTCGTGAATATTTTTAGCAATAGCTATAAATGAAATTCTGGAAAAAAGATCCTATATCATACATAATTTTGGAAAAAATATAATTTATCATATAAGTGTCCTTATGTATAAAACAGTGTGTTTTCTAATGGCCTTAAAACGTGAGTAACTTATAAAGGTTTGAGGTAACGAACCATGCGAACGGTGATGGTCATCAGTAAATCATTTCATTACTGCCACGGCGCTAAATATTAAAAAAACTAACCATTTATACATTTACACCACGCGCTATTATAACAATTTTATTATTTTTTTAATTATCATTCTTTTTAATACTCTACGTTGGTCGAGTGATTTAAACTACGTGATATGACTCACAACAGGAATATCAGAGTATAAATATCTTATCATATGTCATATCATGTCAAAATAGAGCAATCTATCAAGAGGTTATTTCCATAGATCATCAAATTTTATCAAAACTACATATGACAAGTTCACTAAAGTTCTCTTTACATAACCACGCTTCTACAAAGGTTAAGTATATCAACTCAAATTCATTTTTTTCACTGAGACCATAACTTATTTTGATTATTGAGGACAATTTCATTTCAATGTAAGAGCTTAAATTATAGGTAGTATTGAAACCATTCTCTGTCGACTACATTTGATTAATTTGCCCTTTTAAGACTAAAATCAATGTAATATGATGAAAACATCACGTCTGTCATGTTTGTCAACAATAAAAATTATAAAAATCCGTGGGTGATTTATCACCCAAATATTTATCTGACTTTTATTTTTACCAGTTTTTCAGTTATTAATTCTCATTTGCGTCCCTCCATATTCTAACATACTTCAATTTTATGAACTCGATTTATACAGTTTACATTTCGATAATTGTTTCTATAAACAAAA
This sequence comes from Druceiella hillmani, assembly GCA_039881145.1. Lineage (NCBI taxonomy): Eukaryota > Metazoa > Arthropoda > Insecta > Lepidoptera > Hepialidae > Druceiella > Druceiella hillmani. Next base: position 4,431,110 of record JAYKKI010000054.1, read on the forward strand.
ACATATCAACAGTCATAATTATTAAACTATAATAAGTTATTGACCAGAAAAATAATTCATTATGCATGTTCTACAAAATACAGATAAATAAAAAAAAATATTTAAGTGAACAATAAAAAATTATTTTAAAATAAAATAATTCAATATTAATAAAATAATTCATTATGCATGTTCTACAAAATACAGATAAATAAAAAAAATATTTAAGTGAACAGTAAACAATTATTTTAAAATGTAATAATTCAATATTAATAAAATAGTTCATTATGCATGTTCTACAAAATACAGATAAATAAAAAAAAAATCTTTAAGTGAACAGGTAAAATAATTTTTGCATTACGATATATTAACCGATCAGAGTAATAACGTGTATCTAAATACGTTAATAATCTTGGTATACCAAGCTTATTAACACACTGTCCGCTATTAAAACCGAAAATACAAAGTAAAGTCAGCGATTTTGAAGCGACCGATCTTTATTCAAAACGACCTTCATCACGTCAAAAGTTTATCAACGTTGAAAAGTTTTGAAGATGCAGATTTATATCATTTTACAAATTACTTAAAAAAGAATATGAACTTGAAGTTTTTGAGAAATATCTTAATTGCTTTTGCATGTTTGAATAATTTTTACCAGACAGCGCTACTCGTCGAAATTAAGTTGTTTGAAAGATAATTTTGTTGCTAAAACAAATTATGTTAGCTGGTAGGAAGTGCTTTCGATATTTATTCTCACCTCTGTATTCCAAATTTATTGTTAGTTTAAGCAAGGAATAGTACAATAAAAAGTTCTGTTGACTTATAACACAATTAACAAATTCGCAATTTTTTAAAGTACACCCAGACCTTTCATTTTCTTATAAACATGTTTTAAATCAATATCTTACTTCCTCTGTTACCACCACGTCAAATCCATGCGTGCTTGATTTATGAATCAATGAAAAAAGTGTAAGCGTAATATACTATATTAAAGTAATGAAAGATGAAAAGGCGAATATTTCACCGATGTACATATCTATAACATACCATGTCGTGAGGTATTTTATTTATATAAAAAATAGAACACAAAATAATAGAGTACCAAATAATAATTATGTAATTACTATAATAAAACATATAAATTCTACTCTCCGCTCTCTTATGCATATTCACACGTCCAAGCATATGCACTACATCTATCTCGCTTTTCACTTTTTCACTCCCCGTAGAGTTTCATTTTGAATTGTTTCAGACTTCCTACGATATTCCTACGATTCCTTTATGGAAGCCTTTGTCCAGTAAGCATAGAATAAGTCATGATAATTTAAAAAAAAAATATTCTCAAAACTTTTTCATTAAGTGAATATATGCGTTTTCTTTAAGTTTGAAATAATAAATAATTTATAATTTCTCCTGAAGATTAAAAAAATACAAAAAGTTTAGAAAATTTAGTGGCAGTAAAGTGAGAAGTCTGAATACCAGTGACAAAAATATTCAATTTACTTGACTTCCAATAACAAGAGTCAAATCGACGTAGTCAATATTATAACTGTGAAGTCCGCTATAAACCAATCTTTTTTTTGAGGAAATACAAACATCACCACGATTATGAACAACATTTCTAGAAGCCAATATTATTCCCGACCAACAACGGTCGTCAATTACCATGTAAACGAATAATTTATTTGTCAACACAAAGCTCACATCAACTTTTGTTACTATAATTATAATTGTATTCAAATACATAATAAATTTAACTCGAACCGGTTATTAATAAATAACTAATAGACGTGGCGGGCTAACCCGTGAGGGCATTGGGACAATGGTTTTTTTAGACCAAAAATTAATATATCATAAAAATAAATATTCAGCATACACTCATATCAAAAGAATGAACTCATAAGGACAGCACAATATTATTATAGTAATTATTACATTGTAAGCTTTCACTATTACCATAAAAGTGAAATACACTTTACATTTTTACTTATATATGCAGGTTAGTTCTCGACATAGCAGCCCAAATTATTGACATCTGTAATTCCGTCATATCGATCATTTTCAAGAGATGTGTCACTACATGTAAAGTTGCCTATTTCATCCCTGTTAAAAAACAAACGTCGTGATCTTGGGAAGAATTTCAATTGGAGTAAACTTTAGAATTTTATAACGGTACGATATTTCAGTTTATCCATATCAGTAAAACATACAAAACACATCTCTTTTAATAAGCCGTATGATGAAAATTGACAGATCAAATTGAAATTTGACATGTGTTGTATGGTCACGTGTAGCAACATAATAAGATAAAATTTCATTCCCAAGAATACCATTTCTGTACCATGCTAAGAATTATTTACCTTATCCTAAAAAAATTTAGTCAATCCGGTAATTGTTTTATATACAAGTGCCAACATTCTAATATCAATTCTATAACCAAAGGCATATCCATATTTAATATTTTAATTTCTGATCTTAGTGTTTTTTTCTATAAATTGAAGATTACATAGTTAAACATGTTTTCAGTCCCAACCACGACTTTATAATATCCTTTTGACAAATCAGGATAAAAATTCAATATACATCAATTACTACTTTAAATTACAAAACCGATGTTTTACACCAGAAAGACGGATAGGGGTCAAATAACTCATTTTGAAATTTCGTTGTTTATAATACTATTGTTTATTGTTTATGTGGCTTAGTGTTTCATAACTTTTAATGAAATTGCATCAATTTCACAACAACACTATTGAGATTATCATACATCTTTTACCGACAAAGACGGCGCGGGATCATATGACCACAAGCGCTCATGTGTAAACAAGTATATTTATAACTGTGGGTAGTTTGTAATATTATTCATTATTGTCTTACAAAGTATTACTTGTACAAATTAGTAACTTTATTTTGTTATTTTGTGAGCTTTTGAAGTGTGAACATTATTATTTTTGTCTTGGTTTCGTTTTTGTTTATTTTGGTTTCGAAATGTCTCGAGCTCTTCGCGATAATGAAATGCTAGAATTATTACAATCTTTGCCGGAAGATCTATTGAGAAGAAGATGAAGAATCGGAAATACCTTCAAAGACCACGGAGACATTAATACTTCTTGATCGAATTCTGGCGATGACATGGACGAAAATGCACCATTAGGTAAACATTGTGTAAAATCGATAGATAGCAGTTATTTCCATCACTGTTTCATCGGATTTACTGAGAAACATCTTCAATCTCTTAGCACAAATATTATTATTGTTTTTAGGTTCTTTTCAAAACTAAAATATATCTAGTCTACGGGGATCACGTGGTAGTGTCGTTCCATTTCAAGAATTACATCTTAAAATTCTGATATTATGATATCACCAGGTAGAATATTATAGAATATCATTCCTGAAAATAAGGGTGAAGTATCAGGTCGTTGAACTAGCCATAATATTTTGGCTGAACAGACAGGTTCTACTCCATATGACACGATATTGCGTCATATCCAAAATTGTGCTGTAACTGAAGCACATCGCTGGTTTGGAAATACAAATTTCGCGATTTGAAAACTGAAAGTAATCAATGCACATTGACGATTTATCAAACAAAATGACGTTAAAACTTGCTGGTATTGAGTGCTTTACATGATTCTATTCAGATAGACACTAGTAATACCAAAAAAAACATATTTTACAATTCAACTAAATACGACGTTGATGTTGTTAAACAAATGACGAGAATTTACAGCATCAAATCAGCATCCAGAAAATGGCCTAAATAGATTTTTGTAATATTTTAGACCTTTCCGCTATAAATGTATAGGTACTTTACCAAAGAAATGATGAATGAGAAGGTGGAAAGGATTTCATTTTACTGTTGGCCCAGGAAGTAAGTAAAATTTCAGACAATCCTTAAATTACCCGTATCCTGAGAGCGTATAGTCTAATCACACTCTTCGGCTACTAATCTCACAAAATTACGTAATTGCTATATTTCAGGTTGCAAAAATAAAAGTAGCAAATGTAAAGCTGTAGTTTGTAAAAATTGTATATAAATTACATGTATAGGCAAACATTTTTCATACAAACTTGATACCATTCTTCTTTCAAGGTATTATATCCAATCTACAGTATTTATAAACAATTTAAAAATTACTATTAATATACGTAAGGCCAATGAGTAATAACCCCCATCCAGCTTTAAAAGTAGGTCGTTATTTCAGTCTTTCTGATGTTAAACATATAAAAACATGAACTATAAATTACTGTTAATTTTCAAGATTTGCCTTCCGAGCATATGCAGTACAGATACACTGGGAGTAATGGAGGGCAAATAAGTTAAATAAATGAACGTATTTATGAAGACGTGTTAAATTTACCCAGCGTTTAAACTTTATAAATTATACGCGTATTTACCATGAAAGTCAATGACCGACATACGAACTGCTATCGATAATTGACTTCAGTTCATGACCAGATAACAATGATTCTATTGAAATCAGTTATTGTAAGGTTGTTAGAATTTTTGGGAAGACGTACAACTCACAAAACGTGTTTTTGGTGGCACGCGATTGGTTAAAAAACTATGGGGTGTAGTGAAATTGATACAAAACCAGCAAGTTTTTGTGTAGAGTTTTTTTTCCATAATAATGAAATGTTTAAATATAATTATAATTTTCATCGAACGAGACCTTCGGCAAAATTCTTGTAATTTTTTTTGTAAATTAACGTGGAATTTAATAAATGCATTCCACGTAATTTTTTTCGTAAATTAACGTGGAATTTAATAAATTTACTGATAACACAAGTAAATAAAATATAGCGTTTTCTTGCCACTTTACAAAAAAGTACGTTTATGCTAATAGCTGCAAAATCATCGAAATGCTGACCTCTAAAATGTTATTAAAGAAAAAGAATCTTATAACCAAATATCGAAATACATCAAAAAAGTGATGACAAAACAACTACCTAGATAATTGGGATTTTTACAATTCCAACTGTCATAAAGTCAATCACCTATATTTCAATAATTAATTCTCTATCTAATTCTAATCTATTCCAGCTGTAAAATTGCAATTAACAGAATCTTTAAATCGACAAATATTAGTAGCCGCACTTGATTTGGCCAGATATCACTTTTTTGATATGAATTTTGTAGAGCTAATATGCTGTTAAAAGTTTAGAACCCTTATCTAATATTATTTTTTTAAATTATAGAGAAATAAATTATCTGCCAATAAGTCATCAGCTTCATATTAAATATTATTTGTCTTACATTAAAAATAAACCCATAAATTATATTTTGTAGTTATCTAATGAGCAAACTCAATAACTATTTGACCGTTTATCGTTCATGTAGGAAAATATTAAAAATTTATATTTATTTAAGTCGATACCGTAAATTAAAACGGAAATGCAACTATGTTAACATAATTGTTAAACAAAATAAAACCTGTCTGTATGCAACATTATAATTAAACAATAAGTTTAATAATATTTAGACAATTGTGTCAACTATGGCCCAAATACAAATTAAACTATTTTCATTTAGTCTCTACGTAGATTTTTCTTGCCTAAACACATTATTAAAATATCTAATTAGTTTTCAACTATAACAAAATAAATATACCTGAATTATGTATGTTATGTGCTATTAAAATTATTTCATACTGATTTCGCAATGTTACCATATTTCCTTTAATTTAACCATCATCACCGGCTCAATTAGAATTCCACATCTTAAAAAAGAAAAACCTGTCAAGTGCAAGTAGAACTCGCACTACGAGGACCCCATACACATTTAGGCATTTATAAACATTGAAGATACATAGTATTTCTTTTTAACTATTTTTAGCAAAAGTTGTTTATTGTTTATTAGCACTAATTACATGTTTATCAGTACCAGTAGTCAGTTACCAGTAGTCTCACAGAGACTCCGAGGTTATTTTGGGAATGCCGACAATACTAAGAAAGAATAGCCAAACTGTTATTGTTGTTATTGTGTACAGTACTAATTACATGTTTATTACCAGTAGTCTCACAGAGACTCCGAACTTATTTTGGGAATGCCGACAATACTAAGAAAGAATAGCCAAACTTTTATTGTTGTTATTGTGTACAGTTCTTATATTCTGTGTAATTTTCGTTAGGTATACGTGTAAACTAGATAACATTGACCCTTAATGCGATTATAAGAAATTACAAAATGGCTACTGAAATAGTAAACAAATTCAATAAAAGTTGACGGACAACTTTACAAATATAAATATATTTGTAAATAAAACCGATTAGACAGATTCTTAGAGAAATGTGCACTTTATTTACACTCTACACAAATCAAAAATTCTATATAACGAAAGAAAATCCTCGGGCCCTTGAGTTTCATTATAAACAGCTTGCACCGTATGTACTACAATTCTATATACTTTTCGGATATTTAAAAGTAGCAGTTTGGCTGATAGGTGACGCGCCACTCTAACCCATATAATCACTATAAAGGTGAATGTTTCGTAAACCGATCCCTCGATCAAAAAAGTGCATTGAAGACTTATTTAACGGTACCTTATGCAATGGGTTATGCTAAAAAATTTGTCGCACCCCCCCCCCCCCCTCCACTTTACATCTAGGAAAGTTACTTTAAATGTCTTTTTAAGAAATTTTATTTTATAACTTCAATATGTACAATAATGCCAAATTTCAACTGTTTTCCTCAAAAATTTGAAACTTGGCAGTATTAAAACATGCAAACCAGTAGAATGCTTATTATTAAAATCTGAAGACACCACAGAATAAAAATTCATAAAGTTCTTCATAATTCGCTTGTAGTAAAAAAATTGCGTTTAGATGCCGTACGAACCCGAACCCGAATAAAGAGGCGAGAGTAAAGTAATAAAATAATAAAGATTTAATTTAAACAAGACATTAAATCACCTTATTAGCATTCTGGAGATTAACGAAAATTAATGTGTTGATTTGAAGTAATCTAAAAAAACGGAAACAGTATTAGGCGATTGATTGTTTGAAAATGAGCAACCACCAATTAAATTTCGGAAACAACGATCATCAAAGAAATTAAGACCGTATTTTTTACAAAGTCATGTGTTTGGGAAGAATGTTCTGAATAGCCATATAGAAATAGTATTGAATAGTATAGTACACTGTTACAACTTCCAAGTACGAAAACGGAGGATTACATGAAGCTCTTCGCAAAACTCATCCTAATTTAAAAATGAACATTTCCTTTATTACAAAGTGTCACATTTTTTAAATTTAAGTATATATTCTGTCCATAATTTGGACTCTGCCCGCTGGGACTCGGTGGCTATTTAGTCGTCAAAGAAAAAGGTAAACAAATAGAATCTTTGCCAATACCAAGCTGTTGGCTACTTGAGACAAGATCTATATAAAAATGTCAGAAAAAAGTTGAAGAAAATATTCGTTACTTGGTTCTTACTTGAGAATAAGTGTGTAAGTTCTAATTACAATTATTTCCAGATTGAAAGTTACAAAAGATACAATTTTAATGCAAATTTTATCTCGTGACTTTCATATGGTGAAAAGCAACATGACATTTGTAAATAGTCTAATAGAAATACTATATTCGCTTAAATTTTTATAAACCTCCAAATATGTACGGAACCGTCGTAGTGCGAATTTCATTCCTATTTAAAACTTGGAAACACATAGAAAAACTAAATGGTTTATCCGACTTGCAAAGTATCAACTAGGAATTGGCATATTTTTGGAATTCATTTCATTCCATAAATCTAAAACTGAATTATTGCGTATATACATACAAAATTCTCGACTAACTATACGCAATTTACATGAGCATCGCTGTTTACTCCAGTTCCGAATGTCGGCACGCAGTTACGGCGATGCGTGATACGAATTCCAACACTGAATGCTCGAAGAGCGTCTCCTTTATTGTAGCTACAAGTATGTCATACAGAACATCCTTATGACGAATGCTGCGTTACGTGAACAATTTTTTTATTAAATGAAATTGTGATTTATTTTTTCTTTTTGTCAATGTAAAAGAGTGTTTCTCTAAACATTCTCACATAAACAATATTTATATTGAATATTATTTATTTACGTACAATTTCAAAAATATGGTACTTACAAATCTATATATTTCAGTGATTATAAAGAGGATTAATTCACGATACACTTAATATTTTTTTACGACATTTATAATAAAAAAGTAATTATACTCACTGGAGGAGGATAGAAATTTGGCGCTTTGATATCAAAGGAAAAAATAAAGTTTCTTCGTTGAAGTTCCTTGATGCTGGTAAAGCGAAAGGTAATGATTTATGTCCTTGCAAAGCATATAAGTATTCGAAACATATGAACAATTTCTGTAGAAAATGATGTAGCATGTGTTTGTTTTACTTAAAATTATCGAACTATTTAATTAAATTTTACTTTATATTCTCTTAAATTTAATATAATTTGATCATCGTAATTATATAGAAAACTATTTACTTTCGAGTTCAATATAAGCCAAAGAGGCTCCTTTTCAGTAGCCTGTATAGCGCTAGTATAGTTAGTTTTATAGAAGTTAATCAGAGTTCTTTTTCTTCTAACAGAACATTTGATTAGATATCGAGTACAAGATAATGAGATCTGTCACTTAGAGAGGCGATTCGTACATTATAATGGAACTTTTGAATCAAGTTAGTGACCGAGGATAAAACAAATCGTGAAGATAAAAGAAAAATATTCAAAGCTTTCTCGATTACAGGTTTAGATAATAAGTATAATAAAAGTTAAATTATCTATTGAATAATTAACACGAGGTTTAATTATCATTTCATATTTATTTCAAATATATTTCATTATGAGCTCGCAAATACCTCGGCTAAACTTTTTATTATTTTACTTAGCATTATGTTCTCAGTCCGTACAAAAGATGAAATAAAAACTTGTAGATTTTCAATAATTTTACTACTAAGTTTTACATTATATTAAAGTTCAAAATAAAAGGCCAAATAAGAGTATTGATCTTTATTTAACATAATGAATCTTGCTCTGTCGAGAATTAAGTTAGAATTCATACGTGAAGTGTTAACTCTTTTCATTGTTCAATATATTAATATATTCATACTAATAATTTCAACACTTATGATCAACACGTCAATTTATACGCAACTTATATATTCAATGAAATATTTTTTTTTAATATACCTACAAGCTGTGCAGTTGAAATTAAATCTATTCTCCTTCCAAAACTATTCAAGTTTCATTCGTATTTTAAGGAGATTTCAATATCATTTTTGGTTAATTTTTGCTTTGAACACAAAATTTTACATTACTGACCTGCCCTAATAGCTTCATGTGCTGCGAGTTGCTGCTGCCATGTTTATTACCAGTGTGTTTGGCAGAGGTTAAAATTAATTCTAGGTTACATTCGTTTAATATTGTATCGTGACGGTGAATTAGAATTAGGAACCTTTTGTACTGGTAAATCGACTATACTCCCGCGTGAGGACAGTTGAGAATATATGAGTTAGCAAAGATAAGCAAGCAAACACAAGCAATGAAGCGAACGACGAATCAAAAACATCCATTAACTAAATGTGGTAAATTTAGGTAATAAATGTTTTCGATAAGTTATTCGCTTCATTGTTTGTGTTTGTTTTAAGAAAAGTTTAATTAAACTTGTTTATGAAAAATTACGAAAGGTGGAATCTGGTAATTATTTTTCTCGGAAAAAATGGCATAAAATTTATTTTGTTATTATATAATATGCAAACCAATTTCGATCTTTCCGGTAATACATTTGATGATTCAATATTGTATTCATGATTAAGATATATTAGCAAAGGTTGCACCCATGTAATTTTTATATATTTACAAATTTTTCTAAATATATTTTTTTTTTTCAAAAATGCGTGTCTATCATATTAGCATATTTATTTATATTTGATATCAAATATCAGTAGCACAAAGGTAGTGGAGACATTTTTAACTTTCTTTAAAATATCCCATAAAATGAAAACTTGTTACACGATGTTTACATAGTATAACGTAATATCGTTGCTGCTTATCTTAACTTCAATACGCAAATTAGTTTTCGAAATATAAAAACAAAGGGATTGTAAGTAAAATAAAGGTATCGGCAAATATCACTTTGGAGATTATTTTTAAATATACCATATATGTTACTTTATCTTCAAGAAATCGATATATTTAAAGAGTTTCTAACCTCGAAGAAATTCAAATTAATAATGCATACCGTTTTATCATTGTAACTTAAAGATCTAACTTTATTATTGCATTAAAAAATATTAATATCCCATTAATGGTAACTAAGGTCCCTAATCTGATATGAAAAAAATTTGGGAAAAGACTATACCTTCATCCACACTACAACTGGCCAAAATTCCAACCTCCATAAATTTCTCATTAATGCTTTACCTCACCAAAATCATAAATTTCAAAATGGGGCAAGTTCTCTTTAGAACTTCATATTAACTGAAGGAAGAGCTGAAATATAAATAATCATCATATTTCAAGTAATAAATTTATGGGATATTAAATATAATTTTTAAATTTAAAAAGTAGATATAAATATATCTTAGTATTTATTAAGACTTTTATATTTGAATTCATAGTAATACAACCCGTAAAAGTAATAAAACCCTGTTGCGGCAAAAAATTTGTCACGTTCATCATCTTGTGTCCATAAAATGTTAACCAGGCATCTTAAAGAGATCTTGTGTTGGAGGGATATCAAAAGAGGGTTGAAATGTATTGTGTAAATAAAGACATGACGCGCGCTATTATCCAGACCATGTGTTTAGTCCATCTTTCATTCATTGTTTATTCTTTAGTACATTAGCTCTTCCATAAAATGTACGGTAAAAATGAATTAAGTCTATTTAATTGTGCATCTTTAACAATAAAATTGAAATAACATGCATTGACATAGTTAAAAACAAGGGTCATCAAAGAAATGTAAAAGACACGTGACAAGACCTAAATCGTCACTACGATTGTGAATAATATTTCTAGAAGATAATATGATTTCCAACCGACAACAGTAGTCAGTTACCATGCAAACGAATAATTGATTTGTCAACACAAATCTCACTCCAACATTTGTTACCATAATAATAATTACATTCAAATATATCCTAGAATTAACTCGAACCGGTTATTAATAAATAACTAATAGACATGGTAAGCTACCTGTCAGAACATTATGATAATGGTTTGAAAATAAAATCAGGAAATAAATTGATATAGTTATCAAATATTGAGGAAAATGGAAGTCAGATGATTATTTGCAAACAACTGCATAATTGACTTAGCAAATATCCAGTGGAAATATATTGGTATAACGGTGTGATTAACATAAAATGTATATTACATTTTATAAATGTTATTTCGGTTTTACTATGATATATTAAATGATAGCCAATTTCAAATAAATAAACTGTTTTCTTTTAATGATTTACTTTTATAAATAAAATCCTCCACCAATTTGTAACTTTGTGGCAAGACTATTAATAATTTGACGTAACAACACACATCTATACTTATAAAAGGACATACCCTGACTGACTGATGGATGAAAACAGAACCGAAGATACTGAATATTTTTAACAAAATTCATTCTTTAACGTAAAGATTAACTAAGAAATTGAATGGTTCATCCTGAGGTATAATTGGTATAAGAACGAAAATAAATTATGATTTCATGGTATTCAACATTTGTCAAATTTTATAACTTGTTTTGTTCTTCATTATTTTTTCGTATTTTCTCTTTAAATCAGATTCATTCCGGAATGACCGACCTTATTTAGTGCAAATTCAAGTAAACTGTCCAATTCATTTTGGATGGTTAGTGTAAACAAGAAATGAATTCTTTTTTTTTCATGCCAAAAAAATCATCCGGGATTATTAGTAAGAGTGAATCATCTAAACCGTGCAACATTTAATTTTAGTATATTTTAGTTACACAAGAGTCTAATTGTGGCTGGACTGGAAACCGTGGTACGGTTGGACACGATTAGCAGTTTTAGGTTATCTGTCAATAAACTGTAGCATTTAGCATTTTTTCAATTAGATTCATTTCTTGAAGAAAGGTATAACTAAAAGTTATATTTCTTGTACACAAATTAAGTGCGTTATTTATCATGTATATACAAAAAAAATTAACATAACAGGCTATGATCCCAACTTCTTTTTTATTTAGTGTGTAAAACACACATTACTCCATGAAACAAAAACACATTGCAACAAAACAAAACAGTAACATCAGCCAAGCATTTTAATTAAATAGCACGAGATGTTTATCTTAATGAAAAAACCCTCTTTTAATTATCATTATCTACTCATAATCAAATAATACTTCAATAATTTCATTTATCTTTCTACGTATCGTACGTAAAGGTCATCAGGGCGCAACACCCTGTCCCACTCTCCCCCGCCCATACCGCGCCAACTTGTGTTTATAATAAGTCACATTCAAACAATCGCTGTAGGGTTTCATGTATTTTGGACCATCTTTTTCCGCTCTACCGACTGGTCCAAACGTCAGCATCTTTTTGTAAAGATGTACTTTCCGCAGATCTGTGGACTCATACTGTTCTGAAAGCAGAAAGCGAGTTCTTTCCAACAGTTTATTCAGCCCCTAAAAGGTTAAAACTTAAAATTAGATATTTTAACCTTATGTTGTAAAGTGTTTTAATACATTTGCCTTTTTTAAGCTTATTAATTGGCAAGTTTTGTTTAGTATGTCAATTAACATAAATATGTATATAAATGTGTACATATATATATATATATATATATATATATATATATATATATATATATATATATAAATATTGTATCCTTAACCACCGTCATTTTTCCAATGGTGGAAAACCTTATTGCATTATGATTACAAACTTTTACACGCTCATGTGTGCTTATATAGGTCTATTCAAAAGATTTTAATAACTAGTTAGTAACAAAATAATCACTTTCTTGTGACGTTATTCGTATGAATCGTTTTAAGTATGTGCGTTAAATTCAAAATTTTATATAATTTAAATTAAGATAAGTCATAAAATTAAATAAATTTCATAGTTAATTTCGCACGGGATTGGGGAAAGGGGGTTGAAATTGGCGCAATTAGTTTTGTATACAAAAATTGTATAGAATTTAATCCGTAATCAGTTTGCTGGAGAACTTGGTCTAAACAGTGCTATTTATTTTTAAAAAAATACAAATAAGTGTGTTGTAATGTTTAAAATTTGGTGAAAATGTCACAATACACAATTGTAGATTACACTTATATATAAACATAAACGTACGTGAAATCTGTTGATCTACATTGCACGAATATATTTATTTATAATGTGAATATGTAAGAAATACTCTGTACACTGCAATACTTGATTAATTTCTCAATGATATACAATATTACTAGATATACAGTTTGATTATTCTGAGTAACTTTTCAAAGAAAATAGCAATTTATTTAAACGTATATAAAATATTTATTCATAATATATGAAATATGTGTCTTGCTTCTTCAACCTATCATGGTAAATTTAATACAAAAATAAACTCTTGAACATATGAATGTTTACTTCTAAAGGTATTTTATAAAAGAGACCTTCTAAAGGTATTTTATAAAAGAACTCGTTAAATAAACGTAACATTAACAAGTTCGAATAGGTCGCGAAACTTCAAGGTACTATTAATGATCTCAATTAATATCACAAGAAATTTCCTAAGGAGGCTCTTACAGTTCCGGCGGAAACTTCGTTAAGAAGCTCTTAATATTACGGAGGTGGGCATTCGATTGGAGATGCAGCAAAATGAAACGATAAATTAGATAATCATTTTTCGTCGTTTCATCAGTCGCACACAATTTATATAAAAACGTATGCACAATAAGTCGATATCGAATTTATTATTAAATATATCGTTGTAAAATGTGTATTGTTTCTAATTAGGGGCAACTAAATTATCTCCATTTATTCGTTTTGTATGAAAAATATATTCCATGACTTTGCTACAAAAAAATTTACTTGTTTAGAATTAATCTTGATATTTACAAATGCATGGCTGTATAAAATGTATTTAAAATTCTATATCAGAAAGAGATGCGAAATAAATGGAAAAAAATATCAAAATCCAGCACAGAACTACATGAATCGTCGCATACGATACCTTTTGTAGCAAAGATCGGGTATAGTACATTTACGGACAGAAATATCGCAAACATCTCGCAGAAATCCATATAATCAATAATTTATATCAACATGCTTTCGAAATGAGGAAATAAACAATTTTAAAGAAAATGTCAAGAACATTGACGCGAAGTTTGGTTACATCTTATTTCTAAAATAATATTTTACGTGTGTTGTACAGCAAAGTCCCAAATAATATTCTTGACCTTTCCGCATATGTAATTATTGTGAATAGCAAATGGTCTTAGTCCGTCACATTTTTACATTAACTGGGATACCCGGCTTCACTCAAGGAGTTGACATGAGATTATGTGGTAGTAGAAATAAAAGGATAAACTTTAAAATATAAGAGATACACATTGTTTTTTTGTAATATATTCTAAGTATTTGAAATACTTGTTTATAAACAACATTTTCATTTTGTTATCCGGAGTCGATAGCAACCTACGTATGGCTGACAGTGAAAAATGCCGCAATATTTTAAAGTTTGTCCTTGCGCTTTATTAAATCTATAGGCTAAATTGATTGAAAATTGCAGTCTTATTACTTGGAATGGCAATTCAGTAGAGATCAGTGGAATTCTGGAGATACATACTATGTGTCCTTTATCCTTTCCAGTCATAAGTTCGGCTTCGATGATGTTATTCGATAGCTTTTTGACGATCATCCTTATTCCATTACATAGTTTTGGTGAATTGACATTTCTGAGTAGTATAATTGGAGAAGCAATTTTCATTCGAAGGCAGTGTAATAGTATTCCTGGTACTTGCAAAGTCTTGAAAAATTCTGTAGGGAATTTTCTTTTGAATATTGAAGTATGATATCGTCGACAGTATTATTTTTAGTTGCCAAAATTGCACTCTGAAATAGCCACTCCAAATTAGTATAGTTATGAACAAAATTTGGATAAATTTAGTAGATGAGTTCGTTATCAGTATTGGCTATTTTGCAAAATTCACTGTCGAGTTCAATGAGGCCGGTCGTCTGGTCAGTAGGATATATGCCTTCGCCTATTTGTAAAAGTTTTTTAGGAAAATGTGCTGTTGTTTCGTCTTTCGATAGTTCAACTCTCATATTTTTTGTTAGTCGCAGTATTTGTATGTGTGACCAGAGATGTGATTTTTTTAAGCATGGATTGATTTCGTCTACCGTTGTTGACTTGGGGATAACTGGAAGTGTTTGTCAAAATCTCCTGAGAGTATGGGTAGAGTTCATCCCATCACTTCATAGAGACTTTCCCCGCAAGTTTTTTAATGTTCTGTCCATGGCTTCCAGTGATTTTTTTATGTGCCATTGTGCATTCGACCTAGAGATAATTGTTTTAGAAGTTCGCTCCGTCCATACTGGGAATTATTCTTCAGCTATATTAAATGGTTGTAGGGCGGATAGGGCAGTTCGTCCTCCTTCCACAAATATGGTAGCAATGCCAGATAATGCCAGTGCAAGTGTGTAGCACGTATTTCTGCCAGCAATAGAGTTATTAGAAACGTTTTCCCGTTGTTGTCGATCCGGTCCATGACGATGTTGTTATTTTTTTTATTGCCCTTGAGGAATTATTTGCTGTGAGTAATGTATTGAAGTAATTCGTTGATGTTGTAGCTTTGTTCCTTTGTAATTTTGAAGTTTAGCTAAAAATAAAATTTACATTATGCTATGCATTTATTTACAAGAGAATGATAGATATTAGTATCCCATTATTTCCAATATCCATATGTGCTTCAATTATATAAGTTAAAAAATATTATATATAGCTGAGTTTTATACTAAATTTCTCATCAATATATATTAAAAAATCTATGAATAATAAAATATAGGGTAATTTCATTTTGCACTTTGTTATCGCTAATTAACTTGGAATGTAGTATAAAATCTTTATATAAATTAATAGTTCATGATATTTTACAAATTGTAATTTCTCTTTTTGAATATCAACTTAAAAAGTCATATTATTACAAATATTTTTATATAATTTTTTTTCTAATTTTGCCACTACCTGTTTTTTACCGAAAATAAACATGTTATAAATATAAATATTCAGGATAAGACCAAAAGTATGAAATCATAATGAATGTGCATTTTTTTATAAGTAAATAATATATATTGTAAACTTTCAATATTATCTTAAAGGTAAAAGACACTTTACATTTTTATTATTTATATAGATTAGTTCTTGAAATAGCAGCTCCAATTATTGGCACTTGTGTGGAACTGATAATAGAAATAAAGGAAGCAAAAATTTAAAAAAAGAGCCGTACTGTACATATCGGACCGTTATGTATATTACCTAAATATATCATGATTATATTCCCAAGTTAGAAATCGTATAAAAATGAAAGTGTACCCCCTCATATGTCCATTACAGTAGTAAATTTTAAAACCATATATCACAAATAGACGTTTGTATTTGAAGATGATAAATCATTGTAATAATAACAGTTTGAATAATATAAAACAATATAACAAATATAAAACAATGAAAATAATATAAAGCAATGAAGAAACGCACAAATGAAAACGAAGAACAAGTAGGTGATTACACTACAAAATGCATTATATAAATATGCCGTGTTTATATTCCGTAAGTCAAGAATCATACAAAAAATGAGAGCGTAGCTTCCCATGTCTACCACAGAAGTAAATTTTCAACGCCAGGTAAAACGCCAGAAGTAAATTTTTTTTTTCAACGCCAGAAGTAAATTTTCAAAATCATAGATCGACATTTTTATTTAAGGAAACAGATAAATTGGAATACCTTAAGTCACATTAACGTTACAGTCGGGATAAAAATAGAATAAATTCACCGTGCTTTGTTCACATTTCCGCACATTTCCGCTCCGTTACTCTAACACTTTCAAAACATGCACTTCGGCAAGTAATTTTAAACGATTATACTCCACACCGATATCAACGGAAAATTAAATTTTAAGTTTTCCTTAACTTTTAATTTGTTTTACTTCTAATTAGTTTTCATGTCAAAATAAAAAGTATCAAGCGTTTTTAATCCTGAAAAATATGCCAATATTAGTCATAAATTACAGATTACTTATGTCGCCAACATGTCAACACATGAACAGAATAGGTTAATGCGGTTACCGCTGGTACGGTAATTGCTTTCGGTGGTAATTTCAAATGCGAAAATTAATTCAAGTTTAAGTTAGTGGGTCACGCAAGCATTGCACCATTATTTATTTCATCTCGTTCTATAGACACCCAATAAAGGATCGTTGGAAAATAAATCGTTGTGTTTAATTCCGTCAGTCGTAATGGACATCCAAACTTAAACAAATTCATCATGTTTCTCAACTGAAAATAAATCTCTTTGAGACCCGTGAAAACGTTAATTTTACAATGAACTTAATAATAATATCTTTAAATTTCAATTAGATAATTTCTACTAATCATTTTATTTAAGTCAAGGAAATTTTACCGCCCATCTTAAATTATATGACAGTATAATTAAAAATATACAGTTATCAGTGACGGTTTTGGTCTAGTTTTATAAAAAATAGATATAAAATTGTGCGAACAACCGATTATAAATTTACAAATTACTACAATTTTAAATATGGATTACGCTAGCAATCACGTATTATCTAATAGATGCTTTTCAAATATCTGAACATAGTTATATATTTTCATGTTACGAGTATAATAAAAATGTATTAATTTTACGCAAAATTACTTCACAAATATACCGCCGGAAATCATGTTATTTACTCTATAAGTATTTATCGATGTACAGCGACTTTGATATTAACTTCATATTATTTACTGATTAGAAAATCATTAATATTCATGTTGTCGACTAGACTTTATTTTCCGGATGTTTTCAATTGGCAAATTGAAAAGAACACTTGGTCATATTGTGGAGATTCCCAACATAGTTCAAGACCCACATTTTTAAGTTAATTGCAGTACAATGTTTCGACACTGTTGGATTACTAGAAAGTTAAATACTTTGTACACGATTATCTAAATATCCCAACAGACATAATCATCATTTTGTTATGAGATCATTTTTGGCATAAGTTTGCATAATTCTCTTGAAACTTACCGCTAGCGTTTACGGTTATCGTTTAGATACATATTAATTGTGTATGTAA
The DNA here is from genome assembly GCA_039881145.1 of Druceiella hillmani. Lineage (NCBI taxonomy): Eukaryota > Metazoa > Arthropoda > Insecta > Lepidoptera > Hepialidae > Druceiella > Druceiella hillmani. The sequence continues at coordinate 4,449,372 of JAYKKI010000054.1, forward strand.
AATCATATGCGTTGGTTGTGTATGTCAAGAAAAAACTATAGTTCTTTACGTATATGTAACAAAAACTAGGAATACCAAATTTCCTAAAAATTGGAATAAAAGTCTTAGAAGGATTGCTTTGACGAATTGCATATTATGTATCCGTATATACATCGATTACGACTTATTACGCTTATCTACCTATTGCAAGAAATAAATATTAACATAAAACGTGATAATACGACGCCCGCACATTACTGGAGGTTGTCTCGCACCCCTAACTGACCTAGTTCTCAAAAGATTGTACATATCGAAATATTTGTGACCTAGTTCAATTGTGATATTGTCAAAGGGATGGTAATATATAATTGTACATACTGAACTTACTTGTAGATAGAAATAGAGCATCCTTTTCTTATTTCATTAAATCGTCCTTAAAATTTTAAAACTGTTCGAATATTACTGGTTTAAATTGAAGGTAAAAAAATTATTTTCTAAACAAAGACAGAGTATCATTGAATTCGTTATTGTCGTATCGTAAGTTGCATTTCATTTTCTAATTATGTGTTTAGTCTGAACGTAATTTCACAATTGGTTTAAACCTAAGATCATGGATGAACGTAATAATATATAGCAGGAGGCAGTTATCAGCCGTAATACCATGCTACCGGCGATTAAAAAGTGAATATGATCGTGAAAATATGGGGAAATATTTTTAACCAAATTAGAAATCTCCTATTAACGTTTAGACAGCCACCTCCTCTTTAAAGTTTACTCTATTTAATAAAATGCAACATTGTTTGAACTCTGAGAATATAACTTATTACCTATGTTTAAAAGCAGTTTTCGGTGTCCTAAAGTTTAAATGAAATCATTTTCTTGTTCGTAAGTTAGTTCTAATAATTTTTAAAAATCATTGACGGGCAAAATTATCTTGCACTGATTGTTTCAGGACTTAGCGCAAAATTATTTTTAAAGCAGCTATGAGAGTCCTCCCTCCGTGCGCGTTCCATTCCTGTCGTAGCCAGCAAATATTTCGAGGGAGGGGGGTAAATTTGTAAACAGTAAATTCAACAGCCAAAACTAAATTTTTGGCCTTTGACTACTAAAGAGATATGTATCCTAATGTTCAAATAGATATATATGTATAATATTGTATATGTAAATAGATAAATCTTACCATATGTATGGAAACGACGTCGATGATTTAACAATGAAAGTCGAGCTGGAACTCAATTTGAATTCTTTCCGACAACCTTCACAAATTAATAGACAAGTTCACTAAATCGTAATTAATGTCACATCGTATTGAACTAAAGTGATACTTTTCATGTCGATTGTATCGCCACCCATCGCACTGTCCATGAAAAAATTTCAACGTAATAGATGGAAAATTCAATATTGAATTAAATTTCAAAGTTAAATCAATGAATTTATAATAAACAAAATATGGAATTTCCTTAACTATTTAATTTAATCATAAATACATTTTTCCATCACTGTTCACAGGAATAAGTTACAAAGAGGGTATAGTGGCTCCTTATACTTATTTTGTAATAAAATATTATTTAATATCACGTGAGCTACTTAAAAATATATAATTAACTTCAAAACGACTAATGTTTAAGAAAGGAAACACGTCATATAGGACTTTTGAGTAAAAATGTTCAACAATGTTAAAAGTATAAATGAGCTTTCCAGTCGCACTATAAGAATTTTCTAATTTTTTCGAACATAATTTTATTTTCTAGTAATTAAGAACCCTTGTATTTTGTACACTTTTCAAGCCTATATTACACAACAAACATTATTTATACACAAACATTTACGGGGGCAAAGTAATTCTATTGAACCATATACAAATATTAATATTATTTTTCAAAATATAACTTTTATTGCCTATAATATCTCTCATAGGCGCGAACATGTGAACATTAAATTCAAAATCATCCCTATCGTTTTCTGGTAAATTTCAGATAAAGTTGTAACGAGGCCGTTTTTCCATACATTCGACTTTCGCAGTTTCGAGGATAGTATTTTTGTGATCAATATTATCATTGGAACTGCCTTACATAAAATTCCGAACAAATAAATTGTTTTGAAATTCTTTTAAATTCAAGCAAAGCTCATCGGTATCCTACACAATATTTAAAGTAAAAAAATCTGAAATCACTAAATTACAGTACTTTTCTAAAATTTCTATAAAAGCATTTTTGATTATTAAAACATATGCGGGCTTATTATGTTGGTTCGCTGTATCAAATTTCAAATTGAATAATCATATTTAGTCTTAAAATGATACTCATTTTAATTTTACATATGATTTTCATCTTTACTCTTCACATTTTTAAAGAAAACATTTTTATGCCCGAAATATAATCCAACTGTAAAAAAAGCAGTTAAAACCATTTGCGGCGTGAAAATTCATTAACGCCTAAAACCGCCGGTTTTTCAATACGTATTATGAATGCGGTTAAGTTCTCATAAATAAATTAAATTTGGTTGCGAGAACGGTTGAAATAAATATCTTTGAAAATATTCGTGTGTTTTTATACTTTGCTTCATTTGGATCTGATTGTATCCTATTCACTTGGCAGTAGTTCTTTTATGGTACAAATAAAACTTTTACTTCGTAACCGCCACTAAACTACCATTTTTCGTTCCAATTTTACAAAGTATTTTTAATTTATTTCTTATAAATTGGTTTCGTATGACATTATATAAGATATACTCATGTTAATTGTACTTTTTTTATTGTACAGCATATATTTTTAATATCGGACAAATTCAAAAATGTTCAATCCTAAATCAATATTCAATATCGATTATACCACAGTAATGAAATCCTACTTTGGTGGATTTCATGAATTGTTAAAAGGTAAATAATTTTTTTTGTTCTTACGCGATATTCATCTTTTTTTTATATTTTAAGTACTCTTTTTAAATTCCACTTATGAACTCGAGTCGCCGTGTTCTCACTCCTTCATTGTACCCTCAGTATTTGTGAATATTTTTAGTGCAAATACGTTTTGTGACTATTCCACATTTTTCCCTTTTTGTCTATATTTTTCCCTCTTCACATTTTTCCCTTTTTGTCTTTGTTATAAAAAAACTGAATAAAATAGGTGGTATATTTGTATCAGATATATAATTATTTCCGTCTTCCATCTTTCAGTCTTGCCTAGGTCAACTTAGCCACTAACTGATTTAAACAATTCACATGTGGAGTTATCAAGTTTAACATCAGTCAATGTGTTACATCAGAATACGAACTAATTTTTTATTTTTGTTTTATCTTAATAAAAAAAATTAAATTAACACCCAAATACAACCCAATATTTTCGAGGTCAGACTCCAGCGCTTTACCGTAGAGGAATTGGCTAATTTAAAGGAGTAAAAAGATGAAAATACTTTTTCGCCAGCTCTACGACTTTTTCATAGTACTATTTTCATGTAAAAAACTGATAATGTCAGAATATCTACAACTCCGGTGCTATCCAAACGCAAAGCTCCATATTCTTAACAAGAAAAGCTCAAAAAACATGATTGTATAACGGCGCAAACTTTTCATAAATTTTATACCTTAAAATGATTCTAAATTACAATTGATATGTCATTTTGACATTGGAATGTTTTTTATTTCTGAAATATTCGAAACCGTATTGTATAGCCGCGAGATTTACCTAAACTCTTTTTTCAGCCATTATCTTGAAAACTTATAGGAGCTCATTCGGTAATCCTTAAGGTTTCAACGTATAATTAAGCTTTATTATATACATTTGTTTATTCATAATATCCAAAATTCGGCTAATCTTTATCTTAGGTGGATTTTTAGCACCCAAATTAAATGCGAAAATATAATTGAAATTTTCAATTTATCTTTAAAGTTTTGCAGATTATCGCCGAATTTGATAATTTTTACCAATTTTCGATTAAGTGAAAAAAATGTTTATGTCGTAATTTGGATACATATTTTATGTCAAGTGTTTTTATAGAAATGACTTAAAACCACAAATTGATATTCCACACGAAATATATTCATTTTAGCTAAAAGAAAAAGGTTTCGATAACAGTGCAACACAATGTGTCTTTGATATTAATAATCTATTTAATATCCTTACAAACCCTACAAAATCAAACAAAATGTAAGTCGTGTGTTATTTTTTTCATTTAATTAACAAACTTTGAATGACGATGAATATTTCGTAAGATTTCGTAAAGATCCTTATTTTTCTAACTCTGTCATTTGTTTCAACCAACTGTAAAAGTTATTGGGTTAAACCAACTGTAGGTGCGAATTGTGAACTTTAGCATAAAAGATTTTATGGGATTAAAGTTAAATAACAAAAACGAATTAAAATTTGGTAGTAGGACGTAGATGCTATTGTGGATAAATATGATCATTAAAAATTATGAAGTTCGAAGATTAAGAAACACAAGAGCAAATTTAGTTCTCTATCAGAAAGTGAAAATTTTTAGATACAAATTACATTTATTTCTCTACGTAATCACCTTTTAATTTCATTCACTTTATTTCATGTAAATAGATTCCACCCTGAAGTTAAAATCTAGACAATCTGCAAATGTTCATCTATGGCCACTATCACTTCTTCATTACTCTAAAAACATTTTTCTGCCACAAATTTACATTTTCGAATGAGTGAAAAAGTGTAAAGGATATATTTTTACTTTAAAAATTGAGGCACGGTTTTATAGTCTTTGTAAGACTATAAAACCGTGCCTCAATTTTTTTTGTGTTAAGATAATGTATCTTTGTGACATCAAAACAACACATCATTGTAGAGAGTTACATATGAAGCATATTTTTAGTAACGTAACTTTCAAAAAATATTTAAAGTAATCTTCTCTTGTTAGATTAAATCGAATTGGTGTCGTTTGGTTCAAAGTAAACCGCTTGTGATCACTATTTCGATTATTATTTTTTTTGTCGTGCAATTTTGATACCACGCATAATTCAGAAAAACAAATCGGCACCCAACATCATTAGGGACATATTAAAATTATTCAAATCTTCTTGTAAACATTTTTCCTTTTTGTTTTTCGTTAGCATTTAACCAATATGGTACCCATCTCACAGAAAGATTTTCACTTACTTAATCCTTGATATAAAATGATAAATTCACTTACAACGAGTAAGTGGCACAATAGGCATATATTCTAATATGACCAATTAAATGAAACTACGTGATGTATTATTATTTCTACTTTCTTTAAGTTCTTTACCACGACCTAGGTTTCGTTGTATTACATCTTCAGGTGGGCTATTAGCAAAGATTTTTGCTAATCAAAAATCTTTGATAAAGAACATAAAGAAAGTAGAAATAATACTACATCACGTAGTTTCATTTAATTGTGAGTAATGAATTTCTACAAAATTAACGCCAAATATATTCAATATTCTATTATGCCTATGGCCCCAACTATCTCATATATCTTTAATTCCTAATCATGAAATGAGAGATTGTATCCTTTTTCGGATGCAGTTTTTGACCTTCCTTCACATGGATCATTCTCAACATAAGTATCGCTTCATTTAAATTTGTAGCTATAAATACCACTAAAGGAATTCGGTAGCTTCTTTATATGGATTATTTCAATAGGAATATCTTTCATGTGGATCATTTCCGAAATAAGTATTACTTAATGTAAAGCTACCTAGTTCGTCACTGTTAAAAAGCAGGCTCTACGTGAACCAACTTTGGATGAATTTCCATTCGAGTAAACTCGTTTGAAGCGAATAATTTTATGGCGGTACGATATTTCAGTTCATCCGTTTCAGCAAAAAATACAAAACATATCTCTTTTATAAAACCGTATGATAAAAACTGTACATTTGACAGACCAAATTGATACTTAACATGTGTTGTTTGTATCAACATAACAATATAAAACTTCATTCCCAAGAATACAATTTCTGTACTATGTTTGGATCGTTTACCTTATCGTCAAACATTTTACTCAATGCCTTAATTATTTTCATACACTAGTGCCAATATTCTGACATTAACTCAATAAATAATAGCATATTCATATTTTTATATTACGGGATTCATATTTTTTTCTGTTAAATTTCTGATTTTAATGCTTTTATATAACTTGAAGCTTACATGTTTAAAGATTTTTCCAATCCAAGTTCAACCACCAATCGATAACATCCTTTTGAATGAACAAGATTAAAATTTAATATGCATCAATAACTACTTTAAGTTACAAAACATGTTTAAACATAAACTCTGAAATACAGGTAATTTTCAAGATTTTCCTTTCAAGCACCTCGCAAACGAGAGCATACGCAGCACAAGCACATGCTAGGAATAATGAAGGGTAAATAAGTTAAATAAATTATCGTATTTATGAAAACATCTTTAATTTTCATCTCGTAAAGGGGTTGTCTTAATTATATTCGTATTCGTTATCAAAGTCAATCATTGACATAAGACATTGTTTTATTAACAACAGTTATTAAAGGATATTAGAATTTTTAGGAAAACGCACAACTCACGGAAACCTTACTATGCATTTTTAAATTAAATTAAAATAATCTGTTATGAAACTGATTCGTGAACATAAAACAAATAAAAGAAACTCGTTTAAATACAATCAAATAATATAACACTTTCACGTAAATATCAAACTATTAAAGCAACAACAACACCGATACAATAAAATAACATGTTTTTGGTTGCACGCGCTTGGTTAATAAAACTACAGGCTGTTGTAAAATTGGTACCAAGCCAGTAAATCTTTTGGTGTTTACTCCTGAAGAATCGATTTTCATATATAGTGCGTGGTATGAAGTTTTATTAGGAGCAAAATCAGAAGTTCAGAGCGTTAAAAAAATATAAAAGTTTGTAAGTTTGGATGTAGGAGGTAATTTCCAAAATTACTCACCTGATTTCAAAAATGCTTCCACCTGTATTTATAAAAGACCTTCAGGATGGACATAGCTTTTAAATTATCTTGTTAAAAAAATTTCATATATTATTAAAAAGTTAAATTTCGCAAGAATAGATGTAGGAGGTAATCTCCGAAACTACTCACCCGATTTCAAAAATTCTTCCACTAATATTTAGAAAGAACCCTCAGGATCATAGCTTTTATATTATCTCGTTAACAAAATTTCAAATTTTACAAAAAAGTTAAATTTTGTATGATTGGATGTAGGAGATTATCTCCGAAACTACTCATCCGATTTCATAAATTGTTTCAGCAATATTTAGAAAGGACCTTCAAGATGGACATAAGGTGTATTATATTCCGTTAAAAAATTATTTTTTTCACATATTATATAAATGTTAATTTTTTTAAGTCTGAATGTAGGAGATAATCTCCGAAACTAATCATCCGATTTCAAAAATTCTTTCACCAATATTTAGAAAGGACCCTCAGGATGGACATAGGTTGTATATTATCCCGTTAACATTTTATTTCATGGAGATCACTGTCGCAACGGCAGTCAACCAAAAAACAGTCGAGCGAATGCGTTTCTTATGAACGCTGCCTTAACGGTAAAAGATACATTGATAGAAGATATTGATATTTATATTTATATACGGTGTTACGTATTTTATACATTCCAAGACAATCGTAATTAAGGAGTAAATTCCAGTTGCCCATCGGAGCTGACATGCCCGATGTTTTTTTTGTAAAGATTTTGTTTTTAATAATGAAATGTTTAAATATATTTTTAATTGGAAAAAAGTTAAAGCAAGAAAATGTCCTTGATTATTTTCGTCTTATATTTTCAAATTCAACCAGGAAAAAAATCACGTTTTATCACTTAACTAACAGCTTATGTCTTGTATCGAACCTTGAAATGACTTTCAAAATATTCGATGTAACTCTCGTTGAAGGAGACCTCTGGCAAAATTCTTCCACTTTCAAAAATTACCATTCGTTATCCAACGGTATTTTTACCTTACATGATGTTTTTCGCAAATTAACGTTTTAGTATTTAAGTTCAATTTACTAAAATAATAGAAGTTATTAAAATATACATTTTCTGTACTACTTTTTAGAACGATACTATGCTAGTAGCTACAAAATAAAAAAAAATCTTTACTCCTGAAATATTATTTAAGAAAAAGAGTCTTCTCCTAACTGATAACCAAAGTTCGTCAGGAACTATATCGAAAAAGCGATGACACAACACTTGTTAAGATAGGCGGGATCCACCATAAGAAACTTAAGCTGAGTTTAGATGAAAAAGGAAAATCTTTACAGTCGTAATATGTGTACCGAGCCTATTTCATTATTCGTTCTAGAAAAATGGGGATAATGTAAGATGGCGGACCATATTTAACTTACAATGAACTTATTATACTACCCTATTTGCTTTAGATGAAAAAAAAATTTAAAAGTTTCTAAATCTTTTACGATCAAAAAACTTCGGTTTGGACTTAATTTTTAGTATTTTAGTCAAAAACCTTTAAATTTTGCAATTAATTGTTAATCATCCTCCACCGTCACGCGTTCTAATAAACAATTAATCTCAGGTTGCAACTTCGATGGCTATGTATGTAACGATTACAAAATTCTGATAATCGTGGCGATTAAACATATTGTCACGTTTCTAAAATCTAACTTGAAGATAGTTTTACATAAATTATTAATTAAATCTTTTTCCACCATTATTATTAATTAATTCCTCAATTATCTATCCTATCTGAATAAAACATATAATTATACTGAACGGAACAATACTGAATAAATTCGTGTTCAATGACGATTTTCTGAATACGCGCTGTATGCTTTGTAACGCGACTAGGCCAAACGCCGTGGCTCTATGTTGCTGGCTGCGCTCCACCACGTTACTTTTGAAATACCATTAAGACTAGGAGATCGATAAAGAGTACCTGTGGTCCAAATTATCCCTTCAGCGTATTTGCATTCAGGACATTTGTACGTTGTATATTTCTGCCCTCGGCGAATACTCAAATCTTTCATATTCAACTTTGAAAGTGTAAATCGTGTCGTACTACGGCGACTGTGACAATAATTATTTAGAGATGGTGATGATTTTTAAATACGTAGATCAACAAATGGAGATTACTCATTAATACTATTACTGCATTATAGCTCTTTATTTCATAACCGTCTCGAAGAAAAGCTAAAATTCGACGTAGTCATCGGCAAATCCCGAAAAAATGTTTCATACACTCGCAAGTTGTAAACAGCTGTAATTTTTTCGTAATTAAACTCTATACAGAAAGTTACACGATTTCGTATTGTGTTGTGACATATTTTCAAACCACAAAGGTAATTTTTTTATGAGCGACATGTGGTACTCAACAGACTGGCTTTAACCTTACCTCTACTGTGTTTTGTAATAAATTAACTTTTAATTGCTATAAAATCACTTATTTCCACAACCAGAAAAATGTAGATGTACCTTTGTAAGTAAACCATTCAAAAAACAAATTTTTTTTTCCGAGGAAAACACTCACCTCAGCTATAAAATTAATAAGCTATATCAAAATATAAACTTTTCTTTTCGCTTTTCCTTAAGCTCTAAAATAATTGTCCGAATATTACCATAACACGCTCGTAAAAAAAATGAAACACAAAAGTTATTTATCTAAAAATTTGTATTCAAATGCAGAGATAAATTTATTATACTTCCAGGAGATTAGTATTTTTATATGTGTGCTATAAATCGTATTTTTTTATGGAAAAAAAAATCAAATCTAAAAGACATGAAAATTAAAATCGAATCTTCGCTAAGCCATTTATTTCAGATATTTTTATTTTAGTATATTCGTGTTACGCTGGCTGTTAAACTCGACTTTAAAATTAATTAAAATTGAAAATAGTTGGGTAGCTTATTGAAATTTGTTATGTTTATTCACAAAGTAATTTATATAGATTTAAAAATTGATGTAATTTAAATTAAAATTTCGCTGCATCATTATAATATTGAGTCATCTGTCGTTTTTCATCCCAAGACATATAACTTTAATCTTTAAAACAAATATTAACGGCTGCAGTCGGTGTTTCCCATACATAATTTGATTTTGTAAAACTAACATGGTTTTAAAAATTTGGGGCCCATCTAAAAGGGAAGTAAATAATATACAATAAGTCATCAGTTTTATATTTAATTTTACTACATTAAATAATAATTTTCACGGTCTCACAAATTATATTGTGTAATTACACAACGGTTTGATCGTTACGTTTGATCGATCGGTTCTGTTAATATGGATAAAATATATAAATATCAACTTTTTTAATTCAATAGGTTTAGGTAATTGTTTCAGGTACCTAAAATAATTCAGTAACTGACAACTTATTACATAAAATTTAGTTTAAATATTGCATTTCACGCCGCGTAGAGTGTTCGAAATTTAATTTTGTGAAAATGTTTTCAGTTAATATTTCTGTATAATCTCAATCATTTAGCTGTAAAAATAATGTTCGTTTTAATTAAATGTTTACGGGCTTGCCCGGTAAGTTAAATAAAAATTCAAACCCAAAATAATAAATTGCCTTTCGTTTGAAGCGGTTAATAAGGTACAAATGATATTGCACGTCAAAAATTTTGTCGGTTTACCGACGTGCGGTTTGAACGCGGTTAAGTTTTCATGAATAAATTACATCGGTAATAAGATGGGTTCGAATATTAGCATACATGAAAATATTCCTACAATTTTAATATTTTGTTGAGCTCATATTTAGTTACGGTACAAATGAAATTAAACTATTTCCATGTAGTCTTCGAAAAATTGTCTTGCCTAATTACATTATTAAAAACAACTGATTAGTCTTCAATGGCAAGATACACTTAAAATTAAGTGAATCAACTCCTGATACGATATTTGAGCTAAAGCTAAATCCTTAACAAAATTTATAAACCTTGTGTACCTTGTACCCTGTGTAGTTTGTCGGATAATAAAATTATTTGACATCGATTTCACAATGTCATCATGTTTCTTTTAGTTCATCCATTGTCCTCGTTTCAATTAGAGTTACGCATTTCAAAAAGGAAAACCTGTCAAGTCTGAGTAAAACTCATACCACGAGAATACCATACAAATTTAGGCACTTATTAGCATGTAAGTTTACGTATATTACTTTTAAACTGTTTACAAATTTTATTCTTTTAATACGTAAATATACTGCCCACTGCATCTTTCATAGATGTGAAAATATGAAGCATAATAAAATATCAATAAATATTAATATTTTTCAGCTTGTAAATACTTGAACCAATTCCTAGTAAAACACCTTTCACAAATATAATAAAAAAAAAATTTTAAAAAAAGATTTACAATTCAAACTTAATTTTGCAATTAATTCAAATCATTTTCATGTAATTTCTATGAACTTTTCACAGAAATAACCACGCATCTTAACTTCGTCGAATATTACACAAAAACTAGTAGGCTCTACTTAAATGTGATAATTTCCCTTCTAATTTCATTACATATATTATTATTCTGAATACTTTTTAGATAATCAAAAGTAGCAGTTTGGCTGATAGGGAATGACGCGTGACTCGAATATAAATGACCACTTTAAAGATTAATGTTTCGTAAACAGATTCCGTTATCGAAAAAGTGGTAATGACATACCTATTCATTTAAGACCTATTTAAGGATGCCCTCACAGTGGGTTATGCGAAAAAATATTCAACCCCCCCCCCCCTTTTAACATGTAGGCACCTTACATTTTTTGTAAAATCATGTCCTAACCATTTTCCTGAAAAACTTTAAATTTGGCAGTATTAAAACATAAAAACATGCATAAATCTTAATAGTTAACACCGGGAGGTTCTGCAGAATAAGCATGCATAAAGTTCTTCACAGTTCGCTTAGAGTAAAAAAAGTATACCTTTGAGTGCCGCACGAAGCCAAACCCGCATAAAGAGGAGAGAACAAAGTGATGAAAGTTAATTAAAACGGGACATGAAATCACTTATTCATATCCTTGTGGTTGACAAATATGGCTGTACTGTTTTGAAGTAATATGGAAAAACAGAAATAAAAATCAGCTGCTTGAAAATGACCAACCATTGGTAAAATTTCAGAAATTGCCATCATCAAAAAAATTATCTCTGTATTTTTTACAACGTTATGTGCTTGGCAAAGAATAGTATCGAATAGTCATATGGGAATAGTACTGAACAGTATAGTATACTGCAAAAGTCTCCTGGCACGAAAACGGAGGATTAAGTGAAGCTCGTCAGAAAACTCATCCCGATTTAAAAATTAACATTTCCTCCATGATATCACAGTGTTAGATTTGTTAAATTTTATAATTTGCTCTGTCTGCAGCCCGGACTTTGCTCGTTGTGACTTGGTCTTTTCAAAATTTTCAAACAAAAACTGAAATAATTATATTTATGTCCAAGCTATTAACAACTTGGACAAGACATGTTTAGAAACGTCAGAATAAAGTGAAAATAATGTTTACGTGATTGATTTTTACTTTCGAATAAGTATATAAATTGTAATGAAAATTAATTCCAATTTGACTGATTATATGCGATTCATTTGAGCATCGCTGTTTACTCCAGTTCCGAATGTCAACACAAGGTTACGGCAACGCGTGAGGCAAATTCCAACACGTAATTCTCAAAGAGCGTCTCCTCTACTACGGTTGCAAATAGGTCATGGGGCACATCATACAACGAATGTTGCGTTCATCCAGTGAGAAAAATTAAATTGTGCCCCTCAAAAATTCCACACGCGTATTCATTACATTGTCATCACTGTATTTTGCAAGTTACGATACGTGAATAAATTTTTTGTTTAATATAATCTTGATATATTTTAATCTTTTTGCCTTAATCAAACAAATACGTCAGTGTAAAAGTCCATTTCTTTAAACATTCTCAGAAAAACCTACTTAAACTGAATAATATTCATTTACTTACAATTTCAGAAATATAATGATTATAATTTATATATTTAAGTGATTACCCTACGAACCACTCAATATGTTTCCATGATATTTATAACACAAAATGAATTCTACTCAGTAGAGGGCAATAGAGGCTGAGCGTTGTAAGGCCATAGAAAAAAGAAAGTCCTTTCACAATTCGATTCCTGATGCTGGTTTTACGAAATGTTACATTTTATGTTTTTTGAAATAAACTAAGTGTAAAGAATTTATAAACAATTTCGGTAGACCATGGTAAAGCGTGAGTTTATTTTATTATATATTAATTTCTAAATTACTGTAGAATCAAAAATCGTTTAATTAAATTGTACTTTATATTCATTTAAATTGAATATAACTTGAGCATGGTAACTATGTAGTAAAATATTAAAGTTTTACAAATTTTGCAGTACGGTTTTATATCTTCTTTTGAGGTTCATATAAATAAAAGAGGTTCCTTTTCAGTAGTCTATATAGCGTTGGTAGATTTATTTCTAGAACAGTTAATCAAACTTTTTTTCTGCTAAAAAATGTTTGTTTAGATGTCGAGTACAAAATAATAAGATCTGGTCACCTAGGAAGACGATTCGTATAGTATAATGACATTTTTCGATCTAGTTTATGCCTAGGGATGAAACAAAAAGAAAAGAATTCAAAACATTTTCGTTTTATAAGTTTATTTGGTCAGAATAATAGAAGATAAATTATCAATTTAATAATTTCTTAGAAAATAAATTATCATTTCACGTTTATTTCAAATACATTTCATTGTAAACTCGCAAATCAATCAGCTAAGCTACTAACTATTTAGCTTTATTTTTCAGTCAGAAAAAATGTGAAATGAGAACTTAGTAGAATTTCAGTCATTTTGCTACTAAGTTATATTTAAGTTGAAAATTCACGTCAATCGATATAAATACGAGCACATTAAATCAATTTTTAGATAATTGTACCATCTTGCTCCGCAGAGAATGAAGTTAGAATTCATTGCGTAGAGTGTTAACTGTGAATATTGTTCAATTTATTGAAATATAAATATTTTAATGAATTATTTAAACACTATATACGTCAATATATAAGCAACGTGTATATTCGACCAAATATAGGTTTTTAAATCATATGCGACTGAATTAATCTTAAAATTTAGGAATGAATTAAATGAAGTCTCGTTAACGCACATGAACAAAAGTGTGACTCCAAATATTGTTTATTCGAAACATATTTTCTTTTAATAGTTCAATATATTTTAAGTAATTTTTGCTTTGAAGACCAAATTTCACAATTTCGCCTGCTATAATAGCTCCATGTGCTGCGGGCTGCCACGTCTATTGCCCATGGGTTTAACGGAGGTTCGAATTAATTCTAGGTTACATTCGTTTGATATTATATTGTACTAATGTTAAATTGGAAACGTTTTGTACTGATAAATAAATTATTCACACACGTGGAGACCATTGACGCTATATTGGTCAGTAACCATATTTAGTTAACGGATGTTTGTGTTTCGTTGTTCGTCTTACTGTATTTGCTTTAACAACATTTTTATAAAATATACTTATGAACGACTTCGGACAGTGGAATTTTGTCATTATTATTCTCACAGAGATTTGAAAAAAAATAATTTTGTCATTGCATAATATTATGATAAAATTCGACACAATATATTGTATTCATGATTGGGATATATTGGTACATGTTGCAACCATATATTTTTTTATATATTTACCAATTTCTTCAAATGTATTTCTTTCCAAAAGTGCTTACCTATCATATTAACATATTTATCTATATACGATATCAGATATCAATAGCTCAATAGTGGTGGAGAGACTGATAACTTTCTTTAAGATATCCCATAAAATGAACCCTTGTTAAATGAAAATGATGATTACACAGTATTACGTTACATCGTCGCTGTTTATCTAATCTCGTTACATAAATTTGGTTTCGAAATATAAAAATATATAAATTATAAATAAAATAGAGGTATCGGTAAATAGCTTCGAAGATTATTTATAAATAAACAGTATGTTATTTTATCTTCACACGATGAACAGGTTTAAAGCGTTTCTAACCTAGATGAAATTAAAATTAATATTTCACACCATTCTACAACTAAACCTTAAAAGATCTATTTTTTATTGTATTAAAAATATAATATCTCGTAATGGGGACTAAAGTTCCTATTCTAATATGAAAATTTATTTTAAGCACGGACTATATCTTCATCCACACCACGACCAGCAAAAATGCCAACCTCCACAAATTTTTATTTAATATTTCATCTCGCCATAAATATAAATATCAAAATAGGGCAAGTTCTCTTTAGAACGTTATATTAACCGTAGAAAGAGTTGAAATAAAAATAGTAAATTATTTATAATAAGTAATTTATTTATGTGGACTCAGAATTTTGAAATTTGTGTTTTTTGTATTTGTCTTTATTATGAGTTTTTAAACTTATATTTATGACTTTTGAAATTGAAATTTAAAAAGTTATAAATATAAGTTTAAAAAGTCATAATAAAGACAAATATTTTTATTAAAACCTTCTTACGGGAACAGAGACTTTTCTCGCATTTATTGTTTTGCGTTCGTAAAATTTTAACATGGCACCTTAAAGACGTCTTGTGTTGGAGGGGTGTCAAAAAAGTGTTGAAATGTATTGTGTAAATAAAGACATTATGTACCATCGAACAAATCTAAGAGCTAAATGACAACAATAGCTAAACATAACCCTCACTCGTCTTTCGGCGTGAATGACGTGGTGGCTCTTTACACAAATAACGCGTTAACGAGTGGATATCGCACTAAGGGTGTTCGCACATAATTAAGCATACTTCCATCAATGTATTTATGAATATTAATTTTGCTTGTGTAAAATTAAATATATTGCCTAGTATATATTTCGCAGGCATAAAAACATTACGAATTTTTCTGAAAGTGAGATGAAGGTTTATCGCTGTACTGTTCTAGTGAGCCTCAGATTAACCTATGCAAACTCTTTTTTTCACCATGTTTAAAGATTTTAAAACTATTCTGATAAATTTCTCGAAGACATACTATTGGGATCAATATTACTCACCCTTTCAATCGGTATCGACTTCGACAGGACATGAAATTTAAGAAAGAATTGTTTATGAAAATTTAATTTAACCTTAATATTATTTCGATATATATATATATATATATATATAAACATTTGATGGCACATACATATAAGGGTAAATATAATTTATCAGGTGAGTGTCCTCGTGTTATAAATTAGTATGTTTTATACGTTACGATACGAAACTTTAAGAAGAGTGCTAGCCATCAAATGATTTTGATGGCTATCACTGATAATGAAAACTGAAATGTTTTTTTTAATACACTCCGGGAATTTCATATGATTTAACCCTACATTTTTCAACCTATTATGATTCACAACACGAATACCAGAGTGTTAGTGTCTTAATATTAAATGATATAAAATTATTTAACACATCGCATATAAAAACAGAGCAAACTGTCAAGAGGCTCTGTTTTGACTTACAATGTGTTGAATAATCACCCCCTTAAACATCAAATTTTATCAACACTACGTATGAAAAATTACCTAAAGTTTTTTTTAAGTAACCTTACATTTACAAGGTATATTCTTGCCTCGAATGAGATTTTTATCACTCACACCAAAAAAAAAATTTTTGAGGAAAATTTTATTTCAATTTAAAAGCTTAAATCATAGATATTATTGGAAGCACTTCAATTGATTATATTTGATTAAATGGTTCTTTTTATACTAAAATCAATAAAATATGACAAAAACCTTATGTTTTCCAAAAACAAAAATAGTAAAAATCTTTAAGTGATTTTTCACCTAAATATTTTTATAACTTTTATTTTCATTCTTATTTTCATATTTTTGTTTAATTGTCATTCTTATTTTCATATTTTCTTTCAAGTGTTACTGTCTTTTTTGACATGTCACGATTTAACTTCTAATTATTATGAACAAATTTCCTTATTATCTATACGTATATCTACAAGCAATAAATCAGTCCCTCTTAATGAGGGTCAGAATGTGCATTTCACCCTATAATGGCCTCCATACATTTTTATCTTTAACATAATCCCTGATGCTATAATAAGCCTTCGAAATAAACGCGTGTTTAATATGCCTTTTAAATTTCGCTATGGGAAGGTTTATTATATCCTCAGGTATCGTGTTAAAAAAACGAACACCATTGCCCAGACAAAACTTATTAGTACTTTATAATCTAAATTTAATACTATGAATTTTATTTTTATTTCTTATATTAAGAGTATGAATATCAGACCCTTTAACGAAGAAATTTAAGTTTGTTTTTTACATACAATAAGTTTTCATAAATATATAATGATGGCAAGATCAGAATACTTGCCTCTTTAAATAGATCTTTTACAGATTCTCGTGGTTTCATATTATAAATGGCTCGGACGGCTCTCTTTTGCAAAATAAAAATAGTTTTCAGATTTGCGCCCCCCCATGTTTTCATATACTTTAATCTTATAAACCTGAGTTATGTAGTTTACATCCTGACAATTATTTCTACAAACAAAAAACAATCAGCAATTATATTTATTATATTATGATAAAACATTTTCCAATAAAAAAATCATTATCCGTCGTCTACAGTATACAAATAGATAAACGAAGAAATTATTTAAGTGAACCTATAAAATAACTTTTACTTTTTAATATATTAACCGCATCAGTATAATAATAAAATATATATAAATACGTTTATATTCTGTAGTGTGGCAAGCTTATTAACGCACTGTCCGCTATTAAAATTGAAAATAGAAAATAAAGTTAACGACCTTCAATCAACCGATCTTCATTCAAAACTATATTTATCCCGATAAAAGTGTATCAACGCTGAAAAGTTTTGATGAAGCAGATTTATATTTCTTTACAAATTACTTAGGATAGGATATAAGTTTTTAGTTGTTGAGAAATATTTTAATTACTTTTGCATGTTTGAATAATTTTTACCAGACAGCGCTGCTTGTCGAAATTAAGTTGTTTGAACGATAGTTTTATTGCTAAAACAAATTACATTAGCTGGTGGGAAGTGCTTTCAATAACTATGCTTACCTACGTATCCCAAATTCATTACCGGTTTAAGCAACGAATATCACGGTAAAAAGTTCAGTTGGCTTGTAATACGATTCATATATACCTGATTTTTTTAAAATACACTCAGTTCTTTAATTTTTTGGAAATATATTTCAAATCAATATCTTACCCTCTCTGTTGCTACCATGTGAAATCTAAGCTTGCTTAATGCTAATTAAATCAATGAAAAAAGTATAAACTTAGTATACTATATTAAAGTCGTAAAAAGACGAATGTTTAACCCTTGTATATATCTATAACATACCACATCATGAATGTATGTTATTTATACAAAAAATCGAATAAAATCTAGTAGAGAAAGCAAAATGATAATTTTAAAATTACTTCAATAAAACATATAAATTCTACTCTCCACTCTCTTAAGCATATTTACACATACGTTCAAGCCTACGCGCTATATTTGCCCCACCTTTCTCTTTCCCCTTCCACGAAGCGTTTCGTTTCAAATTTGATTTCGAACATCTGATTAAATGAATATATACGTTTATTAATATTTAGTAATATTTCCAACCTAATTACTTATTCAGTACAATATCAATCATATTGGCTTCCCTCGTTATTTAACAACAGGGTAGCACGGCGACGGTAAATTGGAGTAAAAAACTACGAACTTTGACAAAAGTTTGTGTGTCAAAGGCTTGTACCGACGCCATGTTGATGCAGTGCCGGTGAAGAGACTTATTGTTAACCTATGTAAAAAAACCCTAGATCCAACTCATCGACGTCGATACTTTCTAATTTACTTTCCGTTTAGTTCTGTAATTTAAAAAAACATATCATCTATTGTTTTATACATAGAATAATGAACTTTTTTGAACAACTTTTTATTTATTTAGTGTATAAAAACACACATTACACTATAAAACAAAAACACATTACAACAAAATAAAATGGTAACACCAGCCAAGTATTTTAATTAAATAGCACGCCGTGTATGTTAATTCATACACACACTTTAATTATCATTATCTACTCATAATCAAATAATACTTCAATGATTTCATTTATCGTTCTACGTATCCATTTATAACGTTAATGTAATTAAATAGTAAATGTCATCAGGGCGGCACATCCCGTCCCACTCTCCCCCGCCCATACCGGGCCAACTTAGGTTTATAATAAGTCACATTCAAATAATCGCTGTAGACTTTAATGCGTTTTAGAACATCTTTTTCCGCTCTGCCGACTAATACAAACGTCACCATCTCTTTACAAAGATGTACATTCCGCTCGTGTTGGCCAAGGGATAGGTATCTAGCTAGCACTCAGAGATACATCGATCAATACGTACCGAAATGCGGATTCGTGAGCACATAACCTTCCGGAAGTAGAAAATTAGACCTTTTTCAACAGTGTATTCATTTCCTATTTTTAATCTAGAAGTAAATTTTAAATAAGATGTTTTAAACTTGTATTCTAAAGTGTTTATACACTTTAGAACACAAGGTTTTATGGGTATAAAATTCAAATTCTTTTAATATTTAAATAAAGTCACGTAATGAAATAATTTTAACAACTAATTTTGGGTGGTATTGAGGGTTTCTGAAATTGGCTCAATTAAGTTTGTGTATAAAAACAGTGCAAAACTTTACCCGCAATCAATGTGCTGAAGAACTTGGTTTAGGCGGTGCTATGTGCTTAAAAACAATTTTGTAACCGGTAATTATTTTCATAGCGAAATAAGTATATATATATATATATATATGTATATATATATATATATATGTATATATATATATATATATATATATATATAAAGGATGTCCAGTGGCAGATTTCAAAGTTTGAACAAACATAGTTTCTGAACGCAACACATAAGAGTGGCGCGGGGGGCGTCGTTAGAAGCGCAAACGGTGCGGATATTTTAGTAGCCATGGAACAGCGGAGTGGAGAGCACCGCGCTTTTGCCGTCGAGACGTACATTTCGAGTGGATTTTCGCTGTCTGTAGCACGCTGCCGATTTAATAATCGTTACAGTATTCATCGATTACGTGATGGACCATCGATCAACCTCATTCAGTCATGGGTAGCAAGGTTCAGAGCTACAGGAGCAACATTAAATAGGCCCAGGCCAGGACCTACACCATTGGTAACCACGGATGAAAATGTCGAGCGTGTTATGGTTTCTGTCGTTGAAACTCAGGACGGGGCCACAGCTCACACTGCTAATGTGTCCATGAATGCAGTGCGGTAGTTATTTTTGCAGAAAAAAACATATCCCGAAACGGTACCGTACCGTGGCCACATAGGCCACCCGATTTAAGCCCATGTGACTTTTTCTTATCGGGATACTTAAAATCCGTTGATTACAAAACAAATCCGAGCACTGTGACACAACTTAAAGAAAATATTCGAGCCGATGTCAGTAGGATACCCCAGTCGCTCTGCAAACGCGTTTTTGAAAACATGCGTGCTAGACTCGAAGAGTGTGTCAGACTCGATGGCGGCCATTTGGAAAACGTGGTTTTTAAAAAATGAAATCCGGATTTGTTGTTATAAAGTTAAAATAAACCTACTTTGTATTAGAGGTGTAGTTTTTTTTTACAATTTTTCAAACATTGAAATCTGACACTGGACACCCTGTATATACATACATATATATATATATATATATATATATATATATATATATGTATATATATATATATATATATATATATATATATATATATGTATGTATATGTATGTATCGTCTGAAATTCGATTCAAACTTCACAATAGACAATTAAAGATTACATTTATACATAAATATGAACGTACATAAAATCTGTTGATCTATGTTATACGTATATATTTATTTATAAAATGTGTGTATGTGTAAGAAAAACTGTATATTGCAATTCTTGATTAATTTCTTAATGAAATACATAGAGTATTACTGGATCCACCGTTTGATTATTCTGAATAATATTTCGAAAGAATTAGCAAAATCTTTAAACATGTATAAAATATTTACTCGTAATAGATATAATATGTGTTTTGCTTTGCCACCTTATCTTTGTAAATTAAAAAAAAAATAAACCCTCAAACTTTTGAATGTTTACTTGTAAAAGTGTTATTTAAGGCAGCCTAAATTTTTGCCTTCTTCTATTTGTTAGTCGCCCAAGAACTTGAAGATTATTCAAAAACCTTTACACGATTAGACCAGAAAATGTTTTCTTTACTTACTTTTGAACTTTTTCTCTTCAACTTACTGCTTCGATCATAAAATAAACTCGTTAAATTAACGCAACATTAAGAAATTTGAAACAGTCACGAAACTTCAAAGCACTATTAATGCTCTAGTTAATCTTACAAGAAATTTCCTAAGAAAGCTTTTACAGTTCCGACGGAGACTTCGTTAAGAAGCTATTAATATTACGGAAGAGGGCATGCAATTCTAGAAGTGGCAAAATAAAGCTATAAATTAAGTAAACCATTCTCCTTCCTTTTATCATTCTCACTCTAAATAAATGAGTACCGAATACAGTTTAAAAATATCGTTTTAAAATTTATTTTATTTCTTGTTAGTGTTAAATAAATTATTTTTATTTATTTGTTTTATATTCTAAATATACGGCATGAATTTACTTCAGAGAAATTGACTTGTTAAGAATTAATCTTTAAATTTGAAAGTGCCTGGCTATATAAAATATATTTAAAAGTTTGCTATCAGAAACATATGTAAAGTGAATGGAAAAATATCAAAATCCAGCGCCGAATTACATGAATCGTCGCTTACGATACCTTTTGTAGCGAAGATTATCAATAGAATAAATTAAAAGAAATTATTTAGGGACCGGGTATAGTTCATTTAGAGACAGAAGTATCACAAACATCTCGCAGAAATCCATATGATCAATATTTATATCAACATACTTTTGAACTGGTATGAGGGAATAAACAATTTTAATGAAAATGTCAAGAAAATTGCCGCAAAGTTTGATTATATTTCATTTCGGAAATAATATTTTACTTATATTGTACGAGTATAGCAAAGTCCCAAATAATAGTCTTGACCTTACAGCGTATGTAATTATTGTGAATAGCAAATGGTTTTAGATCATAACATTTTTACATTACAAAAATATGTTTTTCATCATAAATCTCAAAACCCAAGTATAAACAAATCAGTTGTATTTTTATGTGGTGAGATTTCTGATTAAATGTGTACATTACGCTGTGCATTTGTTTACAAGAAAACGGTAGATATTAATATTCCATTATTTCCAATACCCCTCTGTGCTTGTATTACATAAATTTAAAAATGTTATATATAGCTTAGTTTTTTACTGAATTTCTCAACAATGTTTATTAAAAATCTATGAATAATAGTATAAAGGGTAATTTCATTTAGTACTTGGTTACCGTTAATTAACTTGGAATGTAGTGTGAAGATCTTTCTTTACAAAAAGGAATGCATAACTTAATAGGCCATGACATATTGCAAATTGTAATTTGTATTATTAAATATCTCTTAAAAAGTAATTTTATCACAAATATTTTAATTATATAGTTCTAGGTTATAATTTTTTACAAAAAATTAATATGTCATCAAAATAAATATTCAGCGTAAGCAAACTCACACCAAAAGGACGAAGTCATAACGAAAGTGCAATATTATTAATAGTAATTAATGTATTGTAAATTCTCACTATTAGCATAAAGATGATGACACTTTACATTTTTCATTTTTCAAATAGGTTAGTTCCCGAAATAGCAGCTCAAATTATAAACACTTATTTGAAACTAATGACAAAAAACGAAGTAAGCAAAACTGAAAACAAAGAGTAACTTGGTGATCGAACCGTCATGTATATTATCTAAAAATACCATGATTATATTCCTAAGTCAAAAATCGTATAAAAATGAGGGTGGACCCTCACATGTCAGCAACAGAAATGAATTCAATGCAGCTACAACCATGGATCGCAAATAAACATTTGTATTTGAATGCAATAAATCATTTCAGAGAATGTTTCAAAGGATAATTATAAATGTATTTATTTTATTCTTTAAATAATAGCAGCTTATAAAATATTAAGTGATAAAAAAGAATACAAAGCAATGAAGAAAAACAGAAATAAAAATAAAGAACAAATATACGATCGACTCTCCAATGCATTATCTACATATGCTATGTTTACATAAATAAGCATACAAAAAATGAGAGTTTAGGTTCCTACGTCCACCACAGAAGTAAATTTTCAACTCCAGGTGTAACCTTCAATCACAGATCGACATTTTTATTTGAAGGAGGCAAATAAATCGGAATACATTAAGTCACATTAACGTTACAGTCGGAATAACAACATTCACTTCGGCCAGTGCCGTTAAACGTTGTTCTCCACAGTCATCAGTAAAACATTTCATCACTGGCACGACACGAAATACTAAAAAATTAATTTTAATTAATTTTAATTTAATTATTTTTAATACCATTTACACCACGCGCTATTATAAGAAAATTATTTGTTTAATACTCTCTAGGTTGGTCGCGTGATTTAAACTACGTAATATGATTCACAACGTGAATATCAGAGTATAAATGTCTTTAGGTTTAACAAGGAATAATATTAAGTTGTGTTAGTGTTTTTAGGTTTAACAAGGAATATTATTAAGAATAGATAATATCCTTTTGACAAATCAGGATAAAAATTCAATATACATCAATTACTACTTTAAATTACAAAACATGTTTTTTACACCAGAAAGGCGGGCAGAGGTCAAATGACTCATTTTGAAATTACGTTGTTTATAAATCAGATACTATTTGTTTATATATAAAAAAATAGTATGTGATTTATAAATAACGTAATTGTATATATATATATATATATATATATATATATATATATATATATATATATATATATATACATATGTATATGTCTTAGTGTTTCATGACTTTTAATAGCATAAATATCACAACAGCCTTATTAAAATTGCCATACATATATCTGAATGTAAATAAATAGATCTTTTACCGACAAAGACGGCGCAGGATCATATGACCGCAAGCGCTCATTTGTAAACAAGTATATTTATATTTGTGGGTATTTTGTAATATTATTCGTTATTGTCTTACAAAGTATTAATTATACAAATTAGTGACTTTATTTTATTATTGCGTTAGCTTTTGAAGTGCGTATTATTAAGCAGGTTGTATCTAAGGCCTATACGATGCTTGGCTTCGTAAGTAGAACGGCCAAAATCTTTAAAAATGCTGAAACACACTTAACATTGTA
The DNA here is from genome assembly GCA_039881145.1 of Druceiella hillmani. Taxonomy (NCBI): domain Eukaryota; kingdom Metazoa; phylum Arthropoda; class Insecta; order Lepidoptera; family Hepialidae; genus Druceiella; species Druceiella hillmani. Next base: position 4,473,642 of record JAYKKI010000054.1, read on the forward strand.
TAATGCTCTTGTAACATCACAACTTGAGTACGCTGTTGTTGTCTGAAATTCACTTTATACCAATTATTCTGATTGTACTGAGAACATTAAACATTTTTTTTAAAACTCTCCAGCATCGTGGCTGTAAATTATCGTGTAAAGTATTACTTAATAATTATAAATGTGATGCCCTCTATCACAGACGTTCATTATTAGAGTTGATGGTTATGTTCAACATCTGTCAAGGTAATTATGACTGTTCACCTCTACTGAGTCAGATAAACATTCGAATTCCCAAACTAACTCATAGCCATCTCTTATTTCATGTCGATAATGCAAAAACAAACACCGGTGTCAGAACACCGCCACGGCGGCTGTGCGACTTATACAATAAAGAGATGTTAACACTTGACATCCTGCAAGTCCACGCCCCCAGTTTTGATCAGTTGTAAAGAACAGGCTCAGTGAAATTCATGCATAGCAGATGGATCAGTAATATTATTATCAGTAATGTTATCGTTTGTCCAACTTAGTTAAATAGAGAGAGCCTTATGTAGATAACTTGTAATATATAATTGCAGCTTTATTTAAGTGAAAAGTTAATAACAAGTGCTTTCCATATTAATATTATTAATTATTCTAAAACAAAAATATTGTTTTACTTACTTAAGTTAACATTGTCACATTTATGTATTGTTGTAATTAATTGATAAATGTATTTATTTTCCTTTGTTTTTTGTCGAAATGTTAAAACACATGCTTATTACGTATTTAGTGTTCAGAGAATATTTAAAATAGTTTGTGTTTGTTTTTTTCCCTTTACATAAAATAAAATAAACACCATTCTTTAGTCGCCACAACACCACCATATTATCTTTTCAATTTTATGATCTGTTTTCAATTTAGTTCTTGTAAACTGGTTTCGAATAACACAATAAAAATATACCTTATCTTTTTAATCGTACTTTATCTGTTGCACGCCACATATTTTGAATATCACAATAACCAAAATTGAGTATCATAAAATCATTACATCTTGCCCGATATTGTGATATTAAAGATAAATAGCGTGCGATAGATAAGCCCTTTATTGTGAAGATTTGAAATTCAGTGTTTTTATAGAACTGATTTTTAAAACTACAAGCGACTACGCAAAATTTATTCGTTTCAGCTAAAAGAAAAAGGTTTTTAAAATACTGCAAGACAACGTGCTTTTGATATTAAAAAAAATCTATTTAATTTTCTTATAAATCCACCAAAACGGAACGGAATAAAAGTCACATTTTGGTCTTTTATTTTGTTAGAAAATTTTTAATAACGACCATATTTCGTATAATTTGCTTATTAACTCATGAAAATCTTGCTGTGCATTTTTAAATTAAATTAAAAGTAATATGTTATATAACTTATTCGTAAGCAAGAAACAAATAAAAGGATCTGTTTTAAATAAAAATCAAATGATACAACATTAAGAAGCAAATCTTAAAACATTAAAACAAAAACCACACCAATGGTGTGGACCATTGCATTAAAATAACACGTTTTTGGGGCACTCACGTGGTTATTAACACCATAGGCTGTTGTTAAATTGATAACAAACCAGCACGTTTTTTTTTCGTGGAGGTTTTGTTTGTAATAATAAAAAGTTTAAGTATAATTTTAATTTAATTTAAGTTAATGCCTAAAATTAAAAAATATTTCGGTATTGAACAATAAATTATTTTTCCTTAATAAAGCTGAAACCAGAAAATATTATGGATTATTTTTGTTTCATATTTTCAAGAGGAACCTAAAAAAAGTTGTTGCTTTACATGTAATTTTTCATAGACTAACGTAAAGTTTAGTAAAATTTAGCAATAATAAAAGAAATAATTAAAATATACAATTTTCATACCACTTTATCAAAAGATGTGATCGTGCTAGTAGCTACAAAATCAACTCAGTCAGACCAACTACCACTCAAATAGAGTGGGTGGAATTTGCCAAGAAAATTTTTAAATTCAATTTGAGTTTAGACGAGGACATAAATAAAAACTTTTACTATCATAATTTATATGCAGAGTATATTTCACGACGTTCTTTCTAAAAAAGTGGAATAAATCACGACTCGTTATAGAAAAATGGAATAAATTACGACATCTAACTTACGATAAAATTAACACATTGTGTTGTAACATCTTTACAATCCACAAGGGCAATTTTTTTTGAGCAACATATAATATTGTACACAACAAACATTTTTTGACCTTACCTCTACTGTGTGTTTCAATAAATTAACTTTTAATTGCTAGTTAGTATTACTTATTTCCATGACCAGAAAAAATTATATAGTTCGTTATACCCTTAAAAAAAACTAATAACATTCAGAAAACAGTCAAACTAAGGCAATGAATTAAATAACCGTTGTGAAAATTTTAACTTTTCTTTTTAATTTTCCTTAAACCATAAAATAATTATAGGTCTATTACCATAATACGCCCGTAGAAACCAATGAACCACAAGAGTTATTTACCAAACAAAAAAAAAAGTAGAAATCAATGAACCACAAGAGTTATTTATCCAAATAAAAGTTATTTAGTTATTTATACAAAAATTTGTATCTAGAAATGTGTATTCAAATAAAAAGACAAATTTATTGTTGTTTTTCAAATTATATCTTATTTAAACTGCTATTGATAAGAAAATTTTGAAATGTGTTGCTAAAAGCCGCATTTATTTTTTTTAAAGAAAATTACATTCAAACACGATAAAAATTTTAAACTAGTCTTCATTGAATAATTTATTTCAGATATTTTTATTTCAATATATTCGTATTACGCTAGCTGTTAAACTCAATTTTATAATGAAATAAAATTAGAAATAGCTATTATTAAAGTTTGTCATGTTTATTTACAAAAGAGTTCTGTGATTAAAAATGTTATAATTGAAAATTTCGCTGCATCATTGTGATATTTAATTATCACTCGTTTTCGGTCGCAATAAATATAGTTTAATCATAATACATTTTGTAATAGTAATTTATTTGGTCTTAAAAACTTTGAAACCTTCCCAAATCAAAGGGAAGTAAATTATCTACTAATAAGCCGTTAGCTTTATATTTAATATTACTTCGATTTACATTAAATAATAATGTTCACGCGCTCAGAAGTTATATTATGTAGCCATCTAACGAGCAAACTCAGTAACGATTCAGGGAATAATTCCTATGTTAATATGGGTGAAATATATAATATTTATTTTTTTTTAATTCATTAAAGAATATAAAAATAGAAATACAACTACGTTAATATAAAACGTTAAACAAAGCAAAACCTACCATTTTCCAACATTCTAAGTAAATTAGTTAATTATGTCACATACCTAAAACAATTCAGTAACTGCCACAATGTTAGTTATTTAATTGTAAAAATAATATTCAGTTTAATTAAATATTTACGACAATTCCAGGTTAATTAAAAAAATTGCACTCCCAAAATGATAACTTGGTTGTGAAAAATCACTTTCAAAGCAACTCGTCTGAAATTTTAAATATCGTAATGATTATATTCCACGTCTATAATTTTATCGGTTTACCGATATGCAGCGTGAACGCGGTTAAGTTTTAATAAAGTACATCGGTAATAAGAAGGATTCGAATATTGGTATACGCAAAATTTTTCTCTAATTTTGATAGTTTGTTGAGTTCATATTTAATAATGGTACAAAGAAAAGTTAAACTGTTTTAATTTGGTTTCTAGGGAGAGTTTTATAGCCTAAATATATTATTAAACACTTCTAATTAGTTTTCAATCGCAAAAAATTTAATGTATATATTCCTGATATTGATTTTCAAGGTAGACCTAAAGCCTCAATAAAATAAATAAATGAGTTCTGTAGATTGTGGAATGTTAAAATTTTAATTTTAAAGGCTTTCCATTGTAGTTTATCTACCAGACAGTTCGCAAGTTATTGTGCTTCAACTTTGTTATTTTCTCATATATAATAGTAAAAAATTTGATCTTTTATCTAGAATTACAGTTGTTATCAGTTAATGTAACATTATTAATAATAATCATAATATTAATAAGTGAAGCAAAAACGTTGTACGTCTTTTACGAAAATTACTCGGACGGAGGAGTATGAAATTTGGCACAGTTAAAGTTTGGATGGAGGAGTACGGAAAGCTAAAATGTTTATATAATAATGCATTAGAAACACATTAAATTAATAAAAAAAACATTACACATACTATCATGCGTTTGACACACACACACGCATGTATATACACACATATTGACATATGAGTTGTCCATAATTTTATTTTTCCGCTGGCTTTCCATTGTAGTTTATCTGCCAGACAGTTTCTAAGTTATTGTGCTTTAACTTTGTTATTTTCCCATATATAGTAGTAAAAATTTGACCTTTTATCTGAAATTAGAGTTATTACAATTTAATAAAATATTATTCAATTTTCTAAAGGTTAATAATAACCATAATTTAAAGGTTAATAATAACCAAAATATTAATATGCGAAGCAAAATCTTTATACTTCTTTTCACAAAAATTACGCGTGCGGAGAAGTATGAAATTTGGCACAGTTAAAGTTTATATAAAGAAAGTTTATATATAGAAAGATATGTATAGATTTTTATTAGAAATACATACGTTTGACACACACACATATGTACACACACATATGTACTATTTTGTTTATGGTTGAAGTCTATGGTCAAACTGAGATTAATATTATTTGCCTATAGCCTTACTGAATGTCAAAAATATTCATAATTATGATAATGTCATATTCATAGTTTGTTTCGCATACACATATTAATAGACCAAACGAAAATTTAAATAATATTAATAGTTTACAAATGAAGAGGTAATTTTTAGAGATACATATAAATGTGCACTAAATGTAATTCCAAGACTTTTTCATAGTTATGATTGTGGATTAATGGATTTACAATGCAGGTTTTGCAATGCGAAACGTTTTGAATCTGAAGTGAATTTTAAGTGACAGGACTGAATTCATTTAATATTGTCATAAGGGTAAAGCAATATTACCACCATTAAGTCAAAATGAATATTTCAAATCATTGTATGATGGACTTACTTCTAATGAACCTTTAACAAAAAATAAGTCGAAAAATTATTTTGAAAATATTTGGAAATATGATTCATGTTTTGCTATGGTCAGCTCAGAAGCCAAAGTTTCCAAGGCAGTTACAAGTGGAGTGTATCATTTCAAAATACATGATGTTTTTTATCACAGATCAGGTTCAATGATTGCTGCATATGGTCGCTCACCATGTTATGCGCAATTATATTTTTGTGATGTTGACACTGCTGTCAATTATAGATTACAAGAACGTTTTAATCAAACATGTGACAACACCATAACGCGAGAAATTTCTCTGCAATTGGAACGCAGTAATCCTTTTCTGCTGTCGTTCATTGCAATGAAGGATCATTGTCAAAAAGTCGAAAATCAAAATAAAGATATTTGTATGCTCATTAAAGCAAATTATGATTTGGATCTACGCCACTTCAATATGCAGTTCAAACTGATGTAGCCGTAATATGATATGTAGCCATGATATGATAATAATGAGTACGGTTGATGGTGAGCCACCTTTTGAACGAAACATGATTTCTTTTTCAAAAGTTAATGGTGTAATTAAAAATATCTCAGTTCTGGATTCATCATTAGGCCCTTTAGCGTACCCACTACTTTTTACCAACGGTGATACTGGGTGGCATGTTAATATTGCACATAATGCACCAACTACATCTAATTCAAGAGCACCCAGAAATAAATTGACCATGCTTCAGTATGCAGCCTATCGGCTTGCAATTAGAGATGATTTCAGCATGTTATACCATTCGCAAAAATTGTTTCTGCAGTGGATAGTTGATATGTATGTGAGAATAGAGGGCTCACGATTACATTTCATTCGACAAAATTAAACAATTCTTAGGTCTGAAGTTTACAACAATTAAACAGACTACTTAGAATTGAACATGAATGCCAAAAATATTGGTCGTAGAGCAATTTTACCATCTTCATTTAATGGATCTCCAAGAAATATGTATCAGAATTATTTAGATGCAATGTCAATTGTACAATATTTCGGAAAACCGTCTTTATTTATTACAATGACTTGCAATCCAAGTTGGCCAGAAATAGTTGACAACATTGGTGTAGGTGAAGCTGCTAATTTTAGACCTGATATTATTGTGCGTGTATTCAAGTCAAAGTTGAAAGCATTCATAGAGGGCCTTATACAAAATAATATCTTTGGTAAAGTTGAAGCACTCATTTATACAATTGAATTAAAAAAAAGAGGATTGCCTCATGCTCACATTTTACTCAACTTTAAATGAGCAAGATAAAATTGTTAATGCTATAAATATTAATAAAGTTGTATCTGCGGAGATTCCTCACATTGAAACACATCCAACATTATATAAATATGTTGTAAAACATATGATGCATGGTCCATGCGGAGTATTTAATCCTAATTCTGTATGTATGGGAGATGGAAAATGTATACAAGAGTATCCAAAACGATTTAATGAAACTACAAGTGAATCGTTAAATGGGTATCCATTATACAGAAGACGTGATAATGGTATTAATGCAGAAGTTCGTGGTAGTTGCCTTGACAATCGGTATATTGTACAATACAATCCATATTTACTTGCTAAATTTAATTGCCATATAAATGTTGAAGTATGTACTACAGTCAAAAGTGTCAAATACATTTATAAATATGTGTATAAAGGCTATGACAGTGCATCTGTTGAACTAGAGTCTGGTGGAAATGAACAAGGTCAAAATATAGAAATTAAGGAAGTTACCAATTTTTTAATTGGTCGTTATGTCGAATCAACAGAAGCCATATGGCGCATCTATGAATTACCAATGCATTTTCAGTCACATACTATAATCAGACTTGATATTCATTTACCGCGTCGACAGAATGTATACTTCCGAGAAGGGCAAGAACGTCAAGTAATTGATAATGAAAGGCAAACAAAATTATTAGCATTTTTTGAGTTGAATCGATCAGATCCATCAGCACGAGAGTATGAATATACTGAAATTCCTATGCATTATGTGTGGGAAGATTCCCGAAGTAAATGGAAGAAGAGAAGCCGTGGGGGTGATAAAATCATTACAAGGATATATGTAGTGTCACCAAAAGATATCGAACTTTTTCACTTACGATTGCTTTTATTACATGTCTTTGGTCCGAAATCATTCGAGGATGTTAGAACATACAATGAATTTTTATACCCTTCTTTTGTTGAAGCGTGCCATTCTCGCGGAATAGCTTCAAATGATAATGAATGGCGGGAATGTTTAAATGAATCAAAAGAATTACATTCACCAAAACAAATGGGGAATTTATTTGGCTACATTTGTGAATAAATGTGCTAGCAAATGCATTAGCGTTATGGAATGAATTTAAACTTAGTGAAGATTTTCTAAGACTTTACAACGAAGAAGTATCCTTTAATAGAGCTCTATTAGAAATTGATGATATTTTGAATGTTCATAATTTATCCTGTCAAATTCTTGCTTTACCAGTTCCCACATACTCGCAGAGAATAGAAGAAGAAAATACTATTGATATAATAGAACAAGAGATGCTGTTTTGTGAGTATTATGAAAGTGCAAATATTGAACAGCGTAATCTCATTGATCAAGTTATTCGTGACATTTTGTATCATGATACTGAATCCAATGTTTTTTGTTTAACCGCTCACGCTGGTTGTGGCAAAACATTCACTCAAACAGCATTAATTCACAAATTAAATTCGCTTAATCTTCGTTGTATTCCAACTGCGTTCAGTGGCATAGCTTTAACTTTATTACTTGGAGGTAGGACTTTACACAATGTATTTAAATTGCCTATACCCATTTTAGAAAATTCTATATCAAATATTACTGCAAATAGCTGCAAATAGTAGCTACGGTAGTTTCATAAATTCATATCATTGATAATTATTGATGAAGTATCTATGTGTCCTTTGCAAGTGTTGAAAATCATAGATAGATTATTGCGTGATCTATGTGATGAAAACGATAAACATAGTATTTGGAGGAAAAACTATATGTGGTGATTTTCGGCAAATCTTACCAGTAATCCCACATGGATCAAGTAGAACTTTAATTGAAAATTGTGTTACAAGTTGGCATGAAATTCCTAATTTTCATAAAGTTACCTTTACTCGAAATATGAGAGCTTTACCAAATGAAATAGAATTTGTAGAATTCTTGAAAAAAATTGGTAATGATGAGGCCCCACAATTCCCTCAGTTTGGTAAAAATGTTATTGAAATACCTAATCAATTAATAGGAGATAAAAACAATATTATTGATGAGGTGTATGGAAATATTTCCAATAACATACTCTCAGAAAATATATTGAACTCTGTTATTTTATCACCTACATATGACGATTGTACTTTGATTAATACTGATATACTTAATCAAATTCCTGGTGAACATCGAACATATCATAACTATGATAAAATAATTTGTGATAATGACAATGACATCAATAACTATCCGGTAGAGTTTTTAAATTATTTGTCTATTAGTGGTTTACCACCGCATAAATTAGTATTGAAAGTTAATTGCATAGTTTTATTGATCAGAAACTTAAATACTAAGGACGCATTAGTCAATGGAACAAGAATGCGCATCAAATTTATGCATCGAAATTCAATAGATAGCGAAGTTTTAACTGGGACCACACTCAGTAAGAGAATTTTGATTCCACGTATAAATTTAACGTACTCTGGAACTATTTTACCGTTTAACTTTCAAAGAACACAATTTCCTATAATACCTGTATTTGCGATGACAATAAATAAGTCTCAAGGACAAACATTCCAAAAGGTTGGAATTTTATTGAATCGGCCAGTTTTCACACATGGGCAATTGTATGTCGCAGCAAGTAGAGTCCGTTCATTCGATGTTTTAAGGTTTTATATTTCCGAATATAACGGTCAAGGACGTTTAGCAAACGATGAAAGAGTTTTTACAAAAAACATTGTTTTCAGAGAAGTTTTAACTCGTTAATTATATTATCGCAATATGCGATAAAAAATGCTATTCAATGGAGAGCATTTTTTAACGCATAATTTTTTTATTTCGCATCATCTTACAGCATGTTCTGTTTCAATAATTTTTTTTTAAAATAGGTATTCTTTATTTTTCTCCTTTTTGAATTCCATATAATTTATTTTTTTTAAATAGGAAAATAACAGCGTTGGCGAAATCTGTGGTTATAGTAGTATATAGTCTTTGACAATGGAACCTTAATAATGTTTGAGCATTATATTTTAATAATTTATATTAAATAACTTATAATTTAAATTTATTATGGTCGAATTTCGACCACTGGGCGACCACTAGTATTTGTAAATAGTCTAATAGAAATACTGCATTCCTTTATTTTTTTATAAACTTCGACGTATGTACGATACCCTAGCAGTGTTAGTTCTATTCTTACTCAAAAGATTTTTTTAATAACGCAATTGCGAAACAAATTCGAAGACTAAACGGTTTATCTGGCTTGCGAAATTGGTATACCTTCGGAATTCATTTAATTTCATAAATTTAAGATTGTATTATTGCGTACATACCTAGAGAATTTTTGACTAACTATACGCAATTGACGTGAGCATCACTGTTTACTGCAGTTACAAATGTCAACACAAGGTTACGGCAACGCGTGTTGCGAATGCCAGTGATGAATTCTCAAAGAGCGTCTCCTCTATTACGGTTGCAAATATGTCATACGGCATATCAAATAACAAATTTTTGAGAAATCCAGTGAGAAAAATTAAATTTCCACACACGTATTCGTCATATTGTCATTCGCACATTTCGCAATACGTGAACAAATGACATTACCCAAACTTCATACAATTTTGGGCTAATTTATTTTATGCCTGCCAATAAAAAACATATTATTATTATTATTACAGAGATATTTTATTGAAATGAACGTAAAATGGTACACTGAAACAATGTTATTATTTTTAGTGTCTTGTTCTTGTTACATTTTATGATTTTTAACGTACTTTTTGTCATTTTGTTGTGTGCAATTGTTGTTTGAAAATATTTCATTTATTTTAAACTTTTAAAAATAAAAAATACGAAACTCCATTTACTCCAAGTTGTTTTATTAAAAAAATTATGATTGCAATTGACCTCATCTCACAATAATGTCTTTTAAACCTTCGGCAGGAATGTTCATGACAGGCAGATACCTTGCGTACCCCACGTACCATAGCCAATGACAGTGCCTAATAGCTTGTCACCTCTGACAGTTCCTATCTATGCCAACATATACATTATAGGCTTGTAAACAGACTTGTCGAGGGCAATACTCTTGAAGAAACTCAGCAGATATCTGATACCCGAGTTCGATCGTAAACACACCTCCTGGCAACAGGTACTACTCGTAATAGTTCCTGGCCTCTTTCATTTGATACGTACCAAGGGCAAACAGAATTAAATCTTCTTCTGTCAACAAATAAAACGTGTCGACCTTGAGCATATTCACATTCATTGACTGAAAGTGAACACGCATTCTGTTTTAGTTACATCCGTTTATGAGTTCCCTTAATATATTAGGTACGTTAATTCTCTCAGGAAATATTTTTAAAAATGTTGGGGCCCGCATATTATCCATAATTATTTTATGGTAAGCATTAATTATGGCTGCAGCGATTTTAAAACATTCCATCGTGTAGTGCAAGGCACAACTGTTAAAAATGATTCTTAGTTATCGAAAATCTCTTTTCTAAATAGTTCATTTATCACTTCAACAACCCAGCGGCATGTAGTTACAAATCTTGATTTGTTGGCTTATTCTGTCGTAAGTTGCGGTTCATTAGCATTTCTTCTTTCGGGCATACGTACCGTATATCCATGCGATTGTAGGAGAAGTACTGCATCTCTCAAATCACGAGCAAAAATATATACGTCCGCCGGTCTTAAAAACCAGTAAAATTCACTGTCGTCATTGTCAATAAAATCTTTCATTATTGCTGCATAAGAAGTTCTTGCAGCGAGCGGTCCAAACACCTTAATAATATGTCTATCACAACATATAAACATAAAAGGCTTTGTGAGGTGTCTGTATTTATGACCGACACTGTATGAAATTCTTTGGAAAAAGTAGCTAGAGCTTTTCTGGTTGCGTATATGTACCGTCCCATTTTATTGTAGCGATTCTTTCTTCTAAAAGGCTCCCCAGATTGCCAAATAGTGTTCCGGTACTAACAAGTTCTCTGAGCTACTTTTTCCTATGTAAGGGAACAAAATCATATATTGGTGCATCACGCCCTGAACATCCGTTTAAAACGGGGTTCACTTGTTCTAAAAGTCGACGCAAGTCTGACATTAGAATTTCATGTTCGAAATTTTGCCAATACAGTGTTCTTTTGTCCGTTGTTGTTTAGATTGGGAGTATTCTCGAGTAAATCGGAAAACTGTTCATGAGTAAGTCTCTTCAAAGTGTGAAATTCGTTCGCATCTATGAGTTTGTATGCCTCAAAGTGTAGAATATCTGTTGTAATACGATTTCTCATCATAGTCAGAACACTAACTATTTCAGAAGACGTAAAATCTTCTATGAGATTATCTTGTTCAGGAAGTGTATGCCAAAGGTTTTATTCCAAGTGTTCATTACACACCCGAGCATTATCTGGTATCAATAGATTATAGCGTCCAATCATAGATCAGTAGATACTCTTAAGTCTAGTGGCATTCTGGCAATGCTAAAAAATGCATTTGACACTTGAGTTTGGAGTACGTAAAAATCCAGGTAAAATCCAGGTTGGGTGGTTCCGGTTAGATTTTACAATGGGTTGCTCATATGGCATCTGGTCTTAATGTATCTCGCTTGTGCGTCGATGAAAGATTCTCTCAACTCTTTGCCAATATAGTCAAAGTAATGTCTGTAGGTTCTTCCTAAAAAGAATTAAAAAATATATAAGAATATTTCCTTTAAACCTGCTACTATCTACAGTTGGTGGCGTCAAATAATCTAAACGGAAGTCAGTGTTTTAAATTATCTGTCGGTGCCCAGTTGAATTAAATAAGCGCGTCACCTTACGTGGAAGATGTTACAGGAGTTTCATGGAGAACTGTGGTAATGAACAAAGGACGAAGCCGCACGTGCCGCGTGTCCCCGAAGCCCTTTCTGGTAAAAAACAACTGATATATGTGATAACCATAGTATCTTCTCGCTTGCACTTACGAGAATCAATGTATCTAGCGTGAAGACATGTTCTATTTTGTGACGTACATAGTGCATTATCACTCTATATTAGAACGTTTCGGCTTCGTTTAGATATTTTAAGTTTAAAACAATACAAAACTTCGAATTCGAATATCATTTCGGATAATTGACTAAGAACTTTAATATCACAATAAAAAAATATTAATATTAGTCTCTTCTATAAAAATAAAAAGTTTTTTTTGTTTGTCGACAAAAAAAATTTGCCCAATGTGGGTCATGTCCTTTCTTCTTCAATGAAATTGTGATATATTTTTTTTAGCCTTAATCAAATACTTGGTTAATGTAAAAGTGCAATTCAGTGTAAAAGGCCACAAATTCTATTTAAACTGAATATTATATATTTATGTACAATATCAGAAATATATTACAATTGAAGTTATATGTTTCAGTGATTATAAAGGAGATTAGTCTACGATTCACAATATTTATCCATGACATTTGCAATACAAAATGAATTATTTTCATTAGAGAGCTAAATAAGCTGAGCGCTACAATGCTACAGGAAAAAAGAAAGATCCTACACCATTCGATACTTGACGTTAGTATTAGAAAATATGATTATTACGTCCTTAGAAAGAATACAAGTATTCAGTATTTATTAACAAAGCATGATTTTATTTTATTTAAAATTGTCAAGTTATTGTAAGATAAAAATCGTTTAACTAAACTTTACACTTTTGAAATTAAAAGTAACGTGATCATTGCAGCTATACAGAAAATATTTACAGTTTTAAAATTTTGCAACACAACTATACATCTTCTTTCGGGTTTAATTTTAATAAGAGAGGCTCCTTTTCAGTAGTCTATACAGCGTTGTTAGGTTATTTTTACAGAAATTAATCAAACCTTATTTTTCATCTAAAATAACTCTTCTTTAAATATGCAGTACAAAATAATGAGATCTGGTCACTTAGAGAGACAATTCGTTTAATATAATGAATTTTTTTGATTAAGATAATGACTGACAATAAAGCAAATCGTAAAGACAACAAGAAAAAGATTCAAAGCATTTTTGATTACATGTTTAGTCAGTATACTAAGAGATAAATTATATATTAAATTATTTCTACGAAGATCAATTATCATATCACATTTATTTCAAATATATTACATTATGAGCTCGCAAATAAATGGACTAACCTGCTCATAATATTACTTAACTTTATTTTTTTCATTTAAAGCAAAAGATGAAATTAGAACTTGGTACATTTTCACTCATTTTGCTACCAAGTTATATTTTATATTAAGTTTAAAATTGATGTCAAAATGGTATCAATCTTTGTATGATATGACGCATCTCGCTCTGCAGAGAATGAAGGTTGAATTCTTTGCGTCACTAGTTAATTGTTAACATAGATCAATCTATTGGCATTTAAAAATAAATATAAGCATGAATCATTTAAACACATTTTTTATTCAGGTTGCATTTACATTTTAAGTGGATTTCAATACAATTTTTAGTTAACTTCTGCTTTGAAAACCAAATTTCACATTATTCACCTGCCATTATAGCACCATGTGTCGCTACCACCACGTTTGTTGGCCATGTATTTATTAGAGTTTAGAATTAATTCTAGATTACGTTCGTTTGATATTATATCGTACAAATGACATATTGGAAAACCATTGTACTGATAGGTCAATTACACACCCACATGGAAACTGCTAAGACTATATTGGTCAATAATCATATTTAGTTAATATATATTAACAGTTATTTATATACGACTACCAAAAGTAGAATTTGGTAATAATTATTTTTACAAAAAGTTGAAAGAAAGTCATTTTTTTGTTACATAATATTCAGATTAAATTCGATACATTTGCCGGCACTACATTTGCTGATTCAGTATTGTATTCATGATTAAGGTATAATGATAAAGGTTGAATTCATGTATTTTATATATATTAACCAGTTTTTTTAAATACATTTCTTTTCAGAAGGCTTTTTAAATGTATTTAATTAACGGATGTTTGTGATTCGTTGTTTCGTCGTTTCACTGTTAGTATTTGCTTTAATAGAATTGTTTTTAAAATATTGACGACTGACTTTGAAAAGGGGAATTCTATCCGAGATACATATCTTCATCTACAACACAACTGGCCAAAATTGCAAACCTCCATAAATTTTTCTATGTAATATTTTATATCATCAAAAACACAAATGTCAAAATAGAACGAGTTCTCTTTGGATCAGCACATTAGCTGAAAAAAGAACTGAAGTAAAAATGGTCGTTTTGTTTCAAGTAATATATTTACGGGAAATTAAAATAATTTTGAAATTAAAAAATAGACGTAAATATTTTTTAGTATTTATCATGACTTTTATATTTGAACTCGGCATGTGTTAAAAGAATAATTAAACCCTGTTGCAGAAATGAAATCTTTTCTCACGTTCACCATATTGTGTTCGTAATTTGCACCTGGCGTATTAAAAACGTCTTGGGTTTGAAAGATTTTATAAATTCGGTTGAAATATATTCTGTGAATAAAGACATGACGCATGCAATTATCGGACGTTGTATTAATTTCATCTTGCATTCGTTGTTTATTATTAAGGTAATGGACTACCTTAGCTCTACCAAAAATCTACGGTACAAATGAATTAAGTCTCTTCCGTTGTGCATTTTTAACAATAATATGGAAATAACAAGAAATGACATTGTTAAAAACATGTATTATCGAACTATTGTAGAAGACAAATGACAACAATAGCTAAACACAACTCTCACTCGTCTTTCGTGGACGACGTGGTTTTTACATAAATAACGCGGGAACGAGTCGCACTACGGGCATTCCTACATAATCTGGCACGTATTTAAGCATACGTAGTATTTATTAATATTAATATTGCTTCTTAGAAGGTAAATATACCTGGTATTTATTTCACAGGCATAAAAATATTGCGAATTTTCCAAAAACTGAGATGAAAGATTACCGCTATAGTTTTCTAGTAAACCTCAAGTGCGGCTCTGCTAATTCTTTTTTTTTCATCATCTATAGGTGTTTCAGGGGAGGGAGAGACAGTCTATAGGTTTCGTGAATATTTTTAGGAATAGCTGTAAATAAAATTCTGGGAAAAAGATCCTATATCATACATAATTTTGGAAAAAATATAATTTATCATGTAAGTGTCCCTATGTATAAAACAGTGTGTCTCTAATGGCCTTAAAACGTAAGTAACTTATAAAGGTTCGAGGTACCGAACCATGCGAACGGTGATGGTCATCAGTAAAGCATTTCATGACTGGCACGGCACGAAATATTTAAAAAACTAACCATTTATACATTTACACCACGCGCTATTATAACAAACAGTTTTATTATTTTTTTAATTATCATTTTTTTTAATACTCTACGTTGGTCGCGTGATTTAAACTACGTGCTACGATTCACAACAGGAATATCAGAGTATAAATGTCTTAATAGAAAATCAAATAAAAGTAATTAACCCATGTCATATGTCAAAACAGAGCAATCTGTCAAGAGGTTATTCCCATAGATCATCAAATTTTATCAAAACTACATATGACAAGTTCACTAAAGTTCTCTTTACATAACCACACTTCCACAAAGGTTAAGTATATCAACTCAAATTAATTTTTTTTCACTGAGAGCAAAAAATATTTTGATTATTGAGGACAATTTCATTTCAATGTAAGAGCTTAAATTACAGGTAGTATTGCAAGCATTCTCTGTCGACTACCTTCGTTTAATTTGTCCTTTTAAGACTAAAATCAATGTAATATGATGAAAACATCACGTCTGTCAGGTTTGTCAACAATAAAAATTATAAAAATCTGTGGGGATTTATCACCCAAATATTTATCTGACTTTTATTTTTACCAGTTTAATTATTATTCTCATTTGCGTCCCTCCATATTCTAACATACTTCAATTTTATGAACTCGATTTATACAGTTTACATTTCGATAATTGTTTCCATAAATAAAAAGATGTCATAATTATTAAACTATAATAAGTCATTGACCAGTAAAATAATTCATTAAGCATGTTCTCTAAAATACAAATAAATAAAAACAAATCTTTAAGTGAACAGATAAAGTAATTTTTGCATTACGATATATTAACCGATTAGAGTAATAACGTGTATCTAAATACGTTAATAATCTTGGTATACCAAGCTTATTAACACACTGCCCGCTATTAAAACCGAAAATACAAAGTAAAGTCAGCGATTTTCAAGCGACCGATCTTTATTCAAAACGACCTTCATCCAGCCAAAAGTTTATCAACGTTGAAAAGTTTTGACGACGCAGATTTATATCATTTTACAAATTATTTAAAAAAGAATATGAACTTGAAGTTTTTGAGAAATATCTTAATTGCTTTTGCATGTTTGAATCATTTTTACCAGACAGCGCTACTCGCCGAAATTAAGTTGTTTGAAAGATAATTTTGTTGCCAAAACAAATTATGTTAGCTGGTAGGAAGTGCTTTCGATATTTTTTCTCACCTCTGTATTCCAAATTTATTGTTAGTTTAAGCAAGGAATAATACAATAAAAAGTTCTGTTGACTTGTAATACAATTAACAAATTCGTAATTTTTTAAAGTACACCCAGACCTTTCATTTTCTTATAAACATATTTTAAATCAATATCTTACTTTCTCTGTTACCACCAAATCAAATCAATGCGTGCTTGATTTATGAATCAATATAAAAAGTATAAACGTAATATACTATATTAAAGTAATGAAAGATGAAAAAGCGAATGTTTCACCCATGTACATATCTATAACATACCATGTCTTGAGGTATTTTATTTATACAAAAAATAGAACACAAAATAGTAGAGTACCAAATAATAATTATGTAATTACTCTAATAGAACATATAAATTATACTCTCCGCTCTCTTATGCATATTCACACGTCCAAGCCTATGCACTACATCTATCTCGCTTTTCAATTTTTCACTTCCCGTAGAGTTTCATTTTGAATTTCATCTCGAATTGTATCTTTATGGAAGCTTTTGGGCAGTAAGCATAGAATAAGTCATGATAATTTAAAAAAGATATATTCTCAAAACTATTTCAATAAGTGAATGCATGCGTTTTCTTTAAGTTTAAAATAATAAATAATTTAAAATTCCTCCTGAAGATTAAAAAAATACAAAAAGTTTAGAGAATTTAGTAGCAGTAAAGTAAGAGGTCTGAATACCAGTGACAAAAATATTCAATTTACTTGACTTCCAATAACAAGAATCAAATCGACGTAGTCAATATTATAACTGTGAAGTCCGCTGTAAACCAATTTTTTTTTGAGGAAACACAAACATCACTACGATTATGAACAACATTTCTAGAAGCCAATATTATTCCCGACCAATAACAGTCGCCAATTTATTTGTCAACACAAAGCTCACGCCAACTTTTGTTACTATAATTATAATTGTATTCAAATACATACTAGAGTTAACTCGAACCGGTTATTAATAAATAACTAATAGACGTGGCGAGCTAACCCGTGAGGGTATTGGGACAATGGTTTTTTTAGGCCAAAAATTAATATATCATAAATATAAATATTCAGCATACACTCACATCAAAAGAACGAACTCATAAGGACAGCACAATATTATTATAGTAATTATTACATTGTAAGCTTTCACTATTACCATAAAAGTGAAATACACTTTACATATTACTTATTTATGCAGGTTAGTTCTCGACATAGCAGCCCAAATTATTGACATCTGTAATTCCGTCATATCGATCATTTTCAAGAGATGTGTCTTTCATCCCTGTTAAAAAACAAGCGTCGTGATCTTGGGACGAATTTCCGTTGGAGTAAACTTTAGAATTTTATAACGGTACGATATTTCAGTTTATCCGTTTCAGTAAAACATACAAAACACAATTGAAAATTGACAGATCAAATTGAAATTTGACATGTGTTGTATGGTCACGTGTAGCAACATAATAATATAAAATTTCATTCCCAAGAATACTATTTCTGTACAATGCTAAGAATTATTTATCTTATCCTAAAAAAATTTAGTCAATCCGTTAATTGTATTATATACTAGTGCCAACATTCTAATATCAATTCTATAACCAAAGGCATATCCACATTTTATATTTAAATTTCTGATCTTAGTGTTTTTTTCTATAAATTGAAGCTTACATAGTTAAACATGTTTTTAGTCCAGGTTCAACCACGACTTTATAATATCCTTTTGACAAATCGGGATAAAAATTCAATATACATCAATTACTACTTACATTACAAAACCGGTTTTTTTACACCAGAAAGACGGATAGGGGTCAAATGACTCATTTTGAAATTTCGTTGTTTATAATACTATTGTTTATTGTTTATGTGGCTTAGTGTTTCATAACTTTTAATGAAATAGCATCAATTTCACAACAACACTATTGAGATTATCATACATCTTTTGTGTAAACAAGTATATTTATAACTGTGGGTAGTTTGTAATATTATTCATTATTGTCTTACAAAGTATTACTTGTACAAATTAGTGACTTTATTTTGTTATTGCGTGAGCTTTTGAAGTGTGAACATTATTATTTTTGTCTTGGTTTTGTTTTGGTTTCGAAATGTCTCGAGCTCTTCGCGATAATGAAATGCTAGAGTTATTACAATCTTTGCCGGAAGATCTATTGAGAAGAAAATGAAGAATCGGAAATACCTTCAAAGTCAGACCACGGAGACATTAATACTTCTTGATCGAATTCTGGCGATGACATGGACGACAATGCACCATTAGTTAAACATTGTGTAAAATCGATAGATAGCAGTTATTTCCATCATTGTTTCATCGGAGTTACTAAGAAACGTCTTCAATCTCTTAGTATAAATATTATTATTGTTTTTAACTTCTTTTCAAAATTAAAATATATCTAGTCAACGGGGATCACGTGGTAGTGTCGTTCCATTTCAAGAATTACATCTGAAAATTCTGATGGTATGATATCACCAGGTAGAATATTGTGGAATATCATTCCTCAAAATAAGGGTGAAGTATCAGGTTGGACTAGCCATAATATTTTTATTGAACAGACAGGTTCTACTCCATATGACACAATATTGCGTCATATCCAAAATTGTTCTGTAACTGAAGCACATCGCCTGCTTGGAAATACAAATTTCGCGATTTGAAAACTGAAAATAATCAATGCACATTGACGATTTGTCAAACAAAACGACGTTAAAACTTGCTGGTATTGAGTGATTTACATGATTATATTCAGATAGATACTAGTAATATAAAAAAAAGAAAAACGGTAATATTTTACAATTCAACTAAATACGGCGTTAATGTTGTTGACCAAATGACGAGAATTTACAGCATCAAAGCAGCATCCAGAAAATGGCCTAAACAGGTTTTTGTAATATTTTAGACCTTTCAGCTATAAATGTATGGGTACTTTACCAAAGAACTGATGAATGAGAAGGTGCACAGAAGGGATTTCATTTTACAGTTGGCCCAGGAGCTAAGTAAATTTTCAGACAATCCTTAAATTACCCGTATCCTTAGAGCGTATAGTCTAATCACACTCTTCGGCTACTAATCTTACAAAATTACGAAATTGCTATATTTCAGGTTGCAAAAATAAAAGTAGCAAATGTAAAGCTGTAGTTTGTAAAAATTGTATATAAATTACATGTATAAGCAAACATTTTTCATAAAAATTTGATGCCGTTCTTCTTTCAGGGTATTTTACCGGATCTACAGTATTTGTGAACAATTTAAAAATTACCATTAATATACGTAAGACCAATGGTTAATGACTCCCATCCAGCTTTAAAAGTAGGTCGTTAAATCTGTCTTTCTGATGTTAAACATGTAAAAACATGAACTATAAAATACTGTTAATTTCCAAGTTTTGCCTTTCGAGCATATGCCGTACAGATACACTGGGAGTAATGGGGGGCAAATAAGTTAAATAAATGAACGTATTTATGAAGACGTGTTAAATTTACCCAGCGTTTAAACTTTATAAATTATACGCGTATTTACCATGAAAGTCAATAATCGACATACGAACTGCTATCGATAATTGACTTCAGTCCATGACCAGATAACAATGATTTTATTAAAATCAGTTATTGTAAGGTTGTTAGAATTTTTGGGAAGACGTACAACTCACGAAACGTGTTTTTGGTGGCAAGAGATTGGTTAAAAAACTATGGGGTGTAGTGAAATTGGTACAAAGCCAGCGTGTTATTTTTTCATAATAATGAAATGTTTAAATATAATTATAATTTTCATCGAACGAAACTTCCGGCAAAATTCTTTGACTTTCAAAAATTTCCATTTGTCATAGACAGATATTTTTACTTTCCATGTAATTTTTTTCGTAAATTAACGTGGAATTTAATAAATTTTCTGATAATAACAGAAGTAAATAAAATATAGCGTTTTCTTGCCACTTTACAAAAAAGTACGCTTATGCTAATAGCTGCAAAATCATCGAAATGCTGACCTCTAAAATGTTATTAACGAAAAAGAATCTTATAACCAAATATCGAAATACATCAAAAAAGTGATGACAAAACAACTACCTAGATAATTGAGATTTTTACAATTCCAACTGTCATAAAGTCAATCACCTATATTTCAGTAATTAATTCTCTATCTAATTCTAATCTATTCCAGCTGTAAAATTGCAATTAACAGAATCTTTAAATCGACAAATATTAGTAGCCGCACTTGATTTGGCCAGATATCACTTTCTTGATATGAATTTTGTAGAGCTAATATGCTGTTAAAAGTTTAGAACCCTTATCTAATATTATTTTTTTAAATTATAGAGAAATAAATTATCTGCCAATAAGTCATCAGCTTCATATTAAATATTATTTGTCTTACATTAAAAATAAACCCATAAATTATATTTTGTAGTCATCTAATGAGCAAACTCAATAACTATTTGAACGTTTATCGTTCATGTAGGAAAATATTAAAAATTTATATTTATTTAAGTCGATACCGAAAATTAAAACGGAAATGCAACTATGTTAACTTAATTGTTAAACAAAATAAAACCTGTCTGTATGCAACATTATAATTAAACAATAAGTTTAATAATATTTATACAATTGTGTCATACCCATAAATTAATTTACTGACAACTTATTTTATAAAATTTCATATGAATATTGCGCTTTATGCCTCGTGGATTATTTAAGAAAATTAATTTTAATTAAATGTTTACGGTTTTGCCCTTTTTAATTAAATTAAATAAAAATGCAAACCCAAAATAATGACTTGGCTTTAAAAAATCACTTACAAAACAACTCGTCTGAAGAGTTTAATAACGTGAAAATCATATTGCACGTCCAAAATTTTGTCGGCTTACCGACGTGCGGCGCGAACGCGGTTCAGTTTTCATGAATAAATTACATCGGTAATGAGAAGGGTTCGAATATTGTTATATGTAAGGTATTCCTATCATTTTAATGTTTGCCCAAGTTCATATTTAACTATGGCCGAAATACAAATTAAACTATTTTCATTTAGTCTCTACGTAGATTTTTCTTGCCTAAACACATTATTAAAATATCTAATTAGTTTTCAACTAAAACAAAATAAATATACCATATTACCATTTATGTTATGTGCTATTAAAATTACTTCATACTGATTTCGCAGTTGCCATATTTCTTTTAATTCAACCATCATCACCGGCTCAATTAGAATTCCACATCTTAAAAAAGAAAAACCAGTCAAGTGCAAGTAGAACTTGCACTACGAGGATCCCATACACATTT
Source organism: Druceiella hillmani (assembly GCA_039881145.1). Classification (NCBI taxonomy): domain Eukaryota; kingdom Metazoa; phylum Arthropoda; class Insecta; order Lepidoptera; family Hepialidae; genus Druceiella; species Druceiella hillmani. The sequence goes on from JAYKKI010000054.1 coordinate 4,495,693, forward strand.
AGGCATTTATAAACATTGAAGATACATAGCATTTCTTTTTAACTATTTTTAAAACCTTATTTTTTTAAACACATACATATTGCGTACTGCATCTAACATATTAAAACATGTTAGCTTCTAAATATTTAAACATAAATACAAAGATATTTTTGCATTTGATTTCGTCGTAAGTTGGCTGACTGTTACTCGTAAACCAGTTTTTTTTTAACTGTTATCAGAATTTCCTTTTAATTTCATTTTACAGTGTAAACTTTTTATAATGACACTGTTTATAATGGAAAATTCTCTACAGCATGAACACCACTTGATTTTGGTTGGTTTGCCTTCTAACCCATACACTGATTCACCTTTATAATGAAACCGTCATTCTCTATTACGAACGGGAAGACATTGTTTAGACGGCAAAAGTTGTTTATTGTTTATTATCACTAATTATATGTTTATTACAAGTAGTCTCACAGAGACTCCGAGGTTATTTTGGGAATGCCGACAATACTAAGAAAGAATAGCCAAACTTTTATTGTTGTTATTGTGTACAGTAATTACTGCTATTTTCGTTAGGTATACGTGTTAACTAGATAACATTAACCCTTAATGTGATTATAAGAAATTACAAAATAGCTATTGAAATAGTAAACAAATTCAATAAAAGTTGACGGACAACTTTACAAATATAAATATCTTTGTAAATAAAACCGATTAGACAAATTCTAAAATTCTATATAACGAAAGAAAATCCTTGGGCCTTTGAGTTTCATTATAAACAGTTTGCACCGTATGTACTACAATTCTACATATTTTTCGGATATTTAAAAGTAGCAGTTTGGCTGATAGCTAGTAGGTGACACGTCACTCTAACCCAAATGATCACTTTAAAGATGAATGTTTCGTAAATGGATCCCTCTATCAAAAAAGTACATTGAATACTTATTTAACGGTACCTTATGCAATGGGTTATGCTAAAAAAATTGTCACCACCCCCCCCCCCCACTTTACATCTAGGAAAGTTACTTTAAATATCTTTTTAAGAAATTTTATTTTATACCTTCAATATGTACAATAATGCCAAATTTCAACTGTTTTCCTCAAAAATTTGAAACTTGGCAGTATTAAAACATGCAAACCAGTGGAACGCTTATTATTAAAATCCGAAGACACCACAGAATAAACATTCATAAAGTTCTTCATAATTCGCTTGTAGTAAAAACATTGCCTTTAGGTGCCGTTCGAACCCGAATCCGAATAAAGAGGCGTGAGTAAAGTATTATAATAAAATAATAAAGATTTAATTTAAACAGGACATGAAATCACCTTATTAGCATTCTGGATATTAACGAAAATTAATGTGTTGGTTTGAAGTAATCTAAAAAAACGTAAACAGTATTAGGCGTTTGACTGTTTGAAATTGAGCAACCACCAATTAAATTTCGGAAACAACGATCATCAAAGAAATTAACACCGTATTTTTTACAAAGTCATGTGTTTGGGAAGAATGTTCTGAATAGCCATATAGAAATAGTATTGAATAGTATAGTACACTGTTACAATTTCCAAGTACGAAAACGGAGGATTACATGAAGCTCTTCACAAAACTCATCCTAATTTAAAAATGAACATTTCCTTTATTACAATGTGTCACATTTTTTAAAGTTAAGTATATATTCTGTCCATAATTTGGACTCTGCCCGCTGGGACTTGGTGGCTATTAAGTCGTCAAAGAAAAAAGTAAACAAATAGAATTTGTGCCAACACCAAGCTGTTGGCTACTTGAGACAAGATCTATATAAAAATGTCAGAAAAAAGTTGAAGAAAATATTCGTTACTTGGTTCTTACTTGAGAATAAGTGTGTAAGTTCTAATTACAGTTATTTCCAGATTGAAAGTTACAAAAGATACAATTTTAATGCAAATTTTATCTCGTGACTTTCATATGGTGAAAAGCAACACGACATTTGTAAATAGTCTAATAGAAATACTATATTCGCTTAAATTTTTATAAACCTCCAAATATGTACGGAACCGTCGTAGTGCGAATTTCATTCCTATTTATAACTTGGAAACACATAGAAAAACTAAATGGTTTATCCGACTTGCAAAGTATCAACTAGGAATTGGCATATTTTCGGAATTAATTTCATTCGATAAATTTAAAACTGAATTATTGCGTATGTACATACAGAATTCTCGACTAACTATACGCAATTTACATGAGCATCGCTGTTTACTCCAGTTCCGAATGTCGGCACGCAGTTACGGCGATGCGTGATACGAATTCCAACACTGAATGCTCGAAGAGCGTCTCCTTTATTGTAGCTACAAGTATGTCATACAGAACATCCTTATGACGAATGCTGCGTTACGTGAACAATTTTTTTATTAAATGAAATTGTGATTTATTTTTTTCTTTTTGTCAATGTAAAAGAGTGTTTCTCTAAACATTCTCACATAAACAATATTTAAATTGAATATTATTTATTTAGGTACAATTTCAAAAATATGGTACTTACAAATCTATACATTTTAGTGATTACAAAGAGGATTAACACACGATACATTTAATATTTTTTTACGACATTTATAATAAAAAAATAATTATAGTCACTGGAGGAGGATGGAAATTTGGCACTTTAATATCAAAGGAAAAAATAAAGTTTCTTCGTTAAAGTTCCTTGATGCTGGTAAAGCGAAAGGTAATGATTTATGTCCTTGCAAAGCATATAAGTATTCGAAACATATGAACAATTTCTGTAGATAATGATGAAGCATGTGTTTATTTTACTTAATATTATCGAACTATTTAATTAAATGTTACTTCATATTATCTTAAACTGAATATAATTTGATCATCGTAACTATGAAGAAAACTATTTATATTTTTAAAAACTTTGCAATACGATTGAATATCTTCTTCTTACGAGCAATATAAACCAAAGAGGCTCCTTTTCACTAGTCTGTATAGCGCTAATATAGTTAGTTTTACAGAAGTTAATCAGAGTTCTTTTTCTTCTAACAGAACGTTTGATTAGATATCGAGTACAAGATAATGAGATCTGTCACTTAGAGAGGCGATTCGTACATTATAATGGAACTTTTCAATCAAGTTAGTGACCGAGGATAAAACAAATCGTGAAGATAAATGAAAAATATTCAAAGCTTTCCCGATTACAGGTTTAGATAATAAGTATAATAGAAGTTAAATTACCTATTGAATAATTTACACGAGGATTAAGTTAGAATTCATACGTGAAGTGTTAACTCTTTTCATTGTTCAGTATATTAATATATTTATACTAATAATTTCAACACGTATAATCAACACTTCAATTTATACGCAACTTACATATTCAATGAAATATATTTTTTTAAATATACCTACAGGCTGTGCAGTTGAAATTAAATCTATTTTCCTTTCAAAACTATTCAGGTTCGTATTTTAAGGATATTTCAATATCGTTTTTGGTTAGTTTTTGCTTTGAACACAAAATTTCACATTACTGACCTGCCATAATAGCTTCATGTGCTGCGAGTTGCTGCTCTCACGTTTATTGCCGGTGTGTTTGGCAGAGGTTAAAATTAATTCTAGGTTACATTAGTTTAATATTATATCGTGCTAACGGTGAATTAGGAACCTATTGTACTGGTAAATCGACTATACTCCCGCTTGGGGACAGTTGAGACTATATGGGTTAGCAAACATAAGCAAGAAAACACAAGCAATGAAGCGATCAACGAATTAAAAACATCCATTAACTAAATGTGGTAAATTTAGGTAATGAATGTTTTCAATTAGTTATTCGCTTCACTCTTTGTGTTTGTTTTAAGAAAAGTTTAATTAAACTTGTTTATGAAAAATTACGACAGGTGGAATTTGGTAATTATTTTTCTCGGAAAAAATGGAATACAATTTATTTCGTTATTACATAATTTGCAAACCAATTTCGATCTTTCCGGTAATACATTTGATGATTCAATATTGTATTCATTATTAAGATATATTTGCAAAGGTTGCACATATATATTTTATATATTTGCAACTTTTGATATATTTGCAAAGGTTGCAGGTTACCCATATAATTTTTATATATTTACCAATTTTTCTAAATATATTTTTTTCAAAAATGCGTGTCTATCATATTAGCATATTTATTTATATTTGATATCAAATATCAGTAGCTCAAAGGTAGTGGAGACATTTTCAACTTTCTTTAAAATATCCCATAAAATGAAAACTTGTTACACGATGTTTACATAGTATAACGTAATATCGTTGCTGCTTATCTTAATTTCAATACGCAAATTAGTTTTCGAAATATAAAAACAAAGGGATTGTAAGTAAAATAAAAGTATCCGCAAATATCACTTCGGAGATTATTTTTAAATAAACCATATATGTTACTTTATCTTCAAGAAATCGATATATTTAAAGAGTTTCTAACCTCGAAGAAATTCAATTTAATAATGCATACCGTTTTATCACGGTAACTTAAAGATCTAGCTTTATTATCGCATTAAAAAATATTAATATCCCATTAATGGTAACTAAGGTCCCTAATCTAATATGAAAAAAAATTCGGAAAAGACTATCTACCTTCATCCACACTACAACTGGCCAAAATTCCAACCTCCATCAATTTCTCATTAATGCTTTACCTCACCAAAATCATAAATTTCAAAATGGGGCAAGTTCTCATTAGAACTTCATATTAACTGAACGAAGAGCTGAAATAAAAATAATCATCATATTTCAAGTAATAAATTTATGGGATATTAAATATAATTTTTAAATTAAAATAAATATATCTTAGTATTTATTAAGACTTTTACATTTGAATTCATAGTAATACAACCCATAAAAGTAATAAAACCCTGTTGCGGGAAAAAAAAATTTCTCGCTTTCATCATCTTTGTTCCATAAAATGTTAACCCGGCATCTTAAGGAGATCTTGTGTTGGAGGGATATCAAAAGAGGGTTGAAATGTATTGTGTAAATAAAGACATGACGCGCGCAATTATCCAGACCTTGTGTTTAGTCCATCTTTCATTCATTGTTTATTCTTTAGTACCTCTTCTAGCTCTTCCATAAAATGTACGGTAAAAATTAATTAAGTCTATTTAATTGTGCATCTTTAACAATAAAATTGAAATAACATGCATTGACATAGTTAAAAACAAGGGTCATCAAAGAAATGTAAAAGACACGTTACAAGAGCTAAATCGTCACTACGATTGTGAATAATATTTCTAGAAGATAATATGATTTCCAACCGACAACAGTTGTCAGTTACTCTGCAAACGAATAATTGATTTGTCAACACAAATCTCACTCCAACATTTGTTACCATAATATAAAAATTACATTCAAATATATCCTAGAATTAACTCGAAACGGTTATTAATAAATAACTGATAGACATGGCAAGCTACCTGTCAGAACATTATGATGATGATTTGAAAATAAAATCAGGAAATAAATTGATATAGTTATCAAATCTGGAGGAAAACGAAAGTCATTATTTGTCAACAATTGCATAATTAACTTACTAAATATTCAGGGGAAATATATTGGTATGACGGTGTGATTAACATAAAATGTAAATTATGGGAAAGAAAATAAATTATGATTTCATGGTATTCAACATTTGTCAAATTGAATAACTTGTTTTGTTCTTCATTATTTTTTCGTATTTTCTCTTTAAATCAAATTCATTCCGGAACGACCGACCTTATTTAGTGCAAATTCAAGTAAACTGCAAAATTAATTTTGGATGGTTAATGTAAACAAGAAATGAATTATTTTTTTCACGCCAAAAAATCGTCCGGGGTTATTAATAAGGGTGAATCATCTAAACCGTGCAACATTTAATTTTAGTATATTTTAGTTACACAAGATTCTAATTGTGGCTGGACTGGAAACCGTGGTACGGTTGGACACGATTAGCAGTTTTAGGTTATCTGTCAATAAACTGTAGCATTTAGTATTTTTTCAATTACATTCATTTCTTGAATAAAGGTATAAATAAAGTTATATTTCTTGTACACAAATTAAGTGCGTTATTTATCATGTATATACAAAAAAAAATTAACATAACAGGCTATGATCCCAACTTCTTTTTTATTTAGTGTGTAAAACACACATTACTCCATGAAACAAAAACACATTGCAACAAAACAAAACAGTAACATCAGCCAAGCATTTTAATTAAATAGCACGAGATGTTTATCTTAATGAAAAAACCCTCTTTTAATTATCATTATCTACTCATAATCAAATAATACTTCAATAATTTCATTTATCGTTCTACGTATCCATTCATAACGTTAACGTAATTAAATAGTAAAGGTCATCAGGGCGCAACACCCCGTCCCACTCTCCCCCGCCCATACCGCGCCAACTTGTGTTTATAATAAGTCACATTCAAACAATCGCTGTAGGGTTTCATATATTTTGGACCATGTTTTTCCGCTCTGCCGACTGGTCCAAACGTCAGCATCTTTTTGTAAAGATGTACTTTCCGCCCGTATTGCCCAGTCGAATTACGGATCTGTGGACTCATACTGTTCTGAAAGCAGAAAGCGAGTTCTTTCCAACAGTTTATTCAGCCCCTAAAAGGTTAAAACTTAAAATTAGATATTTTAACCTTATGTTGTAAAGTGTTTTAATACATTTGCCTTTTTTAAGCTTATTAATTGGCAAGTTTTGCTTAGTATCTCAATTAACATAAATATGTATATAAATGTGTACATATATATATATATATATATATATATATATATATATATATATAAATATCGTATCCTTAACCACTGTCATTTTTCCAATGGTGGAAAACCTTATTGCATTATGATTACAAACTTTTACACGCTCATGTGTGCTTATATAGGTCTATTCAAAAGATTTTAATAACTAGTTAGTAACAAAATAATCACTTTCTTATGACGTTATTCGTACCAATCGGTTTAAGTATGTGCTTTAAATTCAAAATTTTATATCACTTAAATTAAGATAAGTCATAAAATTAAATAAATTTCATAGTTAATTTCGCACGGGATTGGGGAAAGGGGGTTGAAATTGGCGCAATTAGTTTTGTATACAAAAATTGTATAGAATTTAATCCGTAATCAGTTTGCTGGAGAACTTGGTCTAAACAGTGCTATTTATTTTTAAAAAAAATACAAATAAGTGTGTTGTAATGTTTAAAATTTGGTGAAAATGTCACAATACACAATCGTAGATTACACTTATATATAAACATAAACGTACGTGAAATCTGTTGATCTACATTGCACGAATATATTTATTTATAATGTGAATATGTAAGAAATACTCTGTATACTGCAATACTTGATTAATTTCTCAATTATATACAATATTACTAGATATACAGTTTGATTATTCTGAGTAACTTTTCCAAGAAAATAGCAATTTATTTAAACGTATATAAAATATTTATTCATAATATATGAAATATGTGTCTTGCTTCTCCAACCTATCATGGTAAATTTAATACAAAAATAAACTTTTGAACTTGTGAATGCTTACTTCTAAAGGTATTTTATAAAAGAGCCTAAATTTTTACCATCTTTTACTCGCTAATCGTCTAGGATCTTGAAGATTATTTAATATCTTTATACATTTAAACTTGAGATACTTTGAGTTACTCCTCTTCAAGCTACTACTTCGATCATAAGATAAACTCGTTAAATAAACGTAACATTAACAAGTTCGAAAAGGTCGCGAAACTTCAAGGTACTATTAATGATCTCAATTAATATCACAAGAAATTTCCTAAGGAGGCTCTTACAGTTCCGGCGGAAACTTCGTTAAGAAGCTCTTAATATTACGGAGGTGGGCATTCGATTGGAGATGCAGCAAAATGAAACGATAAATTAGATAATCATTTTTCTTCGTTTTATCAGTCGCACACAATATATATAAAAACGTATACACAATAAGTCGATATCGAATTCGTTATTAAAAATATCGTTGTAAAATGTGTATTGTTTCTAATTAGGGGCAACTAAATTATCTCCATTTATTCGTTTTGTATGAAAAATATATTCCATGACTTTGCTACAAAAAAATTTACTTGTTTAAAATTAATCTTGATATGTGAAAATGCATGGCTGTATAAAATGTATTTAAAAGTTCTATATTAGAAAGGGATGCGAAATAAATGGAAAAAAATATCAAAATCCAGCGCAGAATTACATGGATCGTCGCTTACGATACCTTTTGTAGCAAAGATCGGGTATAGTTCATTTACGGACAGAAATATCGCAAACATCTCGCAGAAATCCATATAATCAATAATTTATATCAACATATTTTCGAAATGAGGAAATAAACAATTTTAAAGAAAATGTCAAGAACATTGCCGCGAAGTTTGATTATATTTTATTTCTAAAATAATATTTTACGTGTGTTGCATAGCAAAGTCCCAAACAATATTCTTGACCTTGTTGCATATGTAATTATTGTGAATAGCAAATGGTCTTAGTCCGTCACATTTTTACACTAGCTGGGATACCCAGCTTCGCTGAAGGAGTTGACATGAGATTATGTGGTAGTTGAAATAAAAGTATAAACTTTAAAATATAAGAGAAATACATTGTTTTTTTTAATATATTCTAAGTATTTAAAATACTTGTTTATAAACAACATTTTCATTTTGTTATCCGGTGTCGATAGCAAGCTACGTATGGCTGACAGTGAAAAATGTAGGTAATTCCGCAATATTTTAAAGTTTGTCCTTGCGCTTTGTTAAATCTATAGGCTAAATTGATTGAAAATTGCAGTCTTATTAGTTGGAATGGCAAAAAATAGAGATCAGTGGAATTTTGGAGATACATACTATGTGTCCTTTATCCTTTCCAGTCATTAGTTCGGCTTCGATGATGTTATTCGATAGCTTTTTGACGATCATCCTTATTCCATTACATAGTTTTGGTGAATTGACATTTCTTAGTATAATTAAAGAAGCAATTTTCAGTCGAAGGCAGTGTAATAGTATTCCTGGTACTTGCAAAGTCTTGAAAAATTCTGTAGGGAATTTTCTTTTGAATATTGAAGTATGATATCGTCGACAGTATTATTTTTAGTTGCCAAAATTGCACTCTGAAATAGCCACTCCAAATTAGTATAGTTATGAACAAAATTTAGATAAATTTAGTCGATGAGTTCGTTATCAGTATTGGCTATTTTGCAAAATTCACTGTTGAGTTCAATGAGGCCGGTCGTCTGGTCAGTAGGATATATGCCTTCGCCTATTTGTAAAAGTTTTTTAGGAAAATGTGCTGTTGTTTCGTCTTTCGATAGTTCAACTCTCATATTTTTTATTAGTCGCAGTATTTGTATGTGTGACCAGAGATGTGATTTTTTTAAGCATGGATTGATTTCGTCTACCGTTGTTGACTTGGGGATAACTGGAAGTGTTTATCAAAATCCCCTGAGAGTATGAGTAGAGTTCATCCCATCACTTCAGAGAGACTTTCCCCGCAAGTCTTTTAATGTTCTGTCCATGGCTTCCAGTGATTTTTTTATGTGCCATTGTGCATTCGTCCTATAGATAATTGTTTTAGAAGTTCGCTCCGTCCATACTGGGAATTATTCTTCAGCTATATTAAATGGTTGTAGGGCGGATAGGGCAGTTCGTCCTCCTTCCACAAATATGGTAGCAATGCCAGATAATACCAGTGCAAGTGTGTAGCACGTATTTCTGCCAGCAATAGAGTTATTAGAAACGTTTTCCCGTTGTTGTCGATCCGGTCCATGACGATGTTGTTATTTTTGTTTATTGCCCTTGAGGAATTATTTGCTGTGAGCCATGTATTGAAGTAATTCGTTGATATTGTAGCTTTGTTCCTTTGTAATTTTGAAGTTTAGTATAAAATAAAATTGACATTATGCTATGCATTTATTTACAAGAGAATGATAGATATTAGTATCCCATTATTTCCAATATCCATATGTGCTTCAATTATATAAGTTAAAAAATATTATATATAGCTGAGTTTTATACTAAATTTCTCATCAATATATATTAAAAAATCTATGAATAATAAAACATGGGGTAATTTCATTTTGCACTTTGTTATCGCTAATTAATTTGGAATGTAGTATAAAATCTTTATATAAATTAATAGTTCATGACATTTTACAAATTGTAATTTCTCTTTTTGAATATCAACTTAAAAAGTCATATTATTACAAATATTTTTATATAATTGTTTTTCTAATTTTGCCACTACCTGTTTTTTACCGAAAATAAACATGTTATAAATATAAATATTCAGGATAAGACCAAAAGGATGAAATCATAATGAATGTGCATTTTTTTATAAGTAAATAATATATATTGTAAACTTTCAATATTATCTTAAAGGTAAAAGACACTTTACATTTTTATTATTTATATAGATTAGTTCTTGAAATAGCAGCTCCAATTATTGGCACTTGTGTAGAACTGATAATACAAATAAAGGAAGCAAAAATTTAAAAAAAGAGCCGTACTGTACATATCGGACCGTTATGTATATTACCTAAATATATCATGATTATATTCCCAAGTTAGAAATCGTATAAAAATGAGAGTGTACCCCCTCATATGTCCACTACAGAAGTAAATTTTAAAACCATATATCACAAAATGACGTTTGTATTTGAAGATGATAAATCATTGTAATAATAACAGTTTGAATAATATAAAACAATACAAAAAATATAAAACAATGAAAGTAATATAAAGCAATGAAGGAACGCACAAATTATTACACTACAAAATGCATTATATAAATATGCCGTGTTTATATTCCGTAATTCAAGAATCATACAAAAAATGAGAGCGTAGCTTCCCATGTCTACCACAGAAGTAAATTTTCAACGCCAGGTGTATCCTTCAATCATAGATCGACATTTTTATTTAAGGAAACAGATAAATTGGAATACCTTAAGTCACATTGACGTTACAGTCGGGATAAAAATAAAATAAATTCACCGTGCTTTGTTCACAACTAGTTTTCATGTCAAAATAAAAAGTATCAAGAGTTTTTAATCCTGAAAAATATGCCAATATTAGTCATAAATTACAGATTACTTATGTTGACAACATGTCAACACCTGAACAGAATAGGTTAATGCGGTTACCGCTGGTACCGTGATCGCTTACGGTGGTAATTTCAAATGCGAAAATTAATTCAAGTTTAAGTTAGTGGGTCACGCAAGCATTGCAACATTATTTATTTCATCTCGTTCCATAGACACCCAATAAAGGATCGTTGGAAAATAAATCGTTGTGTTTAATTCCGTCAGTCGTAATGGACATCCAAACTTATACAAATTCATCATATTTCTCAACTGAAAATAAATCTCTTTGAGACCCGTGAAAACGTTAATTTCACAACGAACTTAATAATAATATCTTTAAATTTCAATTAGGTAATTTCTACTAATCATTTTATTTAAGTCAAGGAAATTTTACCGCCCATCTTAAATTATATGACAGTATAATTAAAAATATACAGTTATCAGTGACGGTTTTGGTCTAGTTTTATAAAAAAATAGATATAAAATTGTGCGAACAACCGATTATAAATTTACAAATTACTACAATTTTAAATATAGATTACGCTAGCAACCACGTATTATCTAATAGATGCTTTTCAAATATCTGAACATAGTTATTTATTGTCATGTTACGAGTATAATAAAAATGTATTAATTTTACGCAAAAGTACTTCACAAATATACCGCCGGAAATCATGTTATTTACTCTAAAAGTATTTATCAATGTACAGCGACTTTGATATTAACTTCATATTATTTACTGATTAGAAAATCATTAATATTCCTGTTGTTGACTAGACTTTATTATCCGGATGTTTTCAATTGGCAAATTGAGAAGAACACTTGGTCATATTGTGGAGATTCCCAACGTAGTTCAAGTCCCAAATTTTCAAGTTAATTGCAGTATAATGTTTCGATACTGTTGGATTACTAGAAAGTTAAATACTTTGTACACGATTATCTAAATATCCCAACAGACATAATCATCATTTTGTTATGAGATCATTTTTGGCATAAGTTTGCATAATTCTCTTGAAACTTACCGCTAGCGTTTACGGTTATCGTTTAGATACTTATTAATTGTGTATGCAAAATCATATGCGTTGGTTGTGTATGTCAAGAAAAAACTATAGTTCTTTACGTATATGTAACAAAAACTAGGAATACCAAATTTCCTAAAAATTGGAGTAAAAGTCTTAGAAGGATTGCGTTGACGAATTGCATATTATGTATTCGTATATACATCGATATTTAAAACACGTGAAATATGTACAGTGACGCTTATCTGCCTATTGCAAGAAATAAATATTAACATAAAACTAGATAATACGACGTCCGCACATTACTCGACGTTGTCTCGCACTCCTAACTGACCTATTTCTCAAGAGATTGTACATATCGAAATATTTGTGACCTAGTTCAATTGTGATATTGTCAAAGGGATGGTAATATATAATTGTACATACTGAATTTGCTTGTACATAGAAATAGAGCATCCTTTTCTTATTTCATTAAATCGTCCTTAAAATTTTAAAACTGTTCGAATATTACTGGTTTAAATTGAAGGTAACAAATATATTTTCTAAACAAAGACAGAGTATCATTGAATTCGTTATTGTCGTATCGTAAGTTGCATTTCATTTTCTAATTATGTGTTTAGTCTGAACGTAATTTCACAATTGGTTTAAACCTAAGATCATGGATGAACGTAATAATATATAGCAGGAGGCAGTTATCAGCCGTAATACCATGCTACCGGCGATAAAAAAGTGAATATGATCGTAAAAATATGGAGAAATATTTTTAACCGAATTATAAATCTCCTATTATCGTTTAGACAGCTACCTCCTCCTTATAGTTTACTCTATTCAATAAAATGCAACATTGTTTGAACTCTGAGAATATAACTTATTACCTATGTTTAAAAGCAGTTTTCGGTGTCCTAAAGTTTAAATGAAATCATTTTCTTGTTCGTGAGTTAGTTCTAATAATTTTTAAAAATCATTGACAGACAAAATTATCTTGCACTGATTGTTTCAGGACTTAGCGCAAAACTGTTTTTAAAGCAGCTATGAGATTCCTCTTTCCGTGCGCGTTCCATTCCTGTCGTAGCCAACAAATATTTCGAGGGAGGGGGGTAAATTTGCAAACAGTAAATTTAAAAGGAAAAACTATATTCTTGGCCTTTGACGTCCAGAGAGATATGTATCCTAATGTTCAAATAGATATATATGTGTAATATTGTATATGTAAATAGACAAGTCTTACCATATGTATGGAAACGACGTAGATGATTTAAAAATGAAAGTCGAGCTGGAACTCAATTTGAATTCTTTCCAATAACCTTCACAAATTAATAGACAAGTTCACTAAATCGTAATTAATGTCACATCGTATTGCACTAAAGCGATACTTTTCATGTCGATTGTATCGCCACCCATCGAACTGTCCATGAAAAAATTTCAACGTAATAGATGGAAAATTCAATATTGAATTAAATTTCAAAGTTAAATCATTGAATTTATAATAAGCGAAATATGGAATTTCCTTAACTATTTAATTTAATCATAAGTACATTTTTCCATCACCGTTCACAGGAATAAGTTACAAAGAGGGTATAGTGGCTCGTTATACTTATTTGGTAATAAAATATTCTTTAATATCACGTGAGCTACTTAAAAATATATAATTAACTTCAAAACGACTAATGTTTAAAAAAGAAAACACGTCATATAGGACTTTCGAGTAAAAATGTTCAACAATGTTAAAAGTATAAATGAGCTTTCCAGTCGCACTACAAGAATTTTCTAATTATTTCGAACATAATTTTATTTTCTTGTAATTAAGAAACCTTGTATTTTGTACACTTTTCAAGCCTATATTTAGATACACAAACATTTACGGGTGCAAAGTAATTCTATTGAACCATATACAAATATTAATATTATTTTTCAAAATATAATATTTATTGCCTATAATATCTCTCATAGGCGCGAACATGTGAACATTAAATTTAAAATCATCCCTATCGTTTTCTGGTAAATTTCAGATAAAGTTGTAGCGAGGCCGTTTTTCCATAAATTCGACTTTCGCAGTTTCGAGGATAGTATTTTTGGGATCAATATTATCATTGGAACTGCCTTACATAAAATTCCGAACAAAAAAAATAGTTTTGAAATTCTTTTAAATTCAAGCAAAGCTCATCGGTATCCTACACAATATTTAAAGGAAAAAAATCTGAAATCACTAAATTACAGTACTTTTCTAAAATTTCTATATAAGCATTTTTTATTGTTAAAACATATGCGGGTTTATTATGTTGGGTCGCTGTATCAAATTTCAAATTGAATAATCATATTTAGTCTTAAAATGATACTCATTTTAATTTTACATATGATTTTCATCTTTACTCTTCACATTTTTAAAGAAAACATTTTTATGTCCGAAATATAATCCAACTGTAAAAAAAGCAGTTAAAACCATTTGCGGCGTGAAAATTCATTAACGCCTAAAACCGCTGGTTTTTCAATACGCATTATAAATGCGGTTAAGTTCTCATGAATAAATTAAATTTGGTTGCGAGAACGGTTGAAATAAATATGTTTGAAAATATTCGTGTGTTTTTATACTTTGCTCCATTTGGATCTGATTAAATTCTATCCACTTGGCACTAGTTCTTTTATGGTACAAATAAAACTTTTACTTCGTAACCGCCACTAAACCACCACTTTCCGTTCCAATTTTACAAAGTATTCTTAATTTATTTCTTATAAATTGGTATCACATTATATAAGATATACTCATGTTAATTGTACTTTTTTATTCTACAGCATATATTTTTAATATCGGACAAATTCAAAAATTTTCAATCCTAAATCAATATTCAATATCGATTATTCCACAGTAATGAAATCCACCAAAGTATAACTTCGTGAATTGTTAAAAGGTAAACAATTTTTTTTGTTCTTACACAATATTCATCTTTTTTTTATATTTTAAGTACTCTTTTTAAATTCCACTTATGAACTCGAGTCGCCGTGTTCTCTCTCATTCATTGTACTCTCAGTATTTGTGAATATTTTTAGTGCAAATACATTTTGTGACTATTCCACATTTTTCCCTTTTTGTCTATAAAAAAACTAAATAAAATAGGTGGTATATTTGTATCAGAAATATAATTACTTCCGTCTTCCATCTTTCAGCCTAGTTTTATGTGATTTTTTAATCATAGTTATGGTCAACTTAGCCACTAACTGATTTAAACAATTCACATGTGGAGTCATCAAGTTTAACACCAGTCAATGTTGTACATCAGAATACGAACTAATTTTTTATTTTTGTTTTATCTTAATAAAAAAATATTAAATTAACACCCAAATACAACCCAATATTTCCGAGGTCAGACTCCAGCGCTTTACCGTAGCGGAATTGACTAATTTAAAGGAGTAAAAAGATGAAAATACTTTTTCGCCAGCTCTACGACTTTTTCATAGTACTATTTTCATGTAAAAAACTGACAATGTCAGAATATCTACAACTCCGGTGCTACCCAAACGCAAAACTCCACATTCTTAACAAGAAAAGCTCAAAAAACATGATTGCATAACGGCGCAAACTTTTCATAAATTTTATACCTTAAAATGATTTTAAATTACAATTGATATGTCATTTTGACATTGGAATGTTTTTTATTTCTAAAATATTCGAAACCGTATTGTATAGCCGCGAGATTTACCTAAACTCTTTTTTCAGCCATTATCTTGAAAACTTATAGGAGCTCATTCGGTAATCCTTAAGGTTTCAACGTATAATTTAGCTTTATCATATACATTTGTTTATTCATAACAACCAAAATTCGGCTAATCTTTATCTTAGGTGGATTTTTAGCACCCAAATTAAGTGCGAAAATATAATTGAAATTTTCAATTTATCTTTAAAGTTTTGCAGATTATCGCCGAATTTGATAATTTTTACCAATTTTCGATTAAGTGAAAAAATTGTTTATGTCGTAATTTGGATACATATTTTATATCAAGTGTTTTTATAGAAATGACTTAAAACCACAAATTGATATTTCACACGAAATATATTCATTTTAGCTAAAAGAAAAAGGTTTCGATAACAGTGCACACAATGTGTCTTTGATATTAATAATCTATTTAATATCCTTACAAATCCTACAAAATCAAACAAAATGTAAGTCGTGTGTTATTTTTTTCATTTAATTAACAAACTTTGAATGACGATGAATATTTCGTAAGATTTCGTAAAGATCCTTATTTTTCTAACTCTGTCATTTGTTTCATCCAACTGTAAAAGTTATTGGGTTAAACCAACTGTAGGTGCGAATTGTGAACTTTAGCATAAAAGATTTTATGGGATTCAAATTAAATAACAAAAACGAATTGAAATTTGATAGTAGGACGTAGATGCTATTGTGGATAAATATGATCATTAAGAATTATGAAGTTCGAAGATTAAGAAACACAAGAGCAAATTTAGTTCTCTATCAGAAAGTGAAAATTTCTAAACAAAAATTACATTTATTTCTCTACGTAATCACCTTTTAATTCCATTCACTTTATTTCATGTAAATGGATTCCACCCTGAAGTTAAAATCTAGACAATCTGCAAATGTTCATCTATGGCCACTATCACTTCTTCATTACTCTAAAAACATTCTTCAGCCACAAGTTTAGATTTTCGAATGAGTGAAAAAGTGTAAAGGAGACATTTTGACTTTAAAAATTGAAGCACGGTTTTATAGTCTTTGTGGCACCAAGATAATGTATCTTTGTGACATCAAAACAACACACCATTGTGGAGAGTTCCTTTTTTTCTGATGAAGCATATTTTTTAGTAATGCAACTTTCAAAAAATATTTAAAGTAATCTTCTCTTGTTAGATTAAATCGAATTGGTGTCGTTTGGTTCAAAGTAAACCGCTTGTGATCACTTTTTAGATTATTGTATTTTTTTGGCGTGCAATTTTGATACCATGCATAATTCAGAAAAACAAATCGGCACCCAACATCATTAGGGACATATTAAAATTATTAAAATCTTCTTGTAAACATTTTTCCTATTTGTTTTTCGTTAGCATTTAACCAATATGGTACCCATCTCACAGAAAGATTTTCACCTACTTAATCCTTGATATAAAATGATAAATTCACTTACAACGAGTAAGTGGCACAATAGGCATATATTCTAATATGACCAATTAAATAAAACTACGTGATGTAGTATTATTTCTACTTTCTTTAAGTTCTTTACCACGACCTTGGTTTCGTTGTATTACAACTTCAGGTGGGCTATTAGCAAAGATTTTTGCTAATCAAAAATCTTTGCAAAAATCGTTGGTAAAGAACTTAAAGAAAGTAGAAATAATACTACATCACGTAGTTTCATTTAATTGTGAGTAATGAATTTCTACAAAATTAACGCCAAATATATTCAATATTCTATTATGCCTATAGCCCCAACTATCTCATATATCTTTAATTCCTAATCATTAAACGAGAAATTATATCTTTTTTCGGATGCAGTTTTTGACCTTCCTTCACATGGATCATTCTCAAGATAAGTATACATTTAAATCTGTAGCCAACTATAGGAATTCGGTAGCTTCTTTATATGGATTATTTCAATAGGAATATATTTCATGTGGATCATTTCCGAAATAAGTATTACTTAGTATATCGAAATAAGTATTACTTAAGGTAAAGCTACCTAGTTTGTCAATGTTAAAAAGCAGGCTCTACGTGAACCAACTTTGGATGAATTTCCATTCGAGTAAACTCGTTTGACGCGAATAATTTTATGGCGGTACGATATTTCAGTTCATCCGTTTCAGCAAAAAATACAAAACATATCTCTTTTAAAAAACCATATGATAAAAACTGTACATTTGACAGACCAAATTGATACTTAACATGTGTTGTTTGTATCAACATAACAATATAAAACTTATTCCCAAGAAAACAATTTCTGTACTATGTTTGGATCGTTTACCTTATCGTCAAACATTTTACTCAATGCGTTAATTATTTTCATATACTAGTGCCAATATTCTGACATCAACTCCATAAATAATAGCATATTCATATTTTCATATTACGGGATTCATATTTTTTTCTGTTAAATTTCTGATTTTAATGCTTTTATATAACTTGAAGCTTACATGTTTAAAGATTTTTTCCAATCCAGGTTCAACCACCAATCGATAACATCCTTTTGAATGAACAAGATTAAAATTTAATATGCATCAATAACTACTTTAAGTTACAAAACATGTTTAAACATAAACTCTGAAATACAGGTAATTTTCAAGATTTTCCTTTCAAGCACCTCGCAAACGAGAGCACACGCAGCACAAACACATGCTGGAAGTAATGAAGAGTAAATAAGTTATATAAATTATAGCATTTATATAGATTATATTAGTGTTATGTATTATAGTATTTATGTAGTTATATAAATTATAGCCTCTTAAATTTACTAAGCGTTTCCATCTCATAAAGGGGTTGTCTTAATGATATCCGTATTCGTTATCAAAGTCAATGATCGACATGAGACATTGTTTTTATTAACAACAGTTACTAAAGAATATTAGAATTTTTGGGAAAACGCACAACTCACGAAAACCTTACTGTGCATTTTTAAATTAAATTAAAACAATATGTTATGAAACTGATTTGTGAGCATTAGACAAATAAAAGAATCTCGTTTAAATAAATTCAAATATAAAATTTTCACGTAAATATCAAACTATTCAAGCAACAACAACACCATTGCAATAAAATAACATGTTTTTGGTGGCATGCGTTTAGTTAACAAAACTATAGGCTATTGTAAAATTGGTATAAAGCCAGTAAATCTTTTGGTGTTTACTCCTTAAGAATCGATTTGTATACATAGCGTCCGGTATAAAGTTTTATTAAGAGTCAAATCAGAAGTTCAGAGCGTTAAAAAAGTGTGACAGTTTGTAAGTTTGTATGTAAGAGGTAATCTCCGACACTACCCATCCGATTTCAAAAATTCTTCCACCGGTATTTATAAAAGACTTTCAGGATGAACATAGGGTTTATATTATCCCGTTAATTTTTTTTTTCATATTTTATAAGAAAGTTAATTTTTTTTAAGTTTGGATGTAGGAAATAATCTCCAAAACTACTCATTCGATTTCAAAAATTCTTTCACCTATATTTAGAAAGCTTCAAGATGGACATCAGTTATATATTATCAAGTTAAGAAAAAAATTTGAAGGATACCAGTTTTGCAACGTAAGTCAACGAAAAAACAGTTAAGCGAATGCGTTTCTTATGAACTCTGCCTTAATGGTAAGACATATATCGATAGAAGATATTGATATTTATATTTATATACAGTATTACCTATTTTAAACATTCCAAGCAATCGTAATTAAGGAGTAAACTCCAGTGGGGCGCCGGAGCTTATACGCACAATGTTTTTTCTTCTACATGTTTTGTACAAAAACTAAACCGATTATCCGAGTTGCAAACTATTAACTAGAAATTAGCATATTTTCGGAATTCATTTCATTCCACAAATTTAAAACTGAATTATTGCATATAAACATAGAATTCTCGACTAACTAACTATAAGTTTTTCACGTGAGCATCGCTGTTTACTCCAGTTCCGAATGTCAGCACAAAGTTACGGTGATACGTGATGCGAATTCCAACATTAAATGCTCGAAGAGCGTTTCCTCTATTGTAGCTCCAAATATGTCATACGGAGTATCTTACAACGAATGCTGAGTTCGTCAAGTGAAAAGAAAGAAAATTGTGTCCCTCAAATTTCCGCAGACATATCCATGATATTGTCAACCCTATATTTCGTAAGTTGCGATACGTGAACAATTTTTTAAATAAATGAAATTGTAATATATTTTTTTCTTTTTGTCAATGTAAAAGAGCGTGTCCCTAAATATTCTCAAATAAACAATGTTTAAATTGAATACTATTTATTTACGTACAATTTGAAAAATATGGTACTTACAAATCAAATTAAATGATTATAAAGAGGATTAACACACGATGTACTCAATATTTTTTACGACATTTATAATAAAAAAATAATTATACTCACTGGAGGAGGATAGAAATTTGGCGCTTTAATATCAAAGGAAAAAATAAAGTTTCTTCGTTAAAGTTCCTTGATGCTGGTAAAGCGAAAGGTAATGATTATGTCCTTGGAAAGCATATAAGTATTCGAAATATATGAAAAATTTCTGTAGAAAATGATGAAGCATATGTTTCTTTTACTTAAAATTATCGAACTATTTAATTAAATTTTACTTTACCTATATTACCTTAAACTGAATATAATTTGATCATCGTAACTATATAGAAAACTATTTATATTTTTGAAAACTTTGCAATACGATTAAATATCTTCTTCTTTCGAGCAATATAAACCAAAAAGGCTCCTTTTCACTAGTCTGTATAGCGCTGATATAGTTACTTTTACAGAAGTTAATCAGAGTTCTTTTTCTTTTAACAGAACGTTTGATTAGATATCGAGTACAAGATAATGAGATCTGTCACTTAGAGAGGCGATTCGTACATTATAATGGAACTTTTCAATCAAGTTAGTGACCGAGGATAAAACAAATCGTGAAGATAAAAGAAAAATATTCAAAGCTTTCTCGATTACAGGTTTAGATAATAAGTATAATAGAAGTTCAAATTATCTACTGAATAATTTACACGAGGATTAAGTTAGAATTCATACGTGAAGTGTTAACTCTTTTCATTGTTCAATATATTAATATATTCATACTAATAATTTCAACACGTATGATCAACACGTCAATTTATACGCAACTTACATATTCAATGAAATATTTTTTTTTAAATATACCTACACGCTGTACAGTTGAAATTAAATATATTTTCCTTCCAAAACTATTCAGGTTTCATTCGTATTTTAAGGAGATTTCAATAGGGTTTTTGGTTAATTTTTGCTGTGAACACAAAATTTCACAGTACTGACCTGCCATAATAGCTTCATGTGCTTCGAGTTGCTGCTACCACGTTTATTGCCCGTGTGTTTGGCAGAGGTTAAAATTAATTCTAGGTTGCATTCGTTTAATATTGTATCGTGCTAACGGTGAATTAGGAACCTTCTGTACTGGTAAATCGACTATACTCCCGCGTGGGGACAGTTGAGATTTTTGCTTGCTTATCTTTAGGTTAGCAAAGATAAGCAAGCAAACACAAGTAATGAAGCGAACAACGAATCAAAAACATCCATTAACTAAATGTGGTAAATTTAGGTAATGAATGTTGTTGATTAGTTATTCGCTTCATTGTTTGTGTTTGTTTTAGAAAAGTTTAATTAAACTTGTTTATTAAAAATTACGAAAGGTGGAATCTGGTAATTATTTTTCTCGGAAAAAATGGAATAAATTTATTTTTATTTCGTTATTACATAATATGCAAATCAATTTCGATCTTTCCGGTAATATATTTGATGATTATTCATGATTAAGATATATTAGCAAAGATCGCACCCATATAATTTTTATATATTTACTAATTTTTCTAAATATATTTTTTTTTAAAAAATGCGTGTCTATCATATTAGCATATTTATTTATATTTGATATCAAATATCAATAGCTCAAAGGTAGTAGAGACATTTTTAACTTTCTTTAAAATATCCCATAAAATGAAAACTTGTTACACGATGTTTACATAGTATAACGTAATATCGTTGCTGCTTATTTTATACGCAAATTAGTTAACTAACTTTTCAATACGCAAATTAGTTTTCGAAACATAAAAACAAAGGGATTGTAAGTAAAATAAAGGTATCCGCAAATATCAATTCGGAGATTATTTTTAAATAAACCATATATGTTACTTTATCTTCAAGAAATCGATATACTTAAAGAGTTTCTAACCTCGAAGAAATTCAAATTAATAATGCATACCGTTTTATCATTGTAACTTGAAGATCTAACTTTATTATTGCATTAAAAAATATTAATATCCCATTAATGGTAACTAAGGTCCCTAATCTAATATGAAAAAAATTTGGGAAAAGACTTGAATTTTGGGAAAAGATCTTGTGTCCATAAAATGTTAACCAGGCATCTTAAAGAGATCTTGTGTTGGAGGGATATCAAAAGAGGGTTGAAATGTATTGTGTAAATAAAGACATGACGCGCGTAATTATCCAGACCTTGTGTTTAGTCCATCTTTCATTCATTGTTTATTCTTTATAAAATGTATGGTAGCTCTTCCATAAAATGTATAGTAAAAATGAATTAAGTCAAATAGACTTGTGCATCTTTAATAATAAAATTGAAATAACATGCATTGACATAGTTAAAAACAAGGGTCATCAAAGAAATGTAAAAGACACGTGACAAGAGCTAAATCGTCACTACGATTGTGAATAATATTTCTAGAAGATAATATGATTTCCAACCGACAACAGTAGTCAGTTACCATGCAAACAAATAATTGATTTGTCAACACAAATCTCACTCCAACATTTGTTACCATAATAATAATTACATTGAAATATATCCTAGATTTAACTCGAACCAGTTATTAATAAATAACTAATAGACATGGCAAGCTACCTGTCAGAACATTATGATAATGGTTTGAAAATAAAATCAGGAAATAAATTGATATAGTTATCAAATCTTGAGGAAAATGGAAGTCAGATGATTATTTGTAAACAACTGCATAATTAACTTAGCAAATATCCAGTAGAAATATATTGGTATAACGGTGTTATTAACATAAAATGTGAATTACATTTTATAAATGTTATTTCGGTTTTACTATGATATATTAAATGATAGCCAATTTCAAATAAATAAACTATTTTTTTTAAATGATTTACTTTTATAAATAAAATCCTCAACCAATTTGTAACTTTGTGGCAAGGCTCTTAATAATTTGACGTAACAACACACATCTATACTTGTAAAAGGACATACCCTGACTGACTGATGGATGAAAACAGAACCGAAGATACTGGATATTTTTAAGAAAATTCATTCTTTAACGTAAGATTAACTAAGAAATTGAATGGTTCATCCTGAGGTATAATTGGTATAAGAACGAAAATAAATTATGATTTCATGGTATTCAACATTTGTCAAATTTTATAACTTGTTTTGTTCTTCATTATTTTTTCGTATTTTCTCTTTAAATCAGATTCATTCCGGAACGACCGTCCTTATTTAGTGCAAATTCAAGTAAACTGTCCAATTCATTTTGGATGGTTAGTGTAAACACGAAATTAATTCTTTTTTTTCACGCCAAAAAAATCATCCGGTATTATTAATAAGAGTGTATCATCTAAACCGTGCAACATTTAATTTTAGTTACAATTTTAGTATATTTTAGTTACAAAATTGTTTAATCGTAGTTGGACTGGAAACCGAGGTACGTTCTAGGTTTTCTGTCAATAAATTGTAGCATTTAGTATTTTTTCAATTACATTCATTTCTTGAAGAAAGGCACAACCGAAAGTTATATTTCTTGTACTCAAATTAAGTGCATTATTTATCGTATATATAAAAAAAATATTAACAAAACAGGCTATGATGACAATTTCTTCTTTATTTAGTATATAAAACACACATTAACTCTGAAACAAAAACACATTACAATAAAACAAAACAGTAACATCAACCAAGTATTTTAATTAAATACGACGTATATTGTATATCTTAACGAAAAAAACTCTTACAACTCAAAAACCTCAGTAATTTCATTTATCTTTCTACGTATCCAAACGTAATCAAATAGTAAACGTTATCAGGGCGCAACCCCCGTCCTACTCTCCCTTGCCCATACTCCCTTGCCAACCTGTGTTTTGTAATAAGTCACATTCAAACAATCGCTGTAGGGTTTCATGTGTTATGGACCATCTTTTTTCGCTCTGCCGACTTGTCCAAACGTCAGCATCTTTTGGTATCTGTGAACTCATACTGTTCTGGAAGCAGAAAGTGAGTTCTTTCCAACAGTTTATTCAGTCCCTAAAAAGTTAAAAGTCTAAAACCATTAAAATTTTAATCTAGAAGTAAACTTAAAATTAGATATTTTAACCTTATGTTGTAAAGTGTTAGCTTAGCCACAATAATTTTTCCAATGATGGAAAACGTTATTATTTTATAAATATTATCGTATAAATTATTTTCATAGGGAAATGAGTATATGTAATGTTTAAAATTTGGTGCAAATCTCTCAATATACAATTGTAGATTAGACTTACATATAAACATAAACGTACTAGAAATCTGTTGATCTACATTGTACGAATATATTTATTTATAATGTGAATATGTAAGGAATACTCTGTATACTGCAATGTTTGATTAACTTCTCAATGATATATAGTATTACTAGATATACAATTTTGTCATTCTATATAATGTTATTCTGTATGCAAATATGAAATATGTGTTCTGCTTCTCCAACGTATCGTGGTAAATTTAAAGCAAAAATAAACTCTTGAACGTATGAATGTTTACTTCTAAAGGTATTGTATAAAAGAGCCTAAATTTTTACCATCTTTTACTCGCTAATCGTCTAGGAACTTGAAGATTATTTGAAATCTTTATACAATTAAACTTGAAATGCTTTGAGTTACTCCTCTTCAAGTTACTACTTCGATCATAAGATAAACTCGTTAAATAAATGCAATATTAACAAGTACGAAAAGGTCGCGAAACTTCAAGGTACTATTAATGATCTCAGTTAATATCACAAGAGATTTCCTAAGGAAGCTCTTACAGTTCCGGCGGAAACTTAAGAAGCTCTCTCGTTAAGAAGCTCTTAATATTACGGAGGTGGGCATTTGATTGGAGAAGAAGCAAAATAAAACGATAAATTAGGTAATCATTTTTCTTCGTTTTATCACTCGATCTATATAAAAATCTATGCACAATAAGTCCATTCCGAATTCTTTATTTAAAATATCGTTGTAAAATTTGTATTATTTCCAATTAGTATCATTTAAATTATCCCTAATTATTTGTTTTATATTCAAAATATATTTCATAAATTTTCTACAAAAAAATAAGCTTATTTAGAATTAATCTTAAAATGTAAAAATCCATGGCTGTATAAAACATATTTAAAAGTTCTATATTAGAAACAGATGTGAAGTAAATGGAAAAATATCAAAACCCAGGGCAGAATTACATGAATCGTCGCTTACGATACCTTTTGTAGCGAAGATTATCAATAGAAAATATTAAAAAAAATTAGTTAAGGACCTGGTATAGGTCATTTAGGGACAGAAATATCACAAATATCTCGCAGAAATCGATATAATCAATTAATTTATATCAACATACTTTCGAACTGGTATGAGGGAATAAACAATTTTAACGAAAATGTCAAGAATATTGCCACGAAGTTTGATTATATTTTATTTCTAAAATAATATTTTACGTGTGTTGTATAGCAAAGTCCCAAACAATATTCTTGACCTTGTTGCATATGTAATTATTGTGAATAACAAATGGTCTTAGTATGTTACATTTTTACACCAGCTGGGATACCCAGCTTCACTCAAGGAGTTGACATGAGATTGTGTGGTAGTTGAAATAAAAGGATAAACTTTAAAATATAAGAGGTAAACATTGTTCTTTAAAACATATTCTAAGTATTTAAAATACTTGTTTATAAACAACACTTTTCATTTTTTTATTCGGGGTCGATAGCAAGCTACGTATGGCTGACAGTGAAAAAAGCAGGATTCTTTGAGATTAATGCCGCATTATTTTAAAGTTTGTCCTTACGCTTTGTTAATTGTAAATCTATAGGCTAAATTGATTGAAAATTGCAGTCTTATAAGTTGGAATGGCAATTCAGTAGAGATCAGTGGTATTCTGGGTATAATAACTTTGTGTCCTTTGTCCTTTCCAGTCATAAGTTCGGCTTCGATGATGTTATTCGATAGCTTTTTGACGATCATCCTTATTCCGTTACATAGTTTTGGTAAGTTGACATTTCTGAGCAATATGATTGGAGAAGCAATTTTCAGTCGAAGGTAGTGTAATAGCATTCCTGGTACTTGCAAAGTCTTGAAAAATTCTGTAGGAAAGTGGACACTTTCTTTAACGTTTACCATCGTGTCGATCGATTTGTATATTTTCTCTTCACCGAGAATTTTCTTTTGACTGTTGAAGTTGATATCGTCGACAACATTATTTTTAGTTGCCAAAATTGCACTATAAAATAGCCACTCCAAATTAGTATATTTGTGAACAAAATTTGGATAAATTTGGTCGACGAGTTCGTTCTCAGTTGTGGCTATGATGCAAAAATCACTGTTGAGTTCAAAGAGGCCGGTCATCTGGTCAGTAGGATATGTGCCTTCACCTATTTATATTTTTTAAGCATGGATTGATTTCGTCTACCGGTGTTAACTTGGGGATAACTGGAAGTGTTTGTCAAAATCTCGTGAGATTATGAGTAGAGTTCATCCCATCACTTCAGGGAGACTTTCCTCCCAAGTCTTGTAATGTTCTGTCCATGGCTTCGAGTAATTTTTTATGTGCAATTTTGCATTCGTCCTAGAGGATAATTTTAGTTTGTTTTAGAAGTTCGCCCCGTCCAGATGCTCTTAAGATTTTACGTAGTGGGAATTGTTCTTCAGCGATATTAAATAGTAGTTATAGGGCGGATAGGGCAGTTCGTCCTCCTTCCACAAATGTGGCAGTAATGTCGGATAATGCCAGTGCAAGAGCGATGTGTCATTTAGCACGTATTTCTGCCAGCAATAGATTTATTAGAAACGTGTTCCCGGTGGCCCCTGGTGCATCCAAGTAAATAATCCCGCCAGTGCTGTTGTCGATCCGGTCCATGACGATGTTGTTATTTTTTTTATTGCCCTTGAGGAATTATTTGTTTTGAGCAATGTATTGAAGTGATTCATTTATGTTGTAGCTTTGTTCCTTTGTAATTTTGAAGTTTAGCTAAAAATAAAATGTACATTATGGTATGCATTTATTCTCAAGAGAATGATAGATGTTACTATCTCATTATTTCTAATATCCATATGTGCTTGTATTATATAAGTTAGAAAATATTACATTTAGCTGAGATTTATACTAAATTTCTCATCAATGTTTATTAAAAAATCTACGAATAATAAAACATGGGGTAATTTCATGTTGCACTTTATTATCGCTAATTAACTTGGAATGTAGTGTGAAGATCTTTACATAAAGTACGTATACATAAGTTAATAGTTTTTGATATTTTACAAATTGCAATTTGTTGTATTGAATATCCATCTAAAAAGTTTTATTACAAATGTGTTTATATGTTTTTTTATTCTAATTTTGCATCTAATCGTTTTTTATCGAAAATAAACATGTCATAAATATAAATATTCAGCATAAAAAGACTCACGCCAAAAGGACGAAATCATAACGAAAGGGCATTTATTTTAATAGTAATTAATATATTCTAAACTTCCAGTATTATCATAAAGGTGAAAGACACTTCACATTTTTAATTATTTATACAGGTTAGTTCTCGAAATAGCAGGTCAAATTATTGGCACTTGTGTGGAACTGATAATACAAATAAAGGAAGCAAAAATTTAAAAAAGAGCAGTAATATAAATATATCATGATTATATTCCCAAGTTAGAAATCGTATAAAAGTGAGAGTGTACCCCCTCATATGTCCACTACAGAAGTAAATTTTCAACCATATACCAGAAATAGACGTTTGTATTTGAAGGTGATAAATCATTTCAAGGAACGTTTCGCAGATTTATTATAAATATATTTATTTGTTTCTTTTAATAATAGCAGTTGGAATAATATAAAGCACTATAACAAATATAAAACAATGAAAATAATATAAATCAATGAAGGAAAATACAAATGAAAACGAAGAACAACATTATAAAAATGCCGAGTTTGTATTTCCTAGGTCAAGAATCATACAAAAAGTGAAAGCGTAGATTCCCACGCCCACCACAGAAGTAAATTTTCAACGCCAGGTGTAACCTTCAATCACAGATCGACATTTTTATTTAAAAGAGACAATTAAATTGGAACACATTAAGTCGCATTAACGTTACAGTCAGGATAAAAACAGAATAAATTTGCCATGTTTTGTTCACATTTCCGTCGTTCCGTTAGTATAACACTTTCAAAACATGCACTTCGACAAGTGATATTAAACGTTGTTCTCCACACCGATGTCAATGGGAAAATAACTTCCAAGTTCCTCTTAAATTTCTTTATTTGTTTTAATTCTATTTTTCCGATATTAGTCATAAATTACAGATTGCTTATGTCGTCAACAAATCAACACCTGCACAGAATATGTTAATGCGATTACTGCTGGTACTGAAATCGTTTTCGGTGGTAATTTCAAATGCTAAAATTAATTCAAGGTTAAATTAGTGGGTCACGTACGCATTGCAACATTATTTATTTCATCTCGTTTTATAGACATCCAATAATGGATCGTTGTAAAATAAAATGTTGTGTTTAATTTGGTCAGTCGTAATGAACATCCAAAATTAAACAAATTCATCATATTTCTCAACTAAAAATAAATCCCTTTAAGACCCGTGAAAACGTGAACTTAGTAATAATATCATTAAATTTCAATTGGGAAATTTCTACTTATCATTTTATTTAAGTCAAGGAAATTTTATAGCCCATCTTAAATTATATGATAGTTTAATTAAAAATATACAGTTATCATTGACGATTTTCGTCTAGTTTTATAAAAAGTAGATATAAAATTGTGCGAACAACCGATTTATAAATTACTACAATTTTAAATATCAAGCAATGCACTAGCAATCACGTATTATTTAATGTTTGCTTTTCAAATATCTGAACGTAATCATTTATTTTCATCTTACAAGCATCATAACAATATGTTAATCTTACACAAAAATACCTCAAAAATATATCACCGAAAATCATATTATTTGCACTGTAAGTATTTATCGATGTACAGCGACTTCGACTTTAACTTCATATTATTTATTTATTACAAAATAATTAATATTCCTTTTATCGAACGAGTTTATTTTCTGGATGTTTTCAATTGGCACATTCAGAAGAATACTTGGTTATGTGGAGATTCCCAACGTAGTTCAAGCCCCAAATTTTGAAGTTAGTTGCAGTACAATGTTGCGATACTGTTGGATCAATAGAAAGTGTTTATTTATACATGATTATCTGAATATCCCACCAGATATAAATCATCATTTTGTTATGAGATCATTTTTGGCATAAGTTTGCATAATTCTCTTGGAACTGACAGCTAGCTTTTACGGATGCCGTTTAGATAGACTAGACTAGGAATACCAAATCTCCTAAAAATCAAAATGAAAGTCTTAGAAGGATTGCGTTGACGAATTGCATATTATGTATTCGTATATACATCGATATTTAAAACACGTGAAATATGTACAGTTACGTTTATCTGCCTATTGCAAGAAATAAATATTAACATAAAACGAGATAATACGACGCCAGTGCACATTACTCGAGGTTGTCTCGCACCCCTAGCTGACCTAGTTCTCAAGATTGTAAATATCGAAATGTCTGTGTCCTAGTTCAATTGTGGCATTGTCATAGGGATGGTAATAATTAACTCTACATACTAAACTTGCTTGTGGATAGAAATAGAGCATCTTTTTCTTATTTCATTAATTCGTCCTTAAGATTTTAAAATGTTCGAATAATACTGGTTTAGATTGAATATCAACTTAAAGGTAAAAAATCTATTTTCTAAACAAAGACAGAGTATCATTGAATTCGTTATCTCCTTTGAAAGATGTTCATTTTAAGAAGTTGCATTTCATTTTCTAATTATGTGTTAAGTCTGAACGTAATTTCACAATTGGTTTAAACCTAAGATCATTTATGAACGTAATAGGCTATCGCAGGAGACAGTTATCAGCCGAAATACATGCTACTGGCGATAAAAAAGTGAAAACAATCATGAAAATATGGTGAATTTTTTTTAACCGAAGACAAAATCTCCCATTGTCGCTTAAACATTAATGAACTCCTTCTTATAGTTTAGTCTTTTCAATAAAATGCTAATTGTTTGAACTCGGAAAATATAAGTTATTACCTATGGTTAAAAGTTGTTTTCGGTGTTGCAAATTTTAAATTAAATAATTTTCATGTTCGTGAGTTCTTATAATTAAAAAAAAAAATTATCTTACTCTGATTGTTTCAGAACTTAGCGCGAGATTATTTCTAAAGCAGCTATGAGAGAAAGCAGATATTCCTCCCTCCATGCGCTTTCCATTCCTGTCGTAGCCAACAAATATTTCGAGAGAGGGGGATCAATTTGTAAACAGTAAATTCAACAGCCAAAACTATATTTTTGGCATTTGACTTCTAAAGAGAAGTATATTTATAATATTGTATATGTAAATAGACAAATATTAACATATGTATGGAAACGACGTAGATGATCTAACAATGAAAGTCGAGCTGGAGCTCAATTTCCATTCTCTCCGATAACCTTCACAAATTAATAGACAAGTTCATTAAATCGTGATTAATATCACATCGTATTGCACAAAAGCGATGCTTTTCATGTCGATTGTATCGCCACCCATCTTACTATCCAGAAAAAAATTTCAACATAATAGATGAAAAATCTCTCTTACACACAACAAATGTATATTATTCAGGTGTGGATGTAGTATTATTCAGGTGTGGTGACCAATAGATACTTCAATCGAGTAGAAACTCTTCGCAATCGAAGATATTTATTTAATATATCTAAGAAACGCATATATTTATTGCAAAGTGAAACGACGAAATTTGATAAAGTCGGTTAAACGTGAAATCCATAAATCTCACATGTTTCACAGCGACATTTTCATAGACAAAATTGAATTTTTCGCAAACACTTTACATCGCATTCTTGCTTCATATATTATTTATAGGTAGATCCGAAGCCTTCGATGTGAAGTACAAGTCCCAAAACCTGTTAAATGTGAATAGAACTCCCACTACAAGGGTTTCGTTTCATCTTAGGTGTATACAGATATTTATATATTCAGAGTCTATACTGTATTTCTGTTAAACTGTTTATAAATATTGGTGTTATTTTTCAATACGTAAATATTTTACCTAGCATACATTTCAAAGATATAAGCGTTGTTGCCTTCAATTTTATAATTTATTAATATCAGTTATTTAACATTAGTGCAATG
Organism: Druceiella hillmani; assembly: GCA_039881145.1. Classification (NCBI taxonomy): domain Eukaryota; kingdom Metazoa; phylum Arthropoda; class Insecta; order Lepidoptera; family Hepialidae; genus Druceiella; species Druceiella hillmani. Next base: position 4,526,980 of record JAYKKI010000054.1, read on the forward strand.
TACAAAATGCATATATTTCCCGTGTTTCTAACATGGACTCTTAACATTAAAATATATTCTTATTAAATTATCAAGTTCTAATTGAATATTATCTCACAATTAAATGAAACTACGTGATGTAGCATTATTTCTACTTTCTTTAAGTTCATTACCACGACCTAGGTTTCGTGGTATTACAACATCTTCAGATCGATAGTCTTCAGTAGAACTTTAAAGATTTTAATGGTAATTTAAAGATTCTAATGGTGAGTACTGAATTTCTACAAAATTAAGGCCAAATATATTCAATATTTAAATATTTCCTTTTAAATTATATAGAAAAACGTTATTCTGATTTCATGTCCTCCGGTTGCGGTTTACGTGATTGTACGCTTGGTAAAGAAATATCAAGTGGTCGATGATTTCAAGAGTTATAAACTTCAAAAACGTATAAGTTTCATTGTGCGTCGTTGGTTATTTACATCTCTTTCTTCTTCTGTTTTCTTCCTTAAACACTCTCATATCTATACAAAGTACATGTCACTCGCACCACTTGATCGTTTTGATTTTTCAAATTATTGCTCATAATTCGACTTTATTATTTGTTTTTACATAAAAACGTAATTTTATTTCTTGACTTGGGGTTTCTTTAAAAGAATATTTGTTTGGTGCAACTCTCACAATATATAATAAATTTCACTTTCAACGTGCAACTTCTTTTTGAAACACACTTTTTTTTCATTTACCAAAGAAAAGAAGTTCGTTATATAAAGACAAGACACGAATGACTATAATTATGACTTGAAAGGATTTGTATGTCAGCGCTACGAGTAGAAAAAAATCAAACATTTATTTCTTTTTCCGAAGCTTCTTATAAAGACAAAGATTATAAAATGCAATGTTCGCAATAAAATAAAAACTACAGATTAGTTAACAAAAAGAAATGTGCACAAAAACTGTCCAATAATTCCAAACAAATATTACCACCATTCTAAAAAGATCTTAGAATTCGATTACTAAAAAACTAACATGTAACTGACCACTCTTTACTGAGACACTGATTTATTTATTTAGTTTTATGTAGCCGTGATGAAAGTAAAGGGAGAGAAAGCGCTGATTATATAAAATTATTTGAAACAGGTATTATTTCTTTTTTCGCTGTTTATGAAGAAGATTTTAGTTTGATTGTTGACTTCAATTTATATTTGATTATTCTTAGTGTAAAAGATTCAACGTAATTTTTTCGGCAAGAAGTTAAGATACCATATGTGTCTAACAAATTCTTAATGTTTTTGGGGGCAGCTTAATAATAACAGTTAAAAGTGTAATGAGATAGTAAATTATATATTTGACTTCTTATTTTTCATAATTGTGTATATTTCATTTCAAAGGAACGTTCTATTTCCACTCACATTTTTTGTTGTTTTTGAAAACAAAAACTGTCTTTAAATTTCATTAAAAATCTTTAAAGTTCAACTATCGAAAGTTTCTCATTACTTTATACTCTGGAAAACTTTGGAAAAATACCTGTAACAAGAATTCTACCAATACATGAAATTGTATCAAGAGTACTAAAAGGTTAAATACATGTACGAAGGAAATAGAGTATTAAGCAATGCAACTTAACAGATTTTGAATTAATCTTAAAGGCCATGGTTCTCTCATTCGTGTTGAATTCACCAATCCGCATTTATTCATCTGACCATATTTATAATCTCTGAAATTCAAATACAAACTATCTTCTAATTTTCTCCGTCGTGCTCCTTTTTACTCCCTGATAGTAGATTTCTTGTTATTGGAAAGAGTTACACTTATTACAGTATGAATATATCTGTTACAACATAAATATTTAATTTCTTGTCCCTTTTTGCTTTAGATTTTTATGAAGTGGTAAAGGCTAAAAAACATTTTCTTATCTTTTTTATGACTACCCGCTGCTTTGCTTTGTAAGATGTAACCAGCTAGTCAAGTAGACTATGATACTAATTGACTTCTATTCCCATCGATAAAATAGATACCAGTGTCTTCCAATGAAAGATCAATGTCTTCCAAAACTTGAATTCGGGGAATAAATGATGCAAATATTAAATTTAAGGTGAAACGCCTGCAATGAGATCGTAGAATAAGCTGAAGTAAGACTTATGTCTCATTTATTATTATTGGAACTTTCCAGTTATTTTCCAGTTGTGACTAATTAATTAACAATAAATAATTAATATTCTCTGATAAAATTACACAAAGGTGTATCAGCAATTGAATACCAAGAAAAACTAGGGAGCTTCGATATAACTCAATTATATCTAATTTTGTATGTAAAATATGCGCGAACTCTGATTATAAAAATCTTCGTTTTGGATTGTCATGTTTGGATTTTCAAGGTACATCTTTTTTTTCTATTAACATTTTAAATATTAATTCATTAGGCGCATGTTATTGGGGTCACAAAGAGTTAACCATACAATTCCAAATATAATATCAATTTGGAACAGATGTGTGAAGTAAACCCAATGTGTCGTGAATAAATTTCATTTGGAGATATCTTGTGTGAGACGAGCGTTTCCTATGCTCAATTATCAATATTTAGTTGCGTAGATATTCTAGATAAAAAGAAGCATATTTTAATCTACTTCACATTCATGAGACGTAAATAACACACTAATGCCATAAATTAGAAATCTCACGAACATTTACGGGTGCAAACTGATTCTATTAATATTATTTTTATTGCGTAATATTTATTACCTGTAATATATTTCATACGCGTAAAGATATGATGAATATTTCAAAATATATATACTATTTTTCATTAAACTTCTAGCATATCCTACAACGTTTTTCACAAATTTTACTTATATTATTTCTTATATCTTACATAAAATTCTGAAAAAAAATTTTGAATGTTTTCTATCTGTGTCTTTTAAAATGTAACCTAACCGCCATTTAGTAGTAAAAATGAAACTCATTCTAATTTGCAAACAATTTTTAGCTGAATACTACAATTTTTTAAAGATTACATTTATAATAATAATACAACTGTAAAAAATCAACCAAACCGGTACATGTAGTGAAACAGCGTAAAATTAATTAAACTTTGACAGTTTTTCAAAGTATGTTATGAATGCGACGAAGTTTGACAGTTTTTCAAAATATGTTATGAATGCGACGAAGTTTGACAGTTTTTCAAAATATGTTATGAATGCGACGAAGTTATCGTGAAAAAAATATTTGGTGGCGAGAAGGGTTCGAATAATTGTGTTTAAAAATATTCGTGTCATTTTTATACTTTGTTTGATTTGGATTTAATTGTGTTAATATATTTATTATTGTATTATACAGAGTTAAACTATTTACTTAGCGGCAGTTTTTTTTAAGGTGCAAGTAAATATATCATTTCTTCGCCGCCACTGCACCACCACTTTATCTTTCCAATTTTATAAACTGTTTTTAATTTAGTTCTTATAAACCCCTTTCGAATAACATATGATATTTATATATATATATATATATATATATATATATATATATATATATATGTGTGTGTGTGTGTGTGTGTGTGTGTGTGTGTGTGTTTGTGTGTGAGTGCGCGCGCGCGCGTGTGTGTGTTTGTGTGTAAATATATTAATTTTTGTTCAGTCGTACTTTTTCTATCTCACGTTATATATTTTTAATATCACAATATCGGAGAAGATTCAATGACGTTTTGATATTTATTATCGGTTATTCCACAGAAATTATAGTTATTAAACCATAACTGTATCAATTTTTAAAAGCTAAGCAAAATTTTTATTTGACACGATATATATCTTACTTTTATTTTTTATTTTAGTCACTTTTTTTCATTTTATTTTGAAACTCATATCATACTTTAAGTGTACTCTCAGTATTAGTAAATATTTTAGCACAATACCCGTTGTATTGTACATAGATAATTTTTAGGTCTATGTAATTTGTGTATTATACATAGATAATTTTAGGTCTATGTAATTTGTGTATTATACATAGATTATTTTTAGGTCTATATAATCAAACTCTATTATCTTTTTCGCCATATTGTCAAACTTTTAACTTGATTACTAGGTATACTTTTTACACCTTACATTAAAGAGGACATCTTCTAAATGGAATGGCCTGGATGACCTTTGCACTTCTTTGTATGAAATTAACGCGGCAGAGAGGAAATTGCGACGCCCGACGTGTTTTGCAGCACGTCGGGTGTCGCAACAACGTTGTTTAACAGCTCTCACTAATACACATTTATTACCTTGATGGAGCACTTTCGTGACTGTTCTGAGAGATCGTAATAATGCTAGTAGCAAACACGATTCAGGTCAGAAAGAATTGCTCATCTGAGAATTTAAAACACATTCAGATGCCTTCTGTCTTGAAAGATATTTTAAGGATTATATGGAAATTAGACGTATTAGAATTTGCTAGACTCGTAAAGGATGGATAAGTCAGTTCGCTCATTGAAAAATTATTTCTTCATCAAAATAGATTCATAAGTTACATCATAACAATTTACAGTCTTATTAATTTATTATTTTCTTATCTGTCATTTTTTCGCATTTACAATAATGTAAGTTTTAGGAAAATACATTTCCGTATCTATACGAATATATACAACATGTATGTGTATATGTGGGTAGATACATAAATATTACTGTGGTGAATTACCTTTAGAAAAAGTTATTTGATGCAAAGAGTTTTATGGCGGCACGATATTTCAGTTTATATGTTCCAGTAAAGTACAAAAAAACCGTATGTTTTAAAATTCATATGAAGAAAATTGTGTACTTGATAGATCAAGTTGAAACTTGACATGTGTTAGTTGGTCAAGCTGAAACTTGATTCCCAACAACACCATTTCTGAACCATATTAAGAATTGTTTACTCTATCCTAAAATTCTACTCAATCTATTGATTACTTTGATGTGCCAATATTCTAACATCAACTCTATATAAAAATACATGTCCATAATTTGTCACTATAGTCTTCTATATGAAAAATTATGGACATGTATATAAAAGTTTCTGATCTTAAGGTTTTATTTAAATTGACGCTTATATACAAAAAGATTTTTCCAATCCTGATTCAACCATACTATCCATACTATCGATTCCATACTATCCATTAGATTGATTAAAATCAAAATTCAAATAAATATAAAATAAATTCTGTTATAAATTAAAAAAGATATTTAAATAATAAAAAACATGATTTCTCAAATACGATTAATCTTCAAGATTTGCCTTTCAAGCACCTCGCAAACGAGGGTACGCAACACAAACACATGCTGGGAGTAATGTAGGGTAAATAATTTATATAAATGAATCTACTTGCGAAGATGTGTCAAATTTACGCAGCGTTTCAATCTTATATATTAAACAATATTCGAGTGCATTATCAAATTCAATTATCGACATAAACCATAATGTCATAACGAGGTAATACGGATTTTTATTAATAAAGGTCATTATAAGAGTGCTACAATTCTTGGACGCACAACTCGTGAAAATCTTACTTTGCATTTTAAATTAAATTACAAGTAATATATTACCCCATTTATTTGTGAGCAAAAAACAAATAAAAGAAATTATTTTAAGTAAAATGAAATGATGCAAAATTAACACCCAATTCTCAAAATATCAAAGCCAACAAAATACCATATCATTAAAATAACATGTTTTGTGGCATGTTCGTGGTTACCAAAACTATAGATTGTTGTTAAATTAGTATCAAGCCAGAAAGTTTTTTCTCGGAAGTTTTGTTGTAATAATACTGAAACGTTTCAATATGATTATTATTGAGATAATGTTAAAAATAAAACAAAATGAGGATTGAATGAAAGTCATAGGAAGTAGTAGCAAAATGAGAACTTAAAACTATGAAATAATTATACCATAATTTTGCATTTGTAACCATATTTTCAAAATTCAACATATAAATATAAAATTATTATTAAATTTTCTAGAATTTTTAATTTTAAACTCTGCGACAACAATGCTATCAAACAACTAAACATCTGTTTTACCACGCTTGTAAGATAACTCCTGTGCCACAATAAAATACTCATTGCACAAGATTATTCAGATCAATTTTTAGAGGTCAAATATTAAAAAATAAATAATGTCAATTTTTTAAAGCAAATATTGATACGAATATTAGATATATTTGAAAATAAATACTTTGTTTTTGTTCACCATATTTCTACATAAAAATATTCACATATTTAGTAAACATTGTTGTACTGCACAGCTATCCTACAATTAAAATAATAATCAAAATAAAACACAATTTAAACTATGCACAGTATGTACCCATTGAACTTTCCATCTAGTCAATTTAAATTGTATAGATATACACAGCACTCATGTTGCACAACACGTCACCCTTATAGCTTTTACAGCATGTTGGTAACGTACCTATAGTTGTTACAGCATGTCGGTAACATACAGTGCAGTAGTAAGCACATGCTTACTGTGCTGGCCAATCGTAACATGGCATACTAATAGCTACAGACCTACTGTTAACATTAACATGTCGGTGACGCGAAACCGTAAGTTTTCCCCCTACCGAAAATCGCTCAACGTCCTAAAGAAGTTTTAATTCCAAAAAATATATTTCATTATTGGAATATAAATTATTTCTCCCCAATACAAGCTGAAACAAGAAAATGTCATCGACTATTTTCGTCCTATATTTTCAAGAGGAACCTGAAAAAATTAACTAGCAGCTTGTGTTCAGTATCGAACCCGCTAATTATTTCCAGAATGTACCACGCAAATTCCATCTAATGAGATCTTAGGAAATTGAAAATATTATTTGTTGTCAAAAGTTATTTTTGCCTGATACAATTATTTTTTGAAAATTATGTGGATTTTAGTATAATTTAGAAGTTATAAAAATATAGGTACAATTTTTTAAACAACTTTACAAAAAGATACACTTGTGTTAGTAGTATTAAAATAATAAAAATTCTTATTTTTAAAAAGTTATTGAAGAAAAAGAATCTTACAACCAATGGTCGACTGGAAATATATCGAAAAAAGTAATGACACAACAACTGTACAGGTAGATGGGATTTGCCACTGTTGCGAGACGAAGACAAATAAACATAACATCTATTATCATAGCACACCCGTAGAAACAAATGAAGAACAAGAGATATTTGTTCAAACTTTATATCTAGAAATTAATATCCAAATACAGAGATAAATTTATTACACTTCAGGAAGAATTGTCATTGTTTTAAAGTTATATTTTATTTAAACAGCTGCTGATAAAGAAAATTTAAAGTGTGTTGCTAAAAACCCTACTTCTTTTTTCTAAATAAAATTATATTTAAAAAAAATTTTCATTTGAAAAGAATCATATTAGAATAATTTATTACAGATAATTTGATATTAATACATTTGTATTATTCCAGCTCTTAAACTTGATTTTATAATGTAATAAAAATAAAAATAGTTGTATAAATTATTAAAATTTGTCGCGTTTGTATACAAAACAGTTCTGTGATTAAAAAGGAAGTAAATGTAAGTTTCGCACATTCGATCGATCGCATTCAATTTTCGATCGCATTAAATTTACTTTAATCTTTTAAAAAGTAAACGCATCTACAATAAATCAAAAAACAAGTAAATTATCTACAATAAATCATCAGCTTTATATTTAACGTTACCTCGATTTACATTAAATAATAATGTTCACGATCTCATAAATTGTATTACGTAGCCATCAACTAAGCAAATTCAATATCCTCTGTTAATATAGGTGAAATATATAAATACTTATTTTTTCTAATTGAACGAAGAAAACGGAAATAGAAATGGAGGTACGATAACATAATACATGGTTACACAAAAGAAAAACCTATCATTTCGCAAATATTCTAAGTCAATTAGCTGAATAACATTTAGGTAATTGTATTACATATCTGAAACAATTCAGTAACTGTCAACTTAAATAAATAAAAAATAAAAATAAAACTTCATATGAATATTGCGCTTTATTCCTGAAACAATCCACGAGGTACGTAGAGTATTTCAGTAAATTTCATTTTACGAGTAAATAATAATATTTGCACAAGTTTCAGTAAACATTTCTGCGTAATGTTAGTCATTTAGTGTAAAAATAACGTTCATTTTCATTAAATATTTACACTTCACCCGGTAAATTAAAAAACATACACTCCCAACATAACAACTTGACTGTAAAAAATAACTTACAAAATAATTCGTCTGAATCTTTAAGTAACGTGCAAACTATATTCCATGTTTAAAACGTGTGTTTGTGTGCATCTGTGTGATAAATTGCATCGGTAATTAGAGGGATTCGAATATTTATATACGAAAAATATTCTTGCAATTTAATGTTTTGTTGAATTCATATTTAATTATGATACAAATGAAAATTAAACTATGTTCATTTAGCCTCTAGGAAGAATTTCCTTTCCTAAATACATTATTAAAAATATATAATATATTTTCAAAGGCAAAAAATTAAATGTCCTTAACAAAATAAATGAATCTGAGTTATGTAGATTGTGGACTATTAAATTTACTTAATATTGATTGCAGAATGTTATCATATTTCTCTAGTTAAACGGTCATCATTGGCTCAATTAATGTTCCACAACTCAAAAAAGAAAAACCTGTCAAGTCCTCGCACTACGTATGTTCCATGTACACTTAGGCACTTATAAACATTGCAAGATACAAAATATTTCTTTTAAACTATTTACGAATATTAATTTTTCAAAACGTGAATGCATTGCTCATTCATTTTTTAGCAGGCATAAAAACTTGTTCATATCTAAATATTAACAAACATTTATATATCTCAGCTTCTGTTGGCCACAATATTTTTCCCAGATATAAAAAAATTATATTCTAAAATACAAAGCTATTTTCGCAATTGATTTAAATCACTCGTGTGGAGTTTTTGTACACTTTTCCCAGACTCAAAAACACGTCATAAGTCGGTCGACTATTACTCGTAAACTAGTATTTTTTGTTTAATTGTGACAATTTTTTTTAAATTCCATTTTATATACTACTATTTTGAATAATTTCAAAAGCAACATTCAAAAGCAGCAGATTAGCTGGTAGGAGGGGACATGTGACTAACATGAATGATTTTAACTTTAAAGATTTGACTTTTTGAATTTTTGACTTTAAAGATTAATGTTTCATAAACGGATCCCTCTATTCTCGAAAAATTGTTTATGATACAATTCATTGAAGACTTATTTAACGGTACAATGGATTATGCAAAAAATATTCACTCCACGATTTACATGTAGGAAAGGTACCTTAATATTTTTTTAAGAGATGTTATTTCGTAATGTTCATATGTATAAATAAATGTAATTATACCAAATTTCAACTGTCACAGGCGCTTTCCTCAAAAACTTCAAAATTGGCAGTTTTAGGACATACAAACACGCATAAGGCTCTTAAAGTTCTTCACAATACGTTTGAAGTAAAAAAATGTGAGTTTGGTTGCCGCAAGAACTCAAACCCGCAAAAAGAGGCGAGAATAAAGTGTTGTCTAAAATAATAAAGATTTAATTAAATCATGATAGAGAAAAAGAAGAAAATTTGGCTGTTGCAAAATAAGTAACCACCAATTCAATTATAGAAACTACGATAATTAGAAAAATTATCACTGTATTGTTTACTAGGTCATATATTAGAGAACGAATAGTATAAGGTAGTCTTTTAGCAATAGTTTTGAATACTATAGTACAATATTACAGTCTCCTGGTACAAAAACGGAGGATTACATGAAGCTCTTCAGAAAACTAATTCCGATTTAAAAATGAATATCTCCTCCATGACATCAAACTGTTCCAGATTTATAAAATTCAATAATGCATTCTGCCCATAGCCCGGACTTTGCTAATGTGACTTGGCCCATTTTCAAATTGTCCAAGAAAAAACTGAAAAAATGGAATTTGTACCGATACCAAGCTATTGAAGGCTTTGGACAAGTACTGTTTAAAACTAGAATAAAGTAAAAAGAAATATTGATAATTGGATTTTCATGCGAATAAATGCATAATTTATACATTTATTCGCAAGTAAAAACCAGTCATTTATATTATTTCCTAATTGAAAGTTTGAAAAAGTATAATTGTAAAGTAAATTTTATCCAGTGTCTTTCGTATGGTGAAAAACAACAAGATTTTTTAGAATTACGTAGTTTGGAAACACATAAATAAATAAACACACATACAAAATATTAACCCTTTCGGAATTAATTTCATCTTATTAGATTAATATTGAATTATTGCATACACCTCTATACAATTCTCGACTAACTATACGCTATTCACTTGAGCATCGTTGTTTACTCCAATTCCGGATGTCAACACAAGGTTGCGGTAACGCGTGATGCGAATTCCAACACTAAATAGTCAAAAGAGCGCCTCGGTGAGTATAATTGCGAATATGTCATACGGCATACCATACAATCAATACTGCGTTCATCAAACGGAAAAAAATTAAAATTGTAGTCCTCAAACTTCCACACACGTATTCATCACATTGTCATCTCCGTATCTCGCGAGTTGCGATACGTGAACGAATTTTTTATTAAATGAAGTTGTGATGTATTATTTTTTTTCTTTTATCAATATAAAAGAGCGTTTCTCTAAACATTCTCAAATAAACACTTTTTTCAACTAAAATTATTTGCTTACGTACAATTATTCAGTGATTATAAAGAGGATTAACCCAAGATGCACCTAATATTTTTCTATGACATTTATAACACAAAATGAATTATATTAAGTAAGGAGCGATAGAAACTAACTAAATAGGTGCTTTAATATCATAAAAAAAAAGAAAGTTCCTTCACAAGTCTGCTCTTGATGCTGAAAATACGAAATATGATCATTATGTCCTTAGAACGCATGACATTTTTTTCTATAAAATGATGAAGCATGAGTGTATTTATTTAAACTTATCAAATTATTGTAGGATAAAAAATACTATAATTAAAATTTATTTTATATTATTTTAAACTGAATATAATTTGATCGTTATAACCATAGAGTAAGCTATATATGGCTTTAAAAATTTTGCAATACGATTAAATATCGTCTTCTTTCGAGTTCAATATAAACAAAAGAGGTTCCTTTTCAATAGTCTGTATAGCGCTAATATAGTTAGTTTTACAGAAGTTTATCAAAGTTATTTTTCTTCTAAAAGAACATTTATTTAGATATCGAATCCAAAATAATTAGATCTTGTCACTTAGGGAGGCTATTCGTATAGAATAATGGAATTTTTGATCAAATTATGGGAGGGGAATGAAGCAAATTGTGAAGATAAAAAGAAAAAAAAATCAAAACATTTTCGATTCCAAATTTAGTTAGTAGAATAGAATTTGATTTATCTATTGAATAATTTCTACGAAGATTAATTTTCATTTCACATTTATTTTAAACATATTTCATTGTGAGCTCGCAAATAGATCGTCCAAATTACTTATTATATTGCTTAGCTTTATTTTTTCGGTAAGAACAAAATACTACCTGTATTTTGTTGAATTGAGAACTTTCAATAATTTTTTTACTAAGTTATATTTTATATTAAGTTCAAAATTAATGTCAAAATAAGATGATCTTAATCCAATGTTTACATAATATAACGCATCTTGCCCTGCAGAGAATAAAGTTTGCACATTGCGTGAAGTGTTAATTGTAACCATAGATCAATCTATTGGATTATACGCGACGTACATAATCGACCAATTTTTTTTTTCAAATTCATCTTTCATAATAAAACTTACGAAATTAAATCTAATTAACACTTGTGAAAAAACGATTCGTACGATTGTATCTGTGGTTTGGTTAACACTTGTGAAAGAACGATACGTATATATAGTTTATGCAAAACCTATTTTCTTTAAAAAAATATTCAGGACTCATCCGCATTTTAGGAAGACTTCAATACAATATTAGTCAATTTTAGTTTTGAAGACCTTTAAATTTCACATATTCACCTGCCAAAATAGCTTTAAATGTCGCTGCCACAACAATTATTGTCCATGTATTTGGCAGAGGGTATAATTAATTCTAGATTATATTCGGTTGACATTACATCATACTATTGATATATTGGGAACGCTTTGTACTGGTAAATTAATTACTCGCCCACGTGGAGACTGTTAAGACCATGTCGGTCAGTAACCATATTTAGTTGAAGGTGTTTGTGAATCGTTGTTGACTTCACTGTGTGTGTTTACTTTAAGAAAATTTTAATAAAATAGGTTTTTAGACCACTACGAAAGATGGAGCCTGGTTATTATTATTCTTAGAAAGATAAAGTGAAATGACTTTGTGCAACTTTTTAAATTGAATAGTCGCTTTGTTATTACATAATATGGAGATGAAATTCGATCGACCAGCCGGCAATACCTTCACTAATTCAATATTGTAGTCATGATTAAGATATATTGGTACAGGCTGCAACCGTATAATTTTTTATATATTTACCAATTTCTCTAAACGTATTTTTTTTTAAGTGCGTGTCTATTATATTATCATATTTACATGTATGCGATGCTAATCAGTAGCTCAAAAGTAGTCGAGAGGCTGATAGCATTATTTAAAAATATCCTTTAAACGAACCCTTGTTAGATGAAAATTACACAATATAACGTTATGTCGTAGCCGCTTACCCTAATTTGATTATCTAAATTTGGTTTCATAATATAAAAAGACAGAGAGTGTAAGCAAAATAAAGTTTTCTATAAATATGACTTCGGAGATTACTTATAAATAAACCATATATGTTATTTTATCTTCAGGAAATAAATACATTTAAAGTTCTAACCTAGAAGTAATTCGAATTAATATTTCATAGCGTTTTAGGACAATTTGTATTAAATAGGATAATTTCCCGTTAATGGGACTTAGAATCTCTAATCTAATATGTAAAATGATTCGGGCAAGGACTATACCTTCATCCACACCGCAACAAGCCAAAACTCCAACCTCCACAAATTTATGTTTAATGTTTTAGCTCAGAAAAATATAAATGTCTAAATGGGACAAGTTCTCTTTAGGTCATAATAGTAATCGTCATATTTCAAATAGTTTTGTTTAGATATGATTAGTACAAATTTAAAATTTAAATATTTTTAAGTTAAAAAGTAATTATCATTAGTTTTATGTTTGAACTGGGGGAGATTGTAAAAAGTTTGTAAAAGTAATAAAACCTTGTTGAGGGAATAAAATCTTTTCTTTTGTTCATCTTCTCCTTACGTTCGTAAAATTTTAAAATGGTAGTCTTAAGTTAGAAGGACATCAATAGGGGGTCGAAACGTTTTGGGTATATAAATACATAATGCGCAAATTTCGAAACTAGTGGAAATCACACTCCGAATGTTTGTATAGGTACAAGCACATATTTAAACTTACATAGTATTTACAATAAGTTATTTATTAGTAATAAATTTGCTTCTAAGCAGGTAAATATATTGCGTAGTGTATATTTCGCAGGCATAAAAACTTTTCAAAAACTGAGATGTAATATTACAGCTATAGCTTTTTTAATAAGCCTCTACTAAGTCTTCTTTGATCATTTGTAGAAGTTTCAGAAGAGGGAGAGACAGTCCTTTGGCTGAGTGGATATTTTAAGCAATGTCACTAAAACTATCGTCTAAAAGTTCTGGAAAATATAGCATAAGATTCCACGTGGTTCGTCCTTTCAATCGATATCTAAATCGACACGAAATTGAATTTTTAAAAAATAACTGCACGTGAAAACCTACTTTGGCCCTCACATTATTTTGAAATAAATATTTTTGAGTGTTGGTATAACATATGTAAAGATGAATATATTTTGCCGCGTGAGGTGTTATAAAGGAGACTGCCTTATAAAGTCTTATGAGATGAGTGTCTTATAAAGGTTCGAGATACGGAATCCTAAAGACTTTGATAATCATCGGCAAGGTATTTAATGGCTAACACGGCACGAACTATTAAAAAAATCAACATTTATTCACGTGCGATTATAACAACTATATTAATGAATTAATTTCACATTATTTTTTTTTAATACATTCTGCATTTGTAGTTTCATTTAAATTGCGTACTATAATTAAGAGCATGCTATCTTAATGGAATAGCAAATAAAAGTAATTAACACGTGTATATCTAAACAGTGCACCTGTTAAGAGTCTACTCCCTTAAAAGAAAAAAAAATATCGGAGTCAAGTTATCTAAAGTTTTCTTTATGTCGCTACGTATCTACAAGGGATATATATATGTATATATATATATATATATATATATATATATGTATATATATATATATATATATATATATATATATATACATTTCAATGTATTAGTTTAAATCACAGATAGTATTGGAAGGGTATTCTATCAACTATATTTGGTTAATTTGTCATTTTAAAACTAAAATCAATTATGTACTATCACGATACACACATAGTTAATCATAGTTAATGTGTTAAATGTCTTTCACAATATACAGATAGATAAACGAAAAAAAAAATTTAAGTCAACCAATAAAATAACTTTTGTTTTTTGAACTATTAACCGCATCAGTTTAATAACGTTTATCTAAATATGTAAATAATTTGTAGCGTATCAAGCTTTTTAACACACTGCCCGCAATTAAAACTGAAAATATGAAATAAAGTCAGCAAGTTTTAAGCAGCCGATCTTTATTCAAAACTGTCTTCACCCCGGTAAAAGTTTATCAACACTGAAACGTTTCGACGAAGCAGATTTATATTTTCTCATCCGTCACTTAAGTTAAAAAATAACCAGCTTTAAGTTTTCAGAAAATTTTAATTGCTTTTATATGCTTGAACAATTTTTAAAAAACAGCGCTGTGCGCAGAAATTAAGTTGTTTGAAAGATAATCGTATAGTAGGAAGTATATACTATATTAAAGCGATTAAAGATCATATGGCTTGCATTCAATGAAATGAAACGTGACAGGCGATATATATATATATATATAGATATATATATATATATATATATATATATATATATATATATATATAGATATATATATATCGCCTGTCACGTTTCATCTCCCTATAGAGTGACATTCATTCAGAATTGTTTTTGACTTCCTACTTAATAGACGTTTTACTGTAAAGAATATTCGGGCGTACGCGTGGAGAATAGCAAAAAACGTCACTAGGAAACATTAATTCCTAACCTAGAAATAATATTCAACAAAAAAATATTAACAATATGATCGTCGCTCATCAGAAAACATATTATTTAAATTTTATCAAATTCTCGCAACTAACAATAATTCACCAACTGCATGAAACAATTACGTTTACTGACCTGGTAATACAAAAACGAATCTCGTGAATTTTTGCGGCTCTTCCAGCTAATGATGATATGAACAAGCTCCAAAGAGTGCAGGATCTTGTTACCAAAGCCAGCTGCCTAATGAAGAAGACGCACAATACGACGACTAGTCGTCGCCCGCAGGAACAGTCCACGTCCAGTTATTTTTATTCTCGGTTTGAAGCGTATTCAGGCAATTTAAATAAGAAAACGTTCAGAATCAGTGATTGGTTATTTTATTATCTTCATATTGTTTTACGAAAATTTTTCGTCACAAATACCTCACGGTTGTAGAACTTTCTCAAAGTGTTACATTACCATTTATTTACATCAAGAATCAGAAATGCTTTCGCGATAATCTATACTCTTTGTTAACACTTTTCGACTGAATACAGAGAAATCTTCAAGCCAGAATGTATAATTGATATTCTGACTTTCAATTATTTACCAAACCTTTTTTGACAAGAGTTCAAAATTCAGTTTTGCCACAGCAAAAATGTGAATTAGATATTCCTGCTGCAAGAGAGTTTGATAAGAACTTCACGGCAAAGATGTACAATTTATACTCTCGCCACCTCAAGATATTAATCAGAATTGATCAATATATGATGTGTTCTTGTAAAGAACTTCAAAAAGACTAAAGAAAAACTTCACGGCAGAAACAAGCGTACAAATAACATTAAGCAATTTACAATTTTCAAAATAAAATAAAATAGAACAATTGTATTCTTTCGAGAAAGTTCTATAGCTTACAAAATCATTTTGTATTTCATTTAAAATTCAATTCAATAATTTTAGCAATAAAACATTGCAAGCCATGCAAAAAACGTTAAGACAGATTCAAATTAAAAAATGAATGCCCTCTGTGGGCTGTTTGTAGTAAGCAGCCCACAGACGGCGTTTAATTATAATAATATTAAATTATGTAATCATTTGACAAAGCGTCAATCAAAGCTTTAAATGTCGTCGATCATACAGATGGCGATAAATATAAATTACTTTTTTAAGAAAGTTCATTAATATTTTGAATAAATAATAATTCTCATGGAGTAAATAAATAAATATTATATATTTCTAAATTACCACAATTTTAATCTAAAGAATATATCATGATAATGTAAAAAAAGAAAATATTTGTTCAATACTGGTATATCCATAAACAATTTGATTAAATGGATATATGCGTTTATCAAAATCTTTGCCAAAAAAATCTTTTGATAAAAACACATATATAAAAATACATATACACTATAATTATGGTTCAAAAAAGAGCCGAAACTATTGTAAATTTCATTTTTAAAGTAAAGAAATAATAAAAAGGTATATAATGATTCATCCAGAGTGATAGCTGTAAGCGCAAAAATGAAATATGATTTCACCGTACTCAGCACTTGTCAAATTTTATTTACATTTATTGAACTTGTTTTGTTTTGTTTTTTGTTTCTTTGTTTTCTCTCTGTACCTATATCAAATTCGTTCCAGAACGGATGACTTCATTTATCGTCTATTGAAATGAAGTAACTAATTCATTTTGGACGATTCGTATAATTAAAAGATGAATTCATTTTTTCTTTCACTTTGACAGAATCATTCGGGATTACTACCAAGAGTAAATCATCTAAACTTTTAAATTTTACTTTTAATTATAATTTAAATTTTAAAATTTATTTACACAAAAATTTAACGAAAACCCTACCAATCACGATTACAAATTCTAAGTTATCTATTAACAAAGTGTAGCGTCATTAATTTTCTTTCGATTTTACTCATTTATTGAAGAAAGTCATAGCGATTTGTTGCAGGTGATGGCAATAAAATGTACTAAAAGTTATATTTCTCATATTTAAATTAAATGCAGTATAAATCCTGTATTAATTTAAAAAACAGGTTTTATGATTTATATTTAAAAATTACTTACCGTGCATTTGAAAGAAAGAAAACAATGCTTCTTATGAAAACGTTAAAAGAGAAAAATTTGACAACATCGAAATTGAGAACGTTTGCCAAGTAGGTATTTTTAATTATTTTATCCAAAGATGTTGTATTATTAGATAAATTATATTAAGTTTACCGATTTATCTCAAAATCAGTACGCGTTTTTCTAGTGCCAGCATAACGTATAATAAAAATTGATAGAAAAAGTTGCTTGCGCACGTATCGAAGATGTACTTGCTCCTAATCACCGTCAGTAATAATTGTTTGATGTAGTTTGTCACGTGCATTTGCAATATGTCTCTGTTCATATTTTGAATCATCAAAAACAAAAGCGATCTGGTGCTTTTGATAATTCATGGTACTGTAGATTGGACTAATATGTAAATCAAAAATAATAAAAAGTCGATATTAATTTAATCGATATTAACAGAAATAAAAAACCTGTCAATATTTGACTGAAACTAAAACATTGATAGCACTCATCCTGCTTCATTTCGAGCTTCGTATTTCATACTATAATTTCATACTTATGAAGATCAAGAAAAACATAATTTGTGAACATTTTGGCCAAGTTCTTACGGTTGATGCAAATAAAAGTTGTTTGATTTTAATCAAACATAAAGGTAGTTTGACTAATGCCCCAAATGATCTATGCATTTATAAACACACGGAAGAAGCGTTTCAGCAGTATCTAAGAATCAACGGAGTAAAGTTGGACAACCTAATAACATGCACAAATAACGATGAATACTTTCTATATAAAAATTCGAGTACATCATGATTGTAGAATAGTTTCAGTGTAATAAAAAGTAGAAACGTCCGAAATGTTTAAAATAAAGTTGTTTTACTATAAAGTTTTATTAAAAATTTCGGACGGTCTCATACAATGTACTTAAATTACCTTACCTTAATTTAGCTTACCGTACCACACTATATTTATTTCACCGGAAGGTCTTGATGGTTATTTATTGGTATTTGTGTGAATTATAAGTATATTTCTTTCCAAGTCTGTCTTTTATTTTAAAAATTTATAAAGTAACGTTAATAGAATAAGTAACTATCGCCTCCGCTCTGCAACCAGCTGCTAGCCATGGCGACTATAGGTGAAACCTCCTACCGTAAGAGAGAGGCTTCTTCCAGCAGTGGACAATTATCGCTGTTGATCTCAAACCTGACAATATTTGCGGAGATTCCTATATTGTTAATTCTGAACAACGCTTGTTCTACGACTTTTGGGAATTCATAAAAAAATTACGTTTTTCCATGCGAACTTATCATCTGATCTTAATAATTTGTATGAGGAATGGATTTTTTTTGGCGAATTGTCAAAAGTTTTGACACAGAAGTTGTTTAGTCTTAGGGGCATAGATACCTCTGTAAATATTGCAAGACTTAAGATTAAGGTCTGCAAGGTTTGGCTGTGGAGAATGAAAGAATATTGCATTGGTGGCGAAGATAGCACAAATAGCAGAATCTAGCATAAGTAACGGTGTGCGAGTTTGTCATTAACAGTATTTTTCCCCTCGAGTGATACATAAAGTTCTGATTTATTAAAAACAATGCATAATGCGTAATAGCTTCATCAAAACTTGTGTCTGCTTATTTTTTTGTCAATAGAGATGTACACTCTGAAAACAATATATCTGTAGTCAGTAATGTAGAACCAAAATGAAAACATTCAGTTTATTTCGATACAATACAGTAGCTATCTTCGTCTCTTTCTGCCTTATCACAACTTTTTGGTGCTAAAAAAGATAGAAAATAGTTATTAGGATCTTGATAAATTTAAATTCGTCTGTAAAATAAAATTATTTTGCCATAATCAATTACCACAAAGAAACATCCACTTTGTTACTCTAGTTTTGTCACTTATTTGGCCATAGAAAAATGATACACCAATAGAAAAATGACCATGAGGCAAAATTTGATCAGAAAGTGTTCTCTGCGTTATACTCATTTGTAGTTTAATAAATTATTGAAATTATATATTTTATATGATTACTTTGTCGGTAACTTTTTACAATGTTATTATTTTTGTAACACTTTAAGAAAAAATACAAGAGAACAAGCAATAGCCATAGCTTCAACCTTTCAGTACTGAAATCACCAGATCTTTTCTTTTATTGACACTGAAGTGTGAAATATCTCTGTAGATTATAATTAAATACTCAGCTTCAAATATGAGACAATCGGTTTTATTAGCAATAATTCTTTACAAATATGAATATTTTTAGGCTGTATTGAACCATTGAATCAAACTAGTAGCTCAAAATAAACTACTGGTTATAGGATTATTGTACTGTCTCTTGTATTTTATTTAAACGATTCATACAATCCACGATTCCCAAGCTACGAGTTACGAATCCATTGTCACTTGATCATTTTATCGGCTACAATGATCTGCTAGAATAAATTTCATCAAAATAGAATATTATTTTATACTTAACATTGCATACCTAAAATTATGTCCGATGTTTCGAGGTGGTTAGGTACCGCCATGCTCAAATAAAGGAATTTTAATAGGCCCAGTTTTAAGTTCGTTTTAAAAAAATTAACCTAACAAACCTTAAAACGAAAAGGAAACTACCTTATAAGTATATAAAAAGATATAAATAGATGGAACTGGGGCACATGTATTCACCCAGCTATTTCGATATAGATTCTAGTTACGTATTCGATAGATTTTTGTAGACAGTTTTATTCTGAATAGCACAGGCAACGGCCTACAGCGACACAAGCAAAAAATTATGGAACAAACGAACGCAATTTACATAAATTGTAACATCATGGTAACTAGAGGCCAGAAAACGGATACTTATGACTGACTGTCAATCATTATAAAAACGCCCAACGGATTCGACTCACCGGTATCTACCATATCTGCATTATTTTGCGTTTGGCTCTGTAATTAGAAAAAAACTATAGCCTACTGCAATATACGACAATACAATGAAATTGTTTGAATTTTGATTTCCTGCTGAATATCAAAAACGCCTAAACGATTTCACTTATCTTCTGACGTTTACGGTTAGAACGTTAACGTAATCAAATAGTAAACGTCAGCAGGGTGCAATACCCTGCCCCACTCTTCCCCACCCATGCCGGACCAAATTGCGTTTCAAATAGCTTCCATCCAAAAAGTCGCTGTAGGGTATTAACATGTCCCGGATCATATTTTTCTTTCTGTCGACTGGTCCAACCGTCAGCGCCTTTTTGTAAAGAAGTACATTCCGCTCGTATTGTTCCAAGGGATATGCATCTGGCTTGCACTCGCACATATATCTATCAATCCGTATCGAAATATAGATTCGTGGACAAATATCCATCCGGAAGTATAAAATAAGTTCTATTGCAATAATTTATTCAGTCCATAAAAGGTTAAAAGCTTAAAATCTTTGACAGTTTCAGTATTAACGGTTTTGAACAAATAATGGTGATTTTTTTATTCCAATGGTGAAAATGAATGATTACGTTCAGATATTTTCATTTAATTTAATTATAAACCTACAATTGTGCCCAAATTTTAAAAGTCTGTGTGTGTGTATATACTCAAAAGATTTTAATGAGTAATCAGTCAATAACAAAATAATCACTTTTGTATGACCTTAGTCGTATGAATCGTTTAAACTATATGTTTGAAATTGAACATTTTATGTAATTTAATTAAATACAAGAAACAAACTTTAGAGCTACTTTTGAAACGGATTCAGAGGTTTTGAAATTGTCTCAATTAAATTCGCATACAGAAATAACGCAAAATTGTGCCGCAGTCAGTTTGCTTAAAAACTTAGTCTAGGCAATGTTATGTGCTTAAAAACAATTTTGTAATTTTAAATATATTTATTGTCATAGTGAAATAAATGCATATAACGTTTAAAATTCGATTCAAACTTATCAATAAACAATTACAGATTGTATTTTTACATCAATATAAACGTACATTAAATATGATGATCTATATTACAGGTGCATCTTTATTTCAAATGTGTGTGCATGTGTAAGGAAATGTTCTGTATATCGCAATTCATGATTAATTTCTCAATGAAATACATACAATATCTACAAGTTGATTATTTTGAATGTTTTTAGAAGGATGTAGCAATCTCTTTAAACATATTTAAAATATTTCTTAATAATATATAATAACTTTGTTTTACTTGTCCAAATTTACTTAATAATTTTTTTAAATTCTAAAATGTTTATCAAATCCTAAAGATTTCAGTATTTACTTGTAAATGTATTATTCAGAACAGCCTAAATTTTCACTTTATTTTATTCGATAACCGCCCAGAAAATTGAAGATTATTTAATTCCTTCATACGATTAAACCAGAGACGCTTTGAGTTTCTCCTCTTCAACTTACTGCTTCGATCATAAGATAAACTCTAAACGCAACATTAAGAAGTTGGAAACTGTCGCGAAACTTCAGAGCACTGTTAATGCACTCAGTTAATCTCACAAGAAATTTCCAACGGAAGCGCTTACAGTTCCGGTGGAAACTTCGTTAAGAAGCTCTTAATATTGCGGAAATGGGTATTTGATTTGTTAAAAGACAAAATGACACGATAAATTAGGTAAGCAATTTTTCTTCCTTTTGTCATTCCCATTCAAAATAAATTGATACTTAATTCGTGATCAAAAATATCGTCGCAAAAGTTATGTTTTTTCTTACTAATGTCAATTAAATTCTTTCCATTTATATCTTTAATTTTTAAAATATATGGAATGAATTAATTTAGAAAAATTGATTTGTTGAGAATTAGTCTTAAAATTTGATAGTACGTAGTTACATCAAGTATACTATCAATTTACCTTCCGAATGGCATGAGGGAATAAACAATTTTAGCGTAACATTGTCACGAAATTTTGGTAAAATTTTATTCCTCAAATTTTATTTACGTCGATGGTGTAACAAAGTCCCGAATAGAAAATGGTTTTTGGCCCATAACATTTTTTCATTACGACAATTATATTTTTAACCAAAATGTTAATGTAAAATAACAAACCAATCAGTTTTAATTTTACATGATGAGCTTTTTTGTGAAAAATGTATATTTCATGAAAAATATTTCTGTGAAAAATATATATCAGTATCCATTTGTGCTTGTATTATATACGCCGGTAAAGGTTATTTATAGCTTACTTTTGTACTTGAATTCTAAACAATATTTAATAAAAATCTGATAATAATTGAAAATTGGGTAATTTAATATGTCACTTGCTAACTAAATCGAATGTATTGTAAAGATCTTTATATACAAACATGAACGCATAAATTAGTAGTCCATGATACGTTGCAAATTGCAATATGTATTTTTCAATAGCTACTTCAAAAGTAATATTATTAAAAATAATTTAGTTTTAGGTTCTGATATTAAATTCACCTGGCTTTTCAAACCAAAAATAACCATGTCAAATATAAATATATAGCATAGGAAAACTCACACGAAACAGGCCGAAGTCATCATAAAAGTGCAATATTATTATTATTGTATTGTAAATTTTTGCTATTACCACAAAAGTGAGTGACGCTTTGAATTTTTAATTGTTTATACAATTAGTTGTTGAAATAGAATTTATATATATTTTTACTAATAATTTTATTTACGTCATAAAAATGTTATAATCCATCTTAAATTGTATAACGCTACTAAATATCTTTACTGATGTACAACGTTATGTTATAGAAGACGTATTCTAAGTTCCAAATTTTCAAGTCGATTCCAGTACAATGTTGCGATAACTGCTGTGTTACTAGGCAATATTTATTAGTTTATGATTCCATATCATAAATTAAAAAAAAAAAACATTTTTTGGTATAAGTCTACCTAATTTACTTTGAGCTAACTCCTAGTGTTTACGGTTCTCATTCAGGTTCTTGGTCTCGTAAATATATCGGTATTTAAAACACGTACGTGTAAATGAGCAGTTTTTTGCACCAAGTTAATAACATTGTACAGGTATAATATAATTTGACATGTACAATAAAATTACCTGCCTTTTACAAGAAAGAAATATTAATACACGAGGTTGATTTTACAAGAGGTTGTCTCGAATATCCCTAACTGGTCCCTTCTCAAGATTGTAAATATAGTATTGTTTATGATCAAGTTCAACTGTAATATCCCCAGTTGAACTTGATCATAAACAATACTAGTAATATACAACTGTACATACTAAATTTGATTCTACATAGAAATAGAACATCTTATTCATATTTCATTAAATCGTACTTGAGTTTTTAAAACTTTAGTAATTGGCGATACTGATATGTTAGAATATTACTAGTTTAAACCAAATATCGGCTTATTCAAAGTTAAAATCGATTTCGTAATCAATGGCAGAGTACCAGTAAATTCTCACTCATAATCTCCAATATAAGGTATTCATTTTAAGAAGTTACACGAGGTTGTCTCGAATTTTCATTTTCTAATTTTTCGTGTATTCTTAACGTGATTTCACAATTAGTTTAACTATAAGGTCATTGATAAATGTAATGGTGTATTAGGGACCAGTTAGCAGCCGTAATATAATGTTATTAACGACAAACTAGTAAACATGACCTTAAAAATATGGTGACACTTTTTTTAACCGCAGTCTAAATCTCCTATGCTTTTTATTATTGTAATTATATGTTCAAGAATTGTAAATTTTAAAGAGTGCCAAGAAAAAGGTTTTCAAGAAAATAAGAAATAGACGAACTTTAAAAAGCAAATTACAAGACATTTACCAGATCTACGCTCTTTGAAATGAAATACATAGAACCGAAACCAAGTTATTGATTTCACACTACAATAAAAATGCAAGTAGTTTGTTGTAATAATAACGAAATTGACTGTTAAATTGGTGACAAAGAATAAATCTACACATATTAAATATTAGCTAATTTTACCTTATAGTTTCCTTTTTTCAGTAAATTATAATATTGTTGGAAATCTGCGAACATAACTTATTACTTCTATTAAAAACTGGTTTTCTGTGATGTGAACTTTTAACGAAATTATTTTCATACCCATACGTAAGTTCTTGTAATTCTCAGAAAATTTAATTTAAACTCAAAGAAAAAGAATGAAAGATGCTATTTAAAATACCTATGAAATTCCTCACCCCATGTACTTTCCCTTCCTGACCGTAGCCAGCACACATTTCGACGTGGGATGAATTTGTGAAAAATGTTATATTTCATTGTAATATTACACGAGTACAAGAATAAATAGAAAACTAAGTCTTAGTTAATTTCTTTAAATTATTTCTTTTATTCACAGAACCAACTTGTAGGTACCTATAATATATTCACCATCATTCCAATAAAAATTTCGGGGAAGGATCAATCCTTAGCGACTCTCCCCATAACTACGGTCTCATTCATATTTAATAATTACAATTTTTTGACGTTTGACTTCCAAAATAATATGTATTCAAATATTGATTTATTTATAATAACATGCATATTAACTAAATAAATCTGAACATATATTTGGAAACAATGTAGACCATCTAACGATGAAAATCGAGCTAGATCTCAATGTTCATCCTCTCCGATATTCTTTACAAGTTAATAAACAACTTTGCCACAAATTTACTGAAATCTTAATTACTTTCATATTATATTGCACGTTATAACTTTTAATGTCGACCGTATGGCCGCCCATCTTACTAACTAGAAAACGGTAAATAAAATAACTTCAAGACTATCTGTGATGGATGTAATAAGTTCGTTTTCAAATATAATTTACAGTACTCTTCAGGCCGAAAGAATTTCAACATGACAGAAGAGAAAATATCAAATTAATATTTCAAACTTCAATCAGGATATTCAGAAAGAACGAAATATGAAATTGTCCCATTTTATATTAGTCTTAAGTACATTTTCTCTTTAACTTCCACAGAAATACTCGTAATGTAGAGAGACAACACAGTGTAGCACGTTGTACTTACTTCCTAATGAAATATTCTTTAATCTCACGTGACCTACATGAAAATAGATAACTAACTTCGAAATGACTAATATGTAAAGTAGGATGCACATCATGCCTTTGAGTAAAAATGGTATTCAACAATGTTAAAAGGATAAAGAATTTTCTAATCACACTACGAGAATTTTCCTTTTTACGTGAATATTATTTTATTTTCCCTAAATTGTAAAATCTGGTATTTTTACACTTTTCGGGCCTAAATGGAAAATTAATCTGTGCTTGCGTACAATGAGTAAATTTTACAGCATATTTTGCACATATTTAAGTAAACTTATAAGTTCATTCAAAGATTTAAATTGTGCACACGATATTATTCTACTTAGGTAGGATAGATATGTGATAGCAGGACTCTTTGTTCTGTGCGAACTGTTTTCTCTCCAAAGTTTCTTTCCAGGTCCATTATTAAGAAATAGCCATTTCAGATTTTTCATTCCCGATGCAAAATAATATGTTAAGATGTATTTCGTATTTGAAACTTTATAAATAAAATTTTTAATTTTCCAAAAATTTTGACGGAAAAACCGTATAGGCAAAAATGAAAATATACGTTTAATGAAAATTTGATATGTGAGTAGTAATTAAATATTATATATTTCAATATATAATATTTGATATATTCTCAATTATCCAATTAAAATAACAATTAAGAGAAAAAAATGTTTTTCATTCAGACGACGCCAAGTCCAACTTCTAATATATTAAAAACAATGATTTTAAGAAGATATCAAATCTGTTAACAAAAATAAAATAGCAAAAATTCAGATTTAATTAGTACATATTATACATGTACACTCTATATAAATATGCATGCATGCACGTGAACCCGCGGGCTCTATTGTTCTCTCACCCACATCAAATGATTGAAGCGTGCTAACCAATAAATACTTAAATCAAGTAGAAACTCCTGCCCTGCAATTGAAGATGGTTATTTAATATCGGTAAGACTTGCATATTATATAAATTTCTCAAAGTTCATTAAACATAAAATATAAATTCACCGTGTTCACCTTGTTGGCTTTATTTCTATAACTTATTTATATAAATTTTTAACATTAGTGCAATATATAAAATGAATAGATTTGATTATTTATAATATTAACTCTCCAAGTTAACATGCGTCAGTGGAACATTTTTTTTTAAATTATATGGAAACTTTTATTTTAAGACCATTAGCTCCAGTTACGGTTTACATATTTATACGCTTGTTGAAGTAATATCCGCTGGTTGGTAATTTCCGAAATTAAAAACTTCGATACCGACAAATTTCTCGATTTGTCTTTGGCTATTTCAGTCTCTTTTTTCGCCTGTTTCCTTAAAAACTCTCAAATCTATACAAAGTATATTTGTGTGACTTGATGGTTTTGCTTCTTTTAATCATTTTTTCATAATTTGACTTTATTTCTCATGACACTGTAATTTTGTTTCTTGACTTGGGGAACTACTCTTCGAAAAATATTGTTTTATGCAACGCTCCCAATATGTAATAAATTTCTCTGACACTCCTTTTTTATTTAGCACATAAAAGCAGTCCACCACGTAAAGGTAATAAATTAACACGGAAAAGCTTCTATGACTTAAAAATATTTACATGTCAGCACTGCGTATGAAAAATACCCCTGTGTTCTTTTCTTATAAAACTTCTTATAAGGATCAAGATCATAAAATACAATGTTTGCAATAAAAGAAAAATCATAATTCAGTTAACAAAAGGAAATATATACAAATACTGTCCAATAATTCTACACATATATGACCACCATTCTAAGAAGATTGCTTTGCTGAGAAACTAACCTCTAACTGATCACCCTTAATTGAGATACTGATTTATTTTTGTTGTTTAGGTACGTATCGTTAAAGTTCAGAGAGAAAGTATCGATTTTATAAAATTATTTGAAATAGGTACAATTTTTTTTTTCATTGCTTTAAAAAAATGTTTCAAATGGATTATTCATTTCAGTGTATTTTAATTACTCTTACGGTTAAAGATGCAAAGCCACTTTTCGCCAAGAAATTAAAGAGTTTTTATAATATTGATTATATTTTCATAAGATTTTTTTTATATAACTGTATTTTTCATAACTGTGTATAATGAATTTCAAGGGAATGTTCTATCCCAGCTCATAATTACCATTGTTTTTAACAAACTTTAATTTTATAACTGTCTTTAATTTTCTTTACAAAACTTTAAAATAGTATCGTATCACTATTTTAAATACTTGAAAAAGTGAAAGATTCGAGATGTTTTATTTGTAGTAATTTTTTTTTCCTAGTTTGAAAAGTATGGAAACTTCTCTGCCATTTTTCAGTACACGTCCTATCTAAAAAAAACTTATCGCTATTAGATAAATTATTATTACTCCCTGTTTGTTGCTGTAATTTAAAAATGATTCTGCGCATTTCTGAAAAAATAAAATAAATACATCGGTAAAATATTTTTCAAAATTAAATGAAACTACGTGATGTAGTATTATTTCTACTTTCTTTAAGTTCTTTACCACGACCTAGGTTTAGTTGTATTACAACATCTTCAGGTGGGCTATTAGCAAAGATATCTTTGTTAATAACCCACCTGAAGATGTAGATTAAAGAAAGTAGAAATAATAGTACATCACGTAGTTTCATTAAATTGTGAATAATGCATTTCTACAAAATTAACACCAATATATTCAATAATATATTTTTGTTAAGTAAATTTATATTTATATTTTTATTAAATTTAGCCATCAATGAAGTTACGATCTAAGAATTTTTTCCAGAATGTATCTCTTATTTTGTAGAATGTAAGATATTTTTTCCTGGTTAAGATTTTTTTTTCTATGTCTTTTCTTATGTTCTTAGGTTAGTTTGAGCAAAGATAGGTTTGTTTAGGCTTAACCTTCTTAGATTAAGTTAGGTCAGACTAGGCAAAAAGTAAGCACCTTAATTTGTTGCTGTAAAAAGAGAGACCTTTGCGGCCATTCAGTGCTTGAATTATAGTAATATTTGTATTTTATCATCTTGTGTAAATAAAAAAGTACTGCTTATTCTAATTTTGATAACAAAACAATTAGTCAGAAAAAATATTCTAAAATAGGTAGTAAATTACGTACAATTAAATTTTTCTCTTTTATCCAATGCATATATGAAAAATTAAAATATTAATATGCTAAAATGGCAATTGAAGTTCATATTCGTAGCTATAGTTGCCATTTTTAATACTTTAATACCTGTAGCAGCACATTGGCTTCGAATTTAATATCGAAGCTGGTATACTGCTGTAGGTACCGCTGGTTCACGATCTCTTTAAGAAAGTAATTTCTTCCGCTACATATAAATGAATTCTTTATTTTCTAACGTCTATCTCGACTCGTTTCACCCATATTTTCTTCTATCAAAATGTTAAGAGAAGTGGTGAGGCCACATCTCCCCTGCTGGGATTTTTAAATATAATTTTCACTACAAAATTCTCAGTTTTATTCCAATAATGTAAATAAATATCGTTCAAATAATTTTTATGACTATCATTCTAATTATTTTTTTTAATATCATTCAAATAATTTTTGTGGTAAATTGATTACCCTGAAAAATGTTTGTAACAAAAATAATTAACTATACTTGAAATTTAATCAAGAGTATTCCGAAGGTTAAATATATGTATGAAAAAAAGGGGAATCAAGAAATTAAACTGAACACATTTTGATATGATCTGGACGGATTTATAATGGCTGTAATTATTACAAAGTTCATATTTTCCTCATTTGTTTCGAGTTCATTATTTTTTCATCTAACCGTATTTGTAATTTCAGAAATTCAGATACCAGCTTGCTTCTAAATTTCTTTCTTGCATTGATTTTTATTAGTTGGTGGTGGTTTACTCGTTAACGAAACGAGGTAGACTTATTACAGTATCAAAACAAATATCATAACATAAATATAGAATTTCTTGTCCATTTTCATCATCCCCAGCTTGCTTTCTAAAAGATAATTAGCAAGTCAAGTAGGCGATGATATAAGTAGGCTTCGATTCCGACCAAAACATAGATACCCAATGAAACGCCACTGTAGTCTAAAGCTTGAATTCAAGGAGTAAACCATGAATCTAATAAATTTGAGGCTAATCAGTTGCGATGAGATCATCGAATAACTCACAGTAAGAATTATGTGATTCATTCATTATTTCCAGTTATTTTTAAGTTGTGACTAATTAGTAAACAATCAATGTTTAATATACTGTGACAAAATTGCAAAAAATACCTAGGTAAATAAGTAAATTTTGATATAAATCGATTATATTTTGTTTTACAAATAATATCTGGGTGAACCCAGATTACAAAAATTTTCATTAGCAGAGAACATCACTTTTTTCTATTAACATTTTAAATATTAATTCCGTATTTACGTTTCAACGAACTCAAAAGAAATTTAAACTTAAAATTCCAAATATAAAATTAATTTGAAACGGACATGGGGAATAAACCCAAAGCCTCATGAACAAATCTCAAATGAATGTATCTTGTGTAAGATGAGCGTTTCTTATACTGAATACAGATATGTATTTATTTGCATACGTATTCTAGATATAAAGAAGCATATTCTAATTAACATCACGCTAAAAGAGACGTAAACAAACAAAGTAATGTCGTAAATAAGAAATATCTATAATTGAACAATCTAAAACCAAGAACCCTACATGACTTTGCAATTACGAATTAAATCTAATTCTAGAAAGCAATGATTTTAAAAAACTTCCAGAGAGAAACTGCTTTTCTTTGAATACGATAAAAACAAACACACACATACGGCTTGTTCATTACGCTAGTGATTTAGCGCACCGGAAAATTACGTTTTTGGAAATTTTTCCACCAAACGCAAATTATAAGCATCCCTACTTCAGGAACGTCAACGTAACTTATTTTATAAAGTAAAAACTGAAACTGAACTATTGCTTTCAATTCTCTCCAGAAGTTAGCTTTTTAGGAAAATACGAGCGCTGCAAAATTATGATAAACAAAACCCTAATTTGCCCTTTTTATATAATAGACTGGTTTCCACTAAGAATAAATGAGATGAATTGTAGTTTCCAATAATTAACTATGATACAGAGACACAAAAAAATAAAATTATTTACTATTGGAAGTAAAGATTATTTTTATTCTTAATAAATAAATTCGGCAAAGTTACAATTTCAATCACATGAAAGCGAACATTAAACAGAAACCAATATGTCATACCTACAAATCACCATTATTTTTTTTTTTTAATTTTTAAAAACAAAACGTTAATATTATCTCTGGAAAAAACTAGTTTTGATTTTTTTTAACTAGGTCTTTCAATCAAGATCCTACGTATCATACATGAAGTAAAAAAAATCTGAAATCTCTTTGTTAATTATAATCGCCTTTTCTAAAATTTCAGTATGAGCATTTTTGACTATAAAAATATATGCGGGTTTAATTTGTTGGTTCACTCAACCAAATTTCAAATCGAATAACGCCATTTAGCCATAAAAATGAAACTCATTTCAATTTACATACAATTTTCAGCTTTACTCTGCAAATTTTTAAAAGGACCATTTTTGTGCCGGAAATGAAAATCGAACTGTAAAAAATCAACCAAACACATTTGAAGCGTAAAACGACGTTAAAATTCATTATGTCCCAAAATTTTGCCGGTTTTCAATATGCGTTATGAATGCGATTAAGTTCTCATGAATAAATTACATTTGGACCCGAGAAGGGTCCAAATTATCGTATTTGATAATTCGGTGTGATCTTTTTAACTTATTTGGCTTTGATTTGATTGTGTCATACGAAATTAACATATTTATTTGGCTGTAGTTTTTTTTTGGTGCACGTAAATCTATAATTTCTTAGCTGTAGTTTTTCTCTCCACTTCACCACCACTATCTTTCCAAATTTATTAACTGTTTTTAATTCAGTTCTTATAAACTGATTTCAAATAACATTAGATATGCCCTTTTTTTTAATCGCACTTTTCCTGTCGCAAGTGATATATTTTACTTTACAATATCGGGCAAAACAGTCAATGATTTTATGAAATTCAATATCGGATATTCAACAGTCATTGTAATTGTTAAAGCATAACTTTGCCAATTTAACTTTTTTTATTACTAATTTTAACTATTTCTTTTTTAATTTTATTTTAAACTCGTGTCGGTGCATAATTTCATTTTATCCTCAGTACGTGTAAATATTTATGGCCCAAATACTCTTTGTAAATATTCCCCATTTTCCATTTTATATCAAATTACAAAAACGATAAAAATTTTTGAAAATAGATGAACTAAGTAGTATATTTGTCTCAGAAATATAATTATTTCCATCGTCCGTCTTCCGTCTTGCATTTCGTAGTAACTATAACCTTGTTTTATATTATTTTTTTTAATTATGCTTATGTTCATTCTAGTCATTAACTGATTTTATCATTTTACCTTTATTTCATAATGAATTTTACTTTATTATTTATATATGTATACACATAAATAAATTTTGAGTAAAAGGATTATCAATGATAAGTAATAAATTTAATTTAGATCTATCAAAAGTAAACTTTCATTCCGATGCGGTCTCTGTTTTACTTTCATTATATATAAATTATAATTGCTGCAACTGATGCTTGTTAGCATGTTACATTGAAGATTTTTTTAGGTCTGTATAAACAAATGCTGTCATCTTTTTCACCATATAGTCAATATTTATATAGTCAATATATAGCTTGAATACTACTTACACTTTTCTCAAATTATATCAAAGGGGAAATCTTCTAAACTGAATAGTTTGGATGACCTCTGCACTTCCTTATAATGTAATCGAAATTAACGCGGTAGAGAGGAAATTGCGACGCTCGACGTGTTTTGGCATGATAAGAAAGTTTACTTGGACAGGTTTCGCTAACACACGTTTAACTTTACCGTGGTGGAGAACTTGCGTGATTGTTCTGAGAGATTGTATTTGTACTAGTAGCAAAAACGGTTCAGGTGAGAGAGAATAAACCACTAGAAAGTTTTAAACACGTTCAGATGTTTTCTACCTTGTAAGAAACTTTAAGGAGAAATTTTAAATTTCTCCATCAAAAGTGCTATTTCAGTTGTTTTCCGCGCAAGAAAAGAAGTAATAATTTTTTTTAATAAAATAATACATTTACACCCTCTAATATCTCCGAGTATTTTTGAGACTTGGTATAGAGATACGTAGGGGTCAGCATGCGTTATCATTACGCCAAATATATTTTTTTTATATTAATAGGTTTCTAAAAAAAATACCTTCGCTTGACGGACAGACAAACGGTCACATAAATGGTCTTATAAGAATTATGTTCACTCGGAACCCAAAAAATATTTCTCTTCTGTTTTTCTTAGATATGTTTCACACCAGAAATCAGACTAAATAATTATTTTTTGTATTACTTTAATATAAAAAAAGATTCAATACTTTACTACAGTACTTTATGTGTGGCCAAAATAAAGCAATGAAAAAAATACCAATTTTATAATTAGTTCCACAACATACTTTCCAATAGTTCTATTTTTATAAAAAAAAGTCACAATGTCGGAATATGTATAACTCATGTATGGGTAGTACAAACACAAATTTCCAAATTTTTAACTCATGAAGATATACCCAAACGACGTGATTGTATAACCGCGCAAACATTTAATAAATTTGTTTCATTGTGATATTTGGACGTATTTTTATTTTCGAAATATTCAAAAGCGCGTTATAAAGAGGCGATACTTACCTAAAATCTTTTACAGCCATTATCTTGATAATTCGAACTTTCGATTATTCGAACCCTTCATGCCCATTCGGCACAGGTAACAGTGGGGGATGTGCACATCGTGGCTATTGGCTGAGTACTTTCACCAAATAACACCAATTAGAAATACCTTAAGGTTCCCAATTATTATTGTTTTTTCAACGTACAATTAGTTTTTATTACATACATTTATTTGTTCATAATATCCACTGTTCGTACTAACCTTTATCCTAAATGGATTTTGGGTACCCAAATTTAGTGTAAAAATATTATTGAAATTTTAAATTCATCCTTAAAAGTTTACAGATTATCGCAAAATTCGAGAATTTTACGATTATTCCATTAAATTACACTATTTCTTATATTATATATCGGGTTAATATTTTATATCAAGTGTTTTTACAGAACTGACTCTTAAAACAGCAAAGTAAATGCTTTACACGAAATATGTTCATTTCAATGAAAAGTAAAAGGTATTGGAAACAGAGTAATACAAAGAATTTTTTATATTAAAACACTTATCTAATTCTCTTATAAATCCAACAAAAATGTAAGTTATTTGTAATTTCTTTATTTAATTAACAAACTTTGAATAACGATCATTTTTCGTATGATTTCTTAAAGATGCTTATTTTTCTCACTCTGTTATGTAAAAGTTAATGAAGTAAATCTACGCTAAACTATACGGATTGTGGACTTTTGGTATTAACAATTTTACAGCATTAAAATTTAATTTAAAAAACGGATTCAAATTTAGTAGCAGGACGTTGAATATGCTATTGCAGATAAATAGATCAATAATAGCTACAAAATTTCCAAGATCGAGAAACACGAAGACAAATCGGTCGTTCTCTATCTGAGTGTGAAAAATCTTCAGACCAAATTTTGTTTTGTTTATACGTACCGTTTTTTAGTTCAGTGCCCTTTATTTCATGTGAATTGATGTGAATTTGAAGTTTGAATCTAGATAATCTTCAAAATGTTCATCTGTGGTTGCTATCACATATTCATTTTTCTGAAAATATATTCCACCCCCAAATTACATTAGATTTTGGTACAAGTAAAAGTCAGAGCATATTAAATCTGGCGAATAGTAATATCAAATAATTGTACTTTAAATACCTCAAATTTATAGTCTTTGTGACAATGCATCTTTATGATATCAATACAACACGCCTTTGTAGGGAGATATATTATTCTGATAAAAGATATTTCTCTGTAATTCAGTCTTTAAAAACATTGAATATTTCCTTGGTAGATGAAACATACTTTTTCGATTTTGTTTCACTGCAGGCATATAGTGGTGGTTCCACGTATAATTCATAAAAACAAATCCATTCCATCTAGCACCTACCACCAGAAGAAATATCTTCAAATCAATTCAAATTTTGCTGAAATTTTTTTTACTATTTGTTTTTCGTTAGCATTTAACTACTGTACTCATCTCACTAAAAGATTTTCTCCTATTTAATTGTTGATAAAAATTATAAGTATCCTTACTAGTCTCATAGGCATATCAGAAGATAGGCCTGTGGCTTCAAATATATCCTAATCTTCAATCGCCGATCGTCCAGTACCAAATTGTATCCTTTTTTGAAGTTTTGATGTGAGTTTTTGCAATTCATTCACATGAATTATTTTCAAGATAAGTATCGCCACATTTAAATCTGTAGCTATAAGTACCACTACATTAAATCTATGCTCCTACTCGTACATATGAATCCTTTTCAAGAAAAATATCGCACATTCAAATCTGTGGTTAAATTTTCTCCTACATTAAATATGTGGTTAAATTTTCTCCTACATTAAACCTGTGGTTAAATTTTCTCCTACATTAAATATGTGGTTAAATTTTCTCCTACATTAAATCTGTGGTTAAATTTTCTCCTACATCAAATCTGGGGTTAAATTTTCTCCTACATTAAATATGTGGTTAAATTTTCTCCTACATTAAATATGTGGTTAAATTTTCTCCTGCATTAAATCTGTGGTTAAATTTTCTCCTACATTAAATATGTGGTTAAATTTTCTCCTACATTAAATCTGTGGTTAAATTTTCTCCTACATCAAATCTGGGGTTAAATTTTCTCCTACATTAAATATGTGGTTAAATTTTCTCCTACATTAAATATGTGGTTAAATTTTCTCCTACATTAAATCTGTGGTTAAATTTTCTCCTACATTAAATATGTGGTTAAATTTTCTCCTACATTAAATCTGTGGTTAAATTTTCTCCTACATCAAATCTGGGGTTAAATTTTCTCCTACATTAAATATGTGGTTAAATTTTCTCCTACATTAAATCTGTGGTTAAATTTTCTCCTACATTAAATCTGTGGTTAAATTTTCTCCTACATTAAATCTGTGGTTAAATTTTCTCCTACATTAAATCTGTTGTTAAATTTTCTCCTACATTAAATCTGTTGTTAAATTTTCTCCTACATTAATCGTTCCTTTATACAGATTATTTTTAAGAGAAACATTACTACACAAATATTACTATATGTAGTAATAAGCATCACTACATTAAATCCTTATTCCTTTTATATGGATTATTTTCAAAATAAGTATCGCTACATTTAAAGCTTCCCATCTCTTCACTCTCAAAAAGCGGATTCTTTTTTAACCGACTTTGGATGAAATTCTTTTGAGAAAAACTTGTTTCAAGCAAAAATGTTATAGTTTCACAGAATTTCAGTTTGTGTGTTTCAGTAAAATATACAAAACACCTCTGAAAAAATCGTATGAAGAAAAATGTATAGTTGACAAATTAACTTGAAACTTGACAAGTATTATTTGATCACGTGAGTCAACATAATAAGTTAAAACTTGATTTCAAACAACAAATTTTTGTGCCACGTCAAGAATTTATTATTTCACTCACCTAAATTCTATTCAATCCGTTGATTGCTTTTACGTGCTGGTCCCAGTATTCTAACATCAACTCGATCAACAAACGCTTTTTCTTATCATTTTATATTAGGGGATCTATATTTTTCTTATATTTTTGGTATTGCTAATGTCTACTATGTTTACAGAGGATCTAAATTAAAATGTTTGTCTTAATGTTTTTTATTTAAATTGGCGCTTACCTACTAAAAGGTTTTCCAGTTCCAGTTTCGAACCACGAATCGATACTGTATTACTGACTGATCAAAATCGAAATTAAAATAAATATACAATAAATAATACTAAAATTACAAAAGATGTTTAGACATATAAAACATTAATTCTCAAATATAGGTAATTTTCAAGAGTTGCCTTCCAAGCACATCGCAAGCGAGGGTACGCAGCATGAACACATGCTGGGAGTAATGAAGGGTAAATAAGTTAAATAAATAAACCTACTTGTGAATACGTGTTAAATTTACCCAGCGCTTCAAGGTGATAAAGGCGTTGGCTTAAATGATACTCCTATTTAATATCAAAGTCAATTACTGACATAAAACATAATATCTATAATTAACTTCGATACATGACCAGATGATACTGATTTTTATTAAGGACGTTATTATAAGAATGTTCGAATTTTTGAGAAGACGCACAACTCTTGGAAATATTAATTTGCATTTTTAAATTAAATTCAAAGTGATGTACTTTGAAACTGATTCGTAAACAAGAAAGAAATAAAAGAATAAGATACATTATTTCACAAAGGCGTTTCTTTGTGGCAACGCCATATCTCCCTTAACTCTTCTACAATGGTTTTTGAATCATTAATTACTCAAAAGTAATTTCCCCGCTGTGGCCAAAAAGAAGATAAAAAATCCAAAATTATTTTTCAAATATTTTTTTTAACTTTCATTGCGTATTTATTGTTTCCAAAGACGGGTGATAGTAATTATTTAAAACAGCACCATCTATTAACAATCTATAATTCTACATTGATTACTAACATTCAGTGATTTGCGAATTGTTCGCACGGGCCGACTAATTAATAATATTCTAAATAAAATCAAATGATACAAAACAATCACGCAGTTATCAAACTATTAAAACAACAATGCCATAAAATTAAAATAACATGTTTTTGTGGCACGCACATTGTTAATAAAATTACAGAATCTTGTATCAAGCCAGCATGTTTTTTTCGTGGAGGTTTTTTTTGTAATAATGATATATATAAAAATAATTACAATCGAAAGAATGTTGAAAATTTAAAAAAAATATTTTGTCGTTGAAAAACAAATTATTTACCCGTAACAAGCTGAAAACAAAACGTGTCATACATTTCGTCTTATATTTTCATTTTATGTACAGTTTCGTCTTATATTTTCAAGAGGGGTCCAAAAAAGTATTTCTTTACCACGTAACCAACAGCTTGTATTCGATAACAAACCCGCTGATGACTTCTAGAATATTCGGCGTAACATCAAGAATTTTGTCGAAGCTGTCATCAAGTGAGAGCTTCGGCAAAATTCTTCGACTTTCGAAAATTACCATCTGTCATCCAAAGGTATTTTTTTTGTATATAATTTTTCTAAACTAACGTAAAATTTCGTTAAAAATAAAGTAAATTTCTACATTTTATTTACTTCTGATAATATCAGAAGTAAATAAAACGTAAAAGTTTCATGCTACTTTGCCCAAAATTTACACTTGTGCTAGTAGCTACACTATTATAGAATTGCTGCTTTCTAAAATGTTATTAGAGTAAAAGATTCTTATAAACAAATGTCGTCGAAATATATCGAAAGACAGTGATAACAAAACAACTGTTTAGATAAGCGAAAGATACCACGAAGAATTCTAAACTCAAGCTAAGTTTAGACAAGGACGTATAAACTTTTACGGTCGTAATATATATGCCGAGTATATTTCACGAGTCGTTTTAGAAGAATGAAATAAGTTAAGGCAAACCACATCTAACTTAAGGTAAACTTATTATACCACCCTGTTTGCTTTAGTTGAAAAAATCAAAAACTTCTGGGACCAAAAAACTTTAGTATTGGACTTAGATATTAGTATTTTAAAAAAACGCATTTAACTTTAGACAACTGATTGTAAGATTTGTTGATCATGCTTCAACGTCATGCGTTCTAGTAAACAATAAATTTTCGATTGCAAATTCAATAGCTGTATACCGATTACGAATTCTAATGGTCATAAAATCAATAATCATCGTGATGGAACATACTTAAATCTAACTTGGTGATAGATTCTAAATAAATTAAAAATTAAACCTTTTCCACCTATATTTCAGTAATTAATTCTTCAATTATCTATTCCAGCTGAATGGCAAGGAAAAAGTAGAATCGCATGGAACAGAACAAAATTAATAAGTTCCTATTCGATGACGATCTCAATACACACTGCATGGTTTTGCGACGCAGCTAGGTGACACATGGTAGCAGCGTGCTGCTAACTGTACTCGGGTTCATTAATTTGGAATAGCTTTAATACTAGGAGATCTACGACGAATACCTTTGTTCCATATTATCCACCAAGCGTATTTGTATGTTATATACTTTCTGCCCTAGATGAATAGTAACATCTTACGCTCATGTCTAACTTTGAAAATTTTAAATTTGCATTATAGCTTTTTATTTTACAACCTTCTCAAAAAAAACTTAAAAATCTACATAATCGTCAACAAATGCTCGACGAAACGTTCGATCGCAATCTACGATAGTTTTCTACGATGGTTTTCAGCCGGGAAGTGCTCTTGGTAAGCAAAATGAGGTTGTAAATATTTCAAACGTTTTCGTAATGAAACTATATACAGCAAGTTACGCGATTTAAGGTTATGTTTAGAACATAATTTATTTGATACTAAATTAACTAATTACTTAATTAAAATTCAATTAAATGCTGACGTCACTTTTTGTATGCAGTAATTGATAAACCACTCATAAAACCACCAAATATAATTATAAAATGGTCAAACCGAGGCTATGAAATAAATAAGCGATACGGAAATTTAAACTTTTAAAACACATTTGTCCGTATAACATATTTGTCCATCTATTACCATGAGGCGCTCGTATAATCCAATAAACCACGAGAGTTATTCATCCAAACGGTTTATCTAGAAATTTGTATCCATATACAGAAACGAATTTATTATACTTCCGGGAAATCTGCAATTTTTCTCGAGTTTTATCTCACTTAAAATGATTATCGACTATATGAAAATTTTAAAGTGTTTTGCCGGAAACCGTATTTCCCCTTTTAAAGATTAAATTCAAAAGACATGAAAATTGAAAGCAGATCTTCATTGGATAATTTATTTCAGATATGTTTATTTTAATATATTTGTATGACGCTAGCTGTTAAACTCAATTCTATAACTAAATAAAATTAAAAACAATAGTTTGGGAATATATAGAAATTGGTTGAATTTATTAACGAAAAAGGTTTGTAATTAAAATTTATATTTATGAAAATTTCACTACACCATTGTGATACTTTATTATCACTCGTTTTCTATTGTAATCAATTTAATATAATATTTAAATCAATAAATATTAGTGGCCACACTTGATTTTGTCGGATATGACTTGGTTTTGTAAAGCCAATATGGTCTTAAAAATTGAGAACCCTTATCATAGGGAAATAAATTATCTACCAATAAATAAGCTTAATATTTGATATTATTTGTCTTACATTAAAAAAAAGCCCATAAATTATATTTTGTAGTCATCTAATGAGCAAACTCAATATCGATTTAAAGGTTCCATCTGTTAATATGGGTGAAATATTAATTTTTTTTTTAAGTCGATACTGAAAACGAAGATAGAAATGCAACTATGTTAACATAGTATATTGTTAAACAAAATAAAACCGATCAGTTGGCAAAATTATAATTAGACAATTAATTGAATAATATTTATGTCACGTACATAAATTAATTCAGTAACTGACAAATTATTTTACAAAACGTCATATGAATATTGCGCTTTATGCCTCGTAGATCGTTTAAGAAAATTTAATTTTGTAAAAATATTTTTAATCAATTTCTGTATTATCCAAGTTATTTAGCATTAAAAACAATATTCATTTTAATTAAATATTTACGACATAGCCCAGTAAATTAAATAATAATACAAACCCAAAACAATAACTTGACTTTAAAAAATCGCTGACCAAACAACTCGTTTGAAGCGTTTAATAACGTAAAAATCATATTGCACGTTCAAAATGTTGTCGGTTTACCGACATGCGGCTTTTAGGCCATTCAGTTTTTATGAATAAATGGGTCTAATATTGGTATACGTAAAATATTCCTATAATTTTAATGTTTGGCTGAATTCATATTTAATTATTACATAAATGAAAATTAAATCATTTTCATTTAGTCTTTAGGAAATTTTTTCTTGCCTAAATATATTATTAAAATATCAACTCCTGAATATTGATTTTTGAGGTATGGTTAAAACGTTAACATAATAAATATACCTGAATTATGTACGTTATGTGCTATTAAAATTACTTCATATTGATTTCATAATGTTGCCATATTTCTTTTAATTCAACCATCACCAATGGCTCAATTAGGATTCCACATCTTAAAAAAACCTGTCAAGTGCAAGTAGAACTCGCGCTACGAGGATTCTATACATATTTAGGGATTTTAAAATATTAAAGATAAATAATATTTCTTTCAAACTACAAATATTAATTTTTCAAAACAGATATATTTCCTACTGCACTTTTCATAAGCGTAAGAATTTTGGTCATATTTAAATACCTACAAATATTAATACATATCAGCTTCTAAATATTTAAACATATCATACAGTATACCTTTCACAGACGTCATAAATATTTATTCTTACACATGTGTAAGAATAATTATTTATTACGTCTGTGAAAGATATACTATCTATAAAGATATACAAATAGTATAACTTTCACAGACGTGTAGTATATAATACATTTCAAAATACAAA
Source organism: Druceiella hillmani (assembly GCA_039881145.1). NCBI lineage: Eukaryota > Metazoa > Arthropoda > Insecta > Lepidoptera > Hepialidae > Druceiella > Druceiella hillmani. The sequence goes on from JAYKKI010000054.1 coordinate 4,567,873, forward strand.
GTTATTTTTGTAGTTGATTTAAATCACTTGTATGGAATTTTTTATGCACTTTTCACAAACTCAACTCACATCACAAGTTGGTCGACTGTTACTCGTATGATAGTAAACTCTATTTAACTGTGATTATTTTCCTTTCAATTTGATTACACAGTGTAAATTCTTTATAATGAGACACTCTATAATGAAAAACACTCTACAACGCAAACTTGATTTTGGAAACCACCCAAAATCAAGTGGTGTTCACATTGTTGAGACTTTTAAACCATACACTGATTAACCTCTTGCAATGAAACCGCCATTCTCTATTACCAATAGGCTCACAGAAACTTCGAGGTTATTTTGGGAATGACGCCAATTCTAAGAAAGGATAGACAAAATTTTATTATTATTTTGTACAGACATTACCGCTATTTTTGTTAGGAAGTCGTTTTTACTAGGTAACATTAACCCGTAATATATTTCCGCTTTCGGTTATAAGAAAATGGCTATTGAAATAATTAACATAATTTAGGGATAATTATAATTAAATATTTTAAAATATATGAAATAGATATAAATGTCTTTGCAAATAAAACCGAATAAACAATTCATAAAAAAAATATGTATTTTATTTACACACTCCGTAAATCAAAAACTCTCTATAAAGAAATAAAATCCTCGGGCCCTTGAGTTTCATTATAAAGAGTTTACACTCTATATGAATACTTTTCAGATATTCAAAAGTCCTTCTATTATGAATACTTTTCAGATAATCAGCTAAACCTGATAGGAGGCGACCCATGACTCTGATATTACCATTTTAAAGATTATTTTTTTCGTAAATGGATCCCTCTACTTAATAGATAAAACAGATTTTTTGACAGAGAACTTGGTTAATAGATAAAACAGATGCTTTAATAGTTAACACCAGGAGGCGTAGCAGAATAAATATGCATGAAGTTCTTTATAATTTGCTTGAAGCATAAAAATTGTGTGTTTGGGTGCCGCATGAACTCAAATCCACAAAAGTAAAGTGCTATATATAGTATTAAACATTTAATTACAGCAGGACATGAAATCGCCTTATTAATATCCTTATGGTTGACGAAAATGGCTGTATTCTTTTGGAGCATTCTGGAAAAAGAGAAACAATGTTTGGCAACAGAAACAACTGTTTGAAAATGAACAACCACCGATTAAATTTCGGTCATCGTTGGTTATAAAAATCATTAAAAAAATGATCACCACTTTTTACAAGGTCATGTATTTGAGAAAGAATGGTATTGGATAGCCGCATAGGAATGGTACGAAATAGAAATAGTACACTGTAACAATTTCCCGGTACAAAAACAAATGATTAAATAAAGCTCGTTAAAAAACTCATACTGGTTTAAAAATTAACATTTACTCCATGACATTAAACTGTCATATTTGTAAAATTGACAATATATTAAAAAAAGTATATATTCTGTCTATATCCCGGACTTAGCTCGCTGTGACTTTGTCCTTTTTTAAGCTATCAAAAAAAAAGCGGAACAAATAGAATTTGTGCCGACACCAAGCTTGAGGCAAGACATGTTTAAAAATGTCACAATAAAGTGACGGCTTGAGGCAAGACATGTTTAAAAATGTCAGAATAAAGTGAAAGAAAAGATTCTATGATTACTTTTTACCAGCAAATAAATGTATAAGTTGTGACGGCAATTGTTTTCAAATTGAAAGTTTGAGTATCTTTCATATTGCAAAAAACAACATTAAAAATCTAAAACGAATACTACATGCTCTAATTTTTAATAAACATCCACATGTGTGTGGAACTTCTGTGATTTTACGTGTTTTGGGTTTTTGTTTCTCCTTCAAAATTTTTTCATCAGACTCGAAATCAGCATACTTTTGGAACTAATTTCATTCCATAAATTTAATATTGAGTCATTGTATACAGACTTATACAATTCTCGACTAACTATTTGCGATTCACGTGAGCATCGCTGTCTACTCCAGTTCCGATCGTCAACACAAGACTACGATAATGCGTGATGTGAATTCCAACACTAAATTATCAATGAGCGTCTCCGTGATTACAGCTGCAAATATGTCATGCGGCATATCATACAACGAATGTTGCGTTGAAAAAATTAAATTTTGGCCCTCAAATATTCACGCACGTATTCGTTGTATTTTCAACCACGTATTTTGCTAAACGATAGGTGAACAAATTTTTTATTTAATATAATTGTGATATATATTTTTAGTCAATGTAAAAGAACGTTTCTCTTAACATTCCCAAATAAACCGTATTTAAATTGAATATTATTTATTAACGTACAATTTCAAAAATATAATAATTATAAATTTATACATTTCAGTGATTATAAAGATGATTAACCTACGATGAACTCAATATCTATCCATGGCATTTATAACATAAAATTAATTATACTCAGTAAAGATCAATAGAGACTGATTGCTTCAACGGCATAGAAAAAAAGAAAAATCGTTCATAATTGGATTCCTGATGCTAAATGCTATTACGAAATGTAATCACAATGTCCTTACAAAGGATATAAGTTATGAAACATGAATTTATTTTATTCAAAATTATCAAATTATTGTACGATCAAACATTATTATTAAATATATATTATTAACTGCAATTTACATTCTTGGAAATTCAATATAACTTGATAATTTTAACTACGTGCTAAAATATTAGCGATTTTAAAAACTTTACCAATACAATTATACATCTCCCTTTTGATTATACATCTTCTTGCAATTATACTCTTTTGTTTTTTTCAGTTGTCTATACAGCGCTTTTATAATTATTTTTACATAAGTTAATCAAACTTATTTTTCTTCTAAAAGGATACTTGTTTTGATGTCAACTACAAGATAATAATATCTGGCCACTTAGAGAGGCGAAAATAATGATTTTTTTCAATCAAATTAATGACTGGGTATGAAACAAATCGTGAGGATAAAATAAAAAGATCAAAAGGTATTCTGGTTACAAGTTTAGTGAATCAGTATAATAGAATATCAGTTTATATAACAGAATATCAAAATATCTATTGAATAATTTCTCCGAAGGATAATTATCATTTCTATTTATTTCATTGTGAGCTCGTAAATAGATTCGCTAAGTCCTCTATCTTATTTAGCTTTATTTTTCAGTCAGAACAAAGGATGAAATGAGAACTTAGTAGATTTTCAAAAAATTTACTTGCTAGTAGCTTTTTAATAATTTTAATACTATGTTTTTGTATTAAATTTCGAAATTAATAATAAATGCGAATATCGTAAATGAATCTTTATATAAAGTAACGTATCTTACTATACAGAGGATAAAGTTAGAATTCATTGCGTAAAGTCTTAATTGTGAATATTGTTCAACATATTGAAATATAAATAAAAGCATTAATAATTTAAACAATTATAGTATATGCGTAAATATATATGGAACGAGTAAGCGTAAATATATATTTGACTCAATATATATTTTCAATGCAACTAAATCTATTTCAAATTTTAATAATGATTTAAATGAAATCTTTATAACACTCGTGACCAAAATATTACGGCTGACTGCGGATCGCTGCTGCCACGTGTATTCCCGTGTGTTTGGCAAAGGTTCGAATTAATTCTAGGTTACATTCGTTTGATACTGTATCGTACTAATGGTATATTGGGAACGCATTGTACTGTTAAATCAACCACTCGCCACGTCCAGACTGTAGAGATTATATTGGTCGGTAACTATATTTAGTCAACGGATGTTTGTGATTCATTGTTCGCTTCAATATTTGCATTTGTTTTGACAAAACCTTGATAAAACTTCATTATGAGCAATTAGAAAAGCAGAATCTATTCATTATTATTTCTAGAAAAAGTTGAGTAAATTAATTTTTCATTACATTGTATGCAGATTAAATTCAATCAACTTGCCGTAATACCTTTGCTGATTCAATATTGTATCTATGATTAAGATATATTAGTATTATGATTAAGATATATAGTTTTTTACGTATTTTTAATTTTTTCCTTATATATTTATTTTCAAAAGTGCGTGTCTATGATATTAGCATATCTATCTGTATGCCATAGCTAATATAAGTAGCTCAATGGTAGCGAAGAGGCTAATAACATTTCACGCGAGGATTATACTTTCATTATTATACTTTTAACGCTGGTCAAAATTCCAACCTACACCAATTTCTCTGTAATGTTTTATCACACCAAAAACGTATTTGTCAAAAATTGGAGAAGTACTTTTTAGATCATCATATTAATTTAAAAAGAGTTAAAATAAAAATAAACGTCATGTGTAAATAAAATTTTTATGTGAAATCAAAATAAATTTGAAATTTTAAGTGAGTGTAAATATTTTTTAAGTATCTGTCATGACTTTTATATTCGAACTCGGCAAGTGTGTAAAATTATTAAAACCTTATTGTAGGAGCAAACATTTTTCTTCCCTTCATTATTTCTTTTGTTCGTTAAATTTTAATCTAGTACTTTAAAAAAGTCTTGAGTTGGAGGGTTGTTAAAAACGGGTTGAAATGTATTGTATAAATAAAGACATGAGGCGCGCAATTGTCGAGAACTCGTATTGTACTTATTTCATCTTGTATTCGTTGTTTATTTTAGTGTATTACATCTACCACAAGTACCATAAAAATAACTGTTAAAAATTAATTAAGTCTGTTTCGTTATATGCTTATAATAATCAAATTCAAATAACATTGAGTAACAGTTAAAAACATGAGTCATTGAATAGATATGGAAGACAAATGACGAAACACAACTCTCACTCGTCTTTCAGTGTAGATAAAGTGGTGACTTTTTACACAAATAACGCATTAACGTGGAGAGTGGAAATCGCGCTACGAGAGTTCGTGTACACTCAGGCTCATGATCAATCATATGTAGTATTTCCATTAAATCTATGAATGTTAATATTCTTTTTCAAATATATTACTTAGTATATATTTCGCATGCATGAAAACATCGCGAATTTCTCAAAAATTGGGATGTAAGGTTATCACTATAGTTTTTTATTAAACCTAAGGTAAACCTCTGCTAATGCTTTCTTTTCATGTTGTATGGAGGTTTCAGGTGGGAGAGGTAGTGTTTCGGTTGGATAGATATTTTCAACAATATCTCTAAAACTATCCCATTTAAAATTCTTGTAGAAATAGTGTTAGAATCCACATGACTCGCCCTTTTAATCGATAACGACATAGGTACTATATTAAATTTAAGCAAGAATTATTTATAAACATTTAGTTTCGATATAAATAATCGACACTGCGATATAATTAATTCTGAGTGCTCGCTAAACATTTATAAGGATAAATATAATATATATATTGTGTTTTAGGTGTGTGTGACTTCTATATGGTCTTATAATGTGAGTGACTTACTGAGGTTCAAATTATGGAACTCTGAGAACAGTGATAGGTATCAACAAAGCATTTAATCACTGACACGGCACGAAGTATTAGGAAACTAATTTATAGACTATTTATAAATTTATACACGCGCGTTTATAACCAACATTAAAATGGACCATCTTATATATTAATATTTTTTAGTACGCCTTGCGTTTGTTGCTTGATTTAAGTTACGTATTATGGATTCACAATTATGGCTGATATTTACCAGAGTATAAATGTCTCAACAGAAAATCAAATAAAATAATTGACACATCGTATGTCGAAATAGAGCAATCTGTCTTACTCCCTTAAAGGATCAAATTTCATCAAAACCACATATGACAAATTAACTAAAGTTTTCTTTGATCTAGCCACGCATATTCAAGCTAATAATATTTTAATCATACACTAAAAATATTTTTACTATTGAGGAAAGTTTCATTTAAATGTATTGGTTTAAATCGCAGGCAGTATTAAAAGCACTTTTGTCGACTACATTTGATTAATTTGTCATTTTAAAGCTAACATCAACTGTAATGTCATGAAAATGTCGTGTTTGTTAAATTAGAACTACCCACAAACTTTTTTTACTTTTATTTTCACCAGTTTAATTATCATTCTCATTTGCCTCGTCCATATTCTCGCATATTTTAATATCATCTACTCGAGTTATACATTTTGCATTCTGGTGATTATTTCTGTAAAAATATAAAAAATCACATTTATTAAATTATAAGTCATTCTCCAGTAAAGAAATTCATTATCCGTCTTCCACAAGGAAATTTTAAATAACTTTTACTTCTTGATAAATTAACCGCGTCAGTTCAATAACGTATATCTAAATACATAAATAATCTGTAGTGCATCATAAATAATCTGTAGTGTATCATTAACACACTGCCCGCTATTAAAATTGAAAATAAAGTTAGCAACTTTCAAGCAAACGATCTTCATTCAAAACCCTCTTTCAATGGCTATAAAAGTTCATCAATATTGAAAAGTTTTGACAAAGTAGATTTATATTTCTTTAGACATTACTTAAAGTAAAATATCTTAATTGCTTTTGCATGTTTGAATCATTTTTACCAGAGCGCTACTCGTAGAAATTAAATTGTTTGAAAGAAAATTTTGTTACTGAAATAAATTACGTTATCTACTAAGAAGTGCTTCCTGTACGTATTCTTGGCTCCGTGTCCCAGATTCATTATAATTAGTTTAACCAACGAATATTACGGTGAATATTTCAATTGACCTGTAATACAATTAACATTTATGTGATATTTTTGAAGTATGGCCAGTTGTTTCATTTTTTTATAAATATATGATTAACCAATGTCTTACCTCTTCTATGTAAAAAGTTTAAACCAAAAATACAATATTAAAGTAATAATCGATCGCATGATGTGAGTTTTACCCATGTATATATATATATATATATATATATATATATATATATATATATATATATATCTTTGGCAAACCATGTCAGTCATGCAAACTGTAAGTGTGTTTTTTATAATGTATAGAATATAAACTAGTGTAAGGTAGAAAATCATAACTATAAAATTATTCTCACTAGAATAGAAATTATAAGTAAACATATAATTTCTACTCTTTGCTCTTTTAGATGTATTCTCACACACGTTCAAGCCTACGCGTTATATATACCTCCCCTTCATTCTCTGCCCTCTTACTTATATTGACACAAGAATTAAGCCTGGGCGTTATAAATATATCGCCTTTCAATCTCCGCTCTCTTACACATATTCACACACAGTTTCAAACCTTCGCATTTAAATATATGTCCCCTTTCATTCTCCGCCCTCTTAGGAATGTTAACACACGTTCAAGCCTATATTTCATGTACCTCATATTTCACTTGTCGCCTCCCCATATCGTTTCACTTGAAATATCATATCAAAATATTTTTGACTTCCTACTGCTTTTATAGAAATTTTATAACAAAGAATAAATTACGATAGTGTGAAAAAAATTAATTTCCTCAATACGAGTAGATCAGCAAACAATTTGATGAAATGAATGTATGCGTTTACCTTATATTAATTTAAAATGTCAAATATTACAAAATTTAAAATGTTTCCTAAAGATTAAAAAAATTCCAAAAATTTAGACGACTTATTGACAATAATATAAGAAGTCTGAATATCGGTGACTAAAGTAATCAATTCACATGTCCTCCTGTAACAATAATTAAATCTTAAGTAGTAAAAGTTATACCTTTGAGATTTATTATATGTCAAAATTGTTTGAGAAAAGACAAACATAATTACGGTCATGAATAAGATTTCTAGAAGCTAATATGACTTCCAACCAACAGCAGTCGTCAGTTACCTGCAAACGAGTAATTGATTTGTCAACACAAAGCTCACCCCAATATTTGTTGTCATAAATGTAATTATGTTCAAAGGGAGTTAATTCGAACCGGTTATTAATAAATAGCCCATAGATGCATCAAGGTAGCATGTGATTTTCATCATAGTTTAAAAACAAAATCAGGAATTAAATTGAAAAACCTACGGAAAATGGAAGCCAGATGATTATTTCCTAAATATTGCGTAACTAATTTATTAAATATTCAGTGGATGTATATTATGTGGCGGTTAGTCTACAATGTTTCAGAAATATACTTTGGTTTCTCTACGATATATTAAATGGCCACTAATTTGAAATAGTTTTTTTTTAATAATTTGTTTACGTCCAATCCTTGCCCAATTTTGAAGCATGTGGCAATGCTTTGAATAATTTAACATAAAAACACACATCTTCACCGATTGATCAAAACAGAATAAAGGCTACCGGAAATTTGTGAAAAAAAATTAATCTTCATTTTTTAACGTAAAACGCCGTTAAAAAGTTATTGGATAATTCATCCAGAGTGATAAGTGTAAGCACGAAAATAAATTATGATTTCGTGGACTCAACACTTGTCAAACTTTACATTTACTGAACTTATTTCATTTTGTTTTTTTTTTGCTTCTTTGTTTACTCTCTATAAATCAGACTTATTCCAGACTTCCAGACGACTTCACTTAATACCTATTCAAGTGAAGTGACTAATTGATTTTGGATGATTCGTGTGAACAAAAAGCGAATTTATTTTTTTCCTTCACTTCGAAGGAATCATCCGGAATTATTATCGACGGTGAATCACATAAACTCGGCAATATTACATTTTAGCTACACAAAAGTTGATCGAAAACCTTACCACCTATGATTATAAGTTCTAGGTTATTTAATAATAATATGTAGTTTAAATAATTATTTGTCGACAATATTCATTTATTGAAGAAAATCATAGGGATTTGTTGCAGGTGATGGCAATAAAATCTACCGAAAGTTATTTTCCCTACACCCAAATTAAATGTAGTATTAATCTTTATAAATTATTTAAATGAAAAAATATTAATAAAACAGGCTATGACGATTTATTTTGGAAAATTATTTACCATGCACTTGAAAGAAAAAAAATACTTTACATAATAATGTTAAAAAAGAAAAATTTGACGGCAAAATTGACAACGTTTGCCAAGTACCCATAATTTTTTCTCTAAATATAAGTTGCGTATTTTTTTCATTTAAACACTACCCTTATTTTTTGATTCTTTAATCCAAAGATGTATTATTAAATTAATTACATTAAGTTGAACGATTCGTCTCATAATCAATATTCTATCATTCTGGTACCGGCATAACGTATAATGAAAAGAAAAAAAAATAGTCGCGCGCGCCCCTAAACGCAATCAGCCATATTTGTTTTATTTAGTTTTTCACGTATATTTTCAATATGTCTCTACGTATTTTGAATTATATTAGTAGGACAAAGTCGATATTAATTTTTTTTTTATTTGACCATTGTGAAGCAAAAAAGTCATTAACTTATGAACGATATACTTACATTTTTCAAATTCAAACTGACTTTCCATTGATTAATAATTAAGAAAGACATTATTAGAGAATGTAAGAAAATTTAAGAAAAAATACGGAAAAAATCAATAACCAGAGCTCCTAACTTTCTGTCCTGAATTGAAAAATGTATTCGTTGTTCATCAGACCTGTTATTGTTGACAATAAAGTCTGCAATAACTCGCTGGATAGATTACAACTTAATACTCTGCTTCAAATGTAATACAGTCGGTTTTATTACCAATAACTATTTACAAATAGGACTACCGTTAAATTGTATCGAACTGTTATTGGATTATTGTATTATTATTATATTATTTAACCTCCACATACGATCGCCGATTCCCAAACTAAGGCTATGAACTCACGGTCACCTAATCATTATATCGGCTACAGCGGTCTGCTGAAACAACTTACACCTATATTTAACATAGCATACCTAACATTGTATGTAATATATCGAGGTGGTTATATTCATAGAACATAAAACAAAGTGTAGAAGTGGCATATTCGCCGAATTGTGTGAAAGCACGTGTCGCCATTTCCAAACAAGTGAATTTTAAACACGCCAATTACAATACGACGCACGTGTTCATAATCATCATGAATGTGTTAAATTCCTTCTTGTTTCCGTACGCTACGTCGCATATTTTTGTCTTGCTCCCAACAAAAATTCTAAAATGTTTGTGTCGTTCACATATTTAACGACAACTCCACAATATCGGCAGAAAGCAACAGTACAAATTAACCGCTATATTTCAATTTTATTTACAAAACTGTGATGTTTACGTACATCCTAAACATTTATTAAACTATCATCTACATGCGATACACTCAACGATTATAATTATTCTTGGATATTTTCCTAAATTAAGCATAATAATATACATAAAATTATATATTATTTTTAAACATTGCATATTCATCATAAACATACAGACAAACATTAATTTATTGCTTATTAAATAAAAGACTTTTTATATTTTCAAAAGCTGTCTATTTTATTTAGATGTTAATACCTGATAGATTGAATTTATTTAAGCAAAATAGAATGATTTTATTAAAAAAAAACATTATTTTACGATTCGGTGTCCTGTGAATAATGCAAAAAACATAGTTTGTCAGTATAAAAGACAATATACATACATATATATATATATATATATATATATATATATATATATATATATATACATACATATATATATATATATATATGTTTATATATATATAAGATTTGTTTCATTTTTTATTTATTTTTGTTATTCTACTGTCGATATATTTTTCCACGATCGCTTTAATTAAATTAGTAATATAGGTCGTTGTTGGGAGATCTTGATGTAATTGAATTCTATGCGTTATGTTCGTACCTACAAAATATCTTAAAGCTTCTGAAATTATTTTTGTTTAGTATTTATTCTTTTATTATTTTTTCTGTGTATTAACATATATTAACAACATTTTGTGATGGATATAATAAGCCACCTTTATCTTTTTCAACTATAAAACTTTGTTCATGAGTTTGTTCTCGAGCTAATAATGCTCGAGAAATACAAGTCTTGCAATGAATTTTTCCCATTAAAATATGTACAACAAATCGAGAGGTTTAAGTTATAACTTGGCAACTGAAATCAGAACTTTCATTAATGATTTCTGCTTCAAATTCTTCTTCAAAACTCTCTTCGTTTTCTTCAAAATTATCTAATTGGATAGTGGTTTGTTAATACGTTCAATGGCAGAAGAACAATGCAAAATAGAAATTTCTTCTGGTATCGTACAATTGCCATTTTTGGACCCCGTAAACCTACATGCGTTAGAAATTTTTATATATTGACTTGAAATGTCTCGAGGTGGGGATATTATTTGAGCCACCATATCTTACAAAATAACGGTTCGAGGTGACATTGAATGCATTTGTAAAATGGAAAAGACATAAGTAACTTACAGGGAATAAATTGTGAAAAAAATGATTTAGTATATATATATATATACATATATATATATATATATATATATATGTTTCAATAATACAACATATAAAATCCAAAAAAACAACTTTTTAGGACTTTCAATTACAAGTTTTCCGTCATCATATTGCAGTGAATTGAAATATGCAGTACATTCTTTCTGGTCGGGTTTTACATTTGGTTTCTTAAAATCAAAGCTTCAGATACTTTTTATGTTAACTTCATACATTTATTTCAACAATATTATTAATAATCCGCAAAAAATTAGCAGGTACTTGACTATCCTGAAATTGAGGAAGCTTTAATTTATTTTCCCAAAATAAAAGTGCGTCAGCTACACTATTGCCAAATAACTGACTAGCTAGTTTAACTATCCATTTTTTGATTTTGAAAGTCAATGTATATTCGACGAAGTTTATTGGCCAAATAAAACTTTTCTGTTTCTTGAATACTATTCTTCTTGAATACTATCTTTTGTGTTTGAATGGATAAAAATCAGTTTTTGATTTTTCAAGAGATGCTCCAAGTTCTTTTAATAGGTTTATATTTGTTGCACACCGATCAAAAGTCAAGGAAATCATTTTTTTGTCTTATGCAGGAGCGCCAAAAATTGTTTAACTAAATTAGCTCTTTGCAATCCTGTTATACCTCATATAAGAAAATGTCCTGTAGGAATTTTCCAAGTACTATTAATAGCTTTTACCATAAACACTATAGTTTCTCTGATTTCAGCTAAAAAATAATTTCGTTTTGCTTTATTTCCTATGTCTATATATCTGTGAAAATATTTTCCGCCCCACTCAACTTATTGACGTATCATCATTTCATCAACTACAAGATTACCAACAATTATATATGCTGAATTTGATACTTTCTATTTTAAAGCTTTCAAAGATTCTGTAGTGAAACCTGTGTTACCGTAAGTAAAATGATTTTCTAATATAATCGTAAGCTTTTCGAGACTAAAATTGCAGTGTAATGCTAAAGTTCTTCAAGCTGGCGAACATTTGGATTTGAATATGTGCCCTGATTCACTTTTAATAATTTGTCGACACGTAAAGTTTTTAATTTCTCTATTTGTTTTTATTTTAAATTATATATTCTCCTCGTGCTAAAACTTTGTCCCAGACTCTAAAAATATCTTTGACTCTTTCAATTTTTCTTTTAAATTGCCTATTTAGAGTGATGGCTGACGTAAATTCACTTCAGAGTGAATATAAAAAAAGGAATTTTAAGTTATATCTATTACTATTGATATTTTGTACAATTGATTCAGAAAATAAATACTTTAAACCAAAATAGCGGTTGTACTTAAGTAAATTGTAATACTATGTCTTTTAATAGTTGACAAAAAAGTATAACTTCTTACATAAATGCTTTTCACATAATCTTCCAAATTTTATGAAGGATAAATATTTTTTTCACGAATTCCTAAAAATATCCTCGAACAAATTGTGTTTCATTTCACAAGTATACTCACTCCGTTTTGGCTTAGCATCCTCTTTCCATACTTAATCAACTCAATACATGTCCAAATATTTATTGTTGGTATTGGGGGATATAAAAACAGGATATAAACAGGATATATACAGGATATAAAAACCTTTTCAGCGATTTTTTTAAATTTGTAGAAAACCAATTTTGAGACCCGTAGCTTCAATCCAATTTTTTTTAACAACGCCTTCTTTGGGAAATTTAAAAAGAAACATTTTATTTAACAAATAAACACAATTAAATCGTTACTGATATAAAATAAGAAAAATGACTGGTCTCATCTAAAGAATTTACAACACAGCGCATACATTGAAAAATTGGTAAACATTTTATTTTACGTTACACCGTGGTAATGTCTAAGTAACACAAAATGTTTACATTGATATACCTTACTCTTGTTGCAAAAATATCGATAGTCACATCTAAGATGACGTGGTGAAGCCCTACGCTGCATCGTCGTTGAACATCGGAGGCACAAAAATCTATAATAAATATTTCTTTGGTTAAAAATAATAGAATAGTTTCTGGCATCTCGGCAAAAAATAAACTAATGTAGGACGAAATGCACTTACTTTAAGATAAGCAGAGCGCTGCTTATGTGTGGCGCGCTCATTACGCCCACATGCCATTTCTAGTTACTCTCTGTTCTATTGTTATATTAGATCCCGCCACGCTGAAACAAAAGAATCTTAAAAGGTCGAATTTTTCGTCTATATTTTATAAAAAAATTAATCAAACTAACCTTAAATGAAAAGAAAATCACTCTATAAGTGCTAATATACAAAATAGAAATAACTAGTACTTGTTGCGAGATTCTTTTTTAGAAAAACTATGAAATTCCTCCCTCCGTCTACTTTCCATTCGTTGAAAGGCGAGATGGAACACTATTTCCATTCACTTCGCCATTATTCACAAATTAATAAACGAGTTAACTAAATCGTAATTACTATCATATTATATTGCACGAAAGCGATCGAGACAAAGTAAAGAAACAGAGAAGCGAAGCGAAGAAACAGAGAAGCCACAGAAAAGCGAGCAAGATCTCTACGTCTGTGGGCAGGGGTAAGAATTTTGTTTTCAAATATAATTTACATATACATATAAATTACGCCGAAAGAATTTCAACAAAATAGAAGACAAAACGTCGAATTGATATTTCAAAGTTCAGAAAGAAATTCAGATTAAGGAAAATACGGAATTTTCTCAACTAATTAGGCACATTAATCTTAAATACAATTTCTCATTAACTTCCACAGAAATAAGTTTAAACAAGACAATGGCACGCTGTACTTACTTTCTTGTAAAATATCCTTTAAACTCGCATGAACTACATAAAAACAGATAACTAACTTCGAATTTACTAATATTTGAAGCAAGAAGCACATCATATAGTGTTTTTGAGTTAAATGGTGTTCAACAATGTTAAAAGGATAAATGAATTTTCCAATCGCATTAGAGGAATTTTCTGTTTTGTGTGAACATGATTTAATTTTCTCGTAATTAAGAAACCTTGTATTTTTTACGCTTTTCAAGCCAAAGTGGAATTTGAATCTGTGTTAATGTATTTACGCTTGCGTGCAATAAGTAAATGAATTTCTAAGTTAATTTTAGATTTCATTTAATACGTGATATTATTCTACTTAGGTAGGCAGGTATGTGATAGCTGAACTCTTCATTTTATGCGAATTATATTCTCTCCAAAGCTTCTTTTCAAGTATATTATTAAGAAATAGGCATATCAGGCTTTTCACTATCGATGCAAAATAGTACATTAAGATGTATCCTGTAATTGAAATTTTATTTGCAGAAATTTATAATTTAACTCAACAATTTTTTATAAAAAAACCGTCTAAGCAAAAAAATACACACTTAATAAATACATGCTATAAATATAATGGTTGAAATTATTATATTTAAAGCATGTATTTACATAACAAATACAGTACATAATATTTGATAAATACTCAACAGTTCATTTTAAAAATTATCTTGCGGACGAACGCCTAGTGTTATTTCTAGTATATTAAAGACTTTTGATTTGATAGGAAATTAAATTGATTAATCTTATGAATGCCACCATATATTCACAAAAATAAAGTAATTTTTCTTAAATTTAATTAGTACCTGTTATACATGTACACGATATACAGATATGCATGCACTCACTTGCACCTGCGGGCACTATTGTTCTCTCACCCAGATCAAACGATTCACGTGTGCTTACTAACAAATATTTACAAGTAAATCGAGTTGTACACACTGCAACGGAAGATATTTATTTAATATCGGGAAAACTTTCATATGTTTGTGACACAAAATTAAATAGATTACCCAAAATTTCTCTAATTTGGTTAAACATTAAATCCCTAAAGCTTACATTTACAGTGGAATTTTTAAAAACAAACTCGAAATTTTGACGTTTATGTTATTTCGCATTCTCGCGTTTTTACAAATTGAAAATTATATGTCTTTCATTAATTATTTATAGATAGATTCGAAACGTTCAATGTGAAATGTAAGTACATATAACTCAACAAAAACTCCCATTAGAATGGTTTTGTACCCACATATATTCACATAGAAATTTTAACATTCAAAAGTCTGTATTGTATTTCTGTTAAACTGTTTATTATGTTGGTGTTGTTTTTCAATACTTGAATATATTGTCTTTATTAATATCAGTTATTTAATATTAGTCCAATGTACAAAATGCATATATTTCCTTCGTTTATAACATTGACTCTTTACGCTACCATTCTTTAATTGAACTTTTTTTTTAATTATATGGAAAATTTTCTTTTGAGTTCATTGTTGTAAGTTGCACGCTTGCCGGAATAATTAATATCAGTTGGTCGGTAATTTCCAGAATCATAAACATTAAAAACGACAAATTTCTCATTGTGCATCTATGGTTGTTTCCGTCTATTTCTTCTTATGGTTGCTTTCTTAAACAATCTCAAATCTATGCAAACTACATGTTACTCGTGCATTTTTATTTCTTTTTTTTGTAATTCTTTCATAATTCGACTTCATTATTTTATTTCTCACGAAAGTAAATCTTGTTATTATTATACATTCATAATTCATTCCTTTTCTTGTGATATTTTCAAAGAACATTTTACACATTTCAAATAATATTTGTTTTGTTACGGAGCTCCCAATATGTAATAAATTTCTCTTTTATCGAGCGTTACCTGACAAACCTTTTTTTGTTTGCTAAAGAAAAGCAGTCTGCTATGTAAAGGTAACAAATTAACACAAGAAAGCTTCTATGACTTGAAAGTATTTGGATGTCAGTGCTGCGCGTGAGAAAATGCCAACCAGGTATCTTTTTTATAAAATTTCTTGTAAGCTTGGTCTTACAAAAATCAATGTGCTCAATGAAAGGAAAACCACTAGTCAGTTAATAAAAAGATATATGTACAAAAACTGTAGAATATTTCTGAAAAAATATTACCACCATCCTGAAAATATCTTAGAGTTAGGTTACTAAGAAACTAACATTTAACTGATTACCGTTAATTGAGATACTGATTTCTTTTATTAGTCTTAGGTACCTGTGTTAAAAGTATGAAGAGAAAGAGCGTTGATTTTATAAAAATATTCGAAACTGATATTATTTCTTTTTTCATTGCTCGTCTTTTATTTTCTTTAAAAATCTCTAAAACCTAAGTGAAAAAATTTCTTATTATTATTAAATACCTGAAAAGGTCTCGTATTATTATTAAATATCCGAAAAAGTGAAACAACTCGAGATGTTTTATTTATAGTACTCTACTTTCCATTTTCCTAGACTGGAAAGATAAATGATAGTTACTCCGTGTAACTCAGAAACAATTCTACTCATTTTTTAAAAGAAAGGGTAAAAGGCAGTTAAACATTTTTGTGTTCTGCATTGAATAATGTAGATGTTCTATATTTTAAAGTTCATTATTGTATCTTGTTCACATTTGTATGTAGCCAACATAATATTTGTGAAAATTTGCGTGTACTTATCACAAAATTATTTTAATTTTGTTAACTTTGACTATTTCTTAGTATTTTAATATTAATATAAAGATATTTAGGCCAGAGGAAAGAAGAAATACGAAAAGAAGGTAATTGAAAAATAATGAAATCAAAATTTACATCCTATATAATAAAAAAGAGCCTTAATAAATGTGTGTATATATATATATATATATATATATATATATATATATGTGTGTATACGTATATATATATATATATATATATATACATATAAATAAGGATAAATAGAGCCTTAGAAAAGTATTATGAAATTAATTGTAAGGTTAACACACGTAATGCCATCTTTTACGATATTTATAAAAGAAAACTTTCTTTTAAGTAAGTAAACTGTATTAAAACGTCAAATCGCCATATTTATATTTAGTTGGTCGATATCAATATTTCAAAAAACACGTATGTTATATGGCCCTAATTATTTTTCACGTAAATACCTTCAATGTGCTGACATATCAATTCTACAGCTTTATTATATGAATAGATAATAAGTCATCTAAAAAAAAATTCAAATTTTAAAGAAGTTGATGAAATATCCTAGTAAGCTTATGACGACTACACAAAACATTGAACGATTTTATGTACGAAAGGCAACCGATTACGACGTCTGCCCTACTGCATTCAGCTTGCTTACTTAAGCACTTACACCTCCCGCATATATGCACATTTCACCTCTAGTCACGCCCATTTCGTCTATGTCTGTCCGGGTTGATAACTTCATTGCGCTATTTAAAATACAGATAGCGCCATCTATGTTTTACATAGGTACGCTATACATTTGTGTAATCACTCCAAGTCGGATAGGAAGGCATTTCTTTCTTTATTGTTGTTTTACTAATGCAATGTAAATTAATTTTTGAAAATAGTAAATTCTTAAAACGTGAGCTAATAGTAATAGGATAAAAATTAAATGTTACTCTGGTTAATACCTACATGCTCCTAAAACACTATCCAAATTACTTAAATAGTTTAGTGTGTATGTATGTATATATATATATATATATATATATATATATATATATATATATATATTTTATATATATGTGTATATATATATATATACATATATATAAATATATATATATATATATATATATATATCGATAAGCAGTTGGCCTGTTTTCAAATATGCAGCGATTTCGGAATAAGTTCGATTTCTCCGTAATTTTATTTATTTTTAGTAATTCGGTCTCCCTGTCTTAATAAAACTAAAAAGAAGAAAATAAAAATTCAAATAAAAAAATTTAACCCACTACAAATCATTCCCGAATCAGAAACATTCTGAAAAGAAGTTATGAAATTACCTGTACTTAGTTGAAACTTTTGCGGTACAATATATTTTTACAACACAAATAAATTTGAAACATTCAGCTGTCATTAGATATTTTTGAGGTCAATGCTAAGTTGATTGTGGCACTTATCTATCCATGTGTGTATGTACGTGAAAGGGCAAGAAGGGCTTCGAACTTGAGATCGACTCAAAAAATATATGAGGTATCAGTGTGTTGCAAATTTATTTAAGTTCGGATACAATATTCTACCGCAAAAATTCCAGCTTGTACTTATATTTCCTTACTTAGTATTGTTTAATAGGTTTCTTCTTCACTTGTTATTTGAAGACGGTTTAATGTTTTATTGGAAAATTTTATGTTCTAATAGTTCCACTATTAATTTCAAAGATCCAAGATAATGTACTTATTACACACATTTTTTGACAAATGCATGGTACGTGCGGTATGTACATACCTATGTATATAATTAATTACCTACTTTCTTGCTTACGTCAAGGCTAGCCAAACGAGTTGAACCTCGGTTAGTTTACTCCTCACCACTGAGGAGTTCCTACGCTACCTTCCAGCTCCATCAACAGATGCTAGCAACCACTTCTTATCGATGGACTTGCCAAACAAATCAAACTAGTCCAAATTCGCTGAACATATCCATCAGCATTAGATAGTCCCTTAGTCCTTCCGGCTCCATCGTAAAACTCTGGCCATTATTTGTTTGTGTCTACGATTTCGAATACGATGAATGTACTTTTCACCACTGAGGAATTGATATCATTACCCTCAATTTCTACCATCAGGCCACCTCCACTATTTCTGATCAGAGAACTCGTCAAGACAAATCAAACGAATATGAGCAGATGTATTTATTCCTTGCCATTGAAAAGTTCATGTAACCACCTTGTGATTCCATTAACAGTGACTAAAGTTCATTATCTGTGACTAAAGTTCAAGATCTGGAGTTCACTACCAAGAAATAAGTTCTGCAATCATAAATGAATTATTAACGTAATACCCTACTTGGGCAGTATCTACTACTATTTAAAGAAAATGATTTTTAAAATTTATCTATCTATTAAAAAGTTATGAATGAACGAACATAAAATGAAAAGAATACGGTTTGAAGTGAGAAGTTCATCCTTTTTGAAGCTGTTTAAAAAAATTAATAATTATAATGACAAATTTGAAAAACAATCTGTCAATTCTGAATGACTGCTGCTTTTAGCTGAGCAATCAGATCTTAATTACTTTGATTATTTCCCAAGTTCTTACTACATCTCGCTATTTAAATTTATATTGTAGTCATATATGTTATTTACAGAGTGTGTCTTTGTCTTTTGTGATTATTAAGTATTTGAATTTTAGTGTCAAAATTTTAGAATTATTACGTCACTTATAATTATTAACAAAAAAATATCCGATTAGAATATTATCACCATAGAAATTTATCTAGCAAATTATGCGTATATACCCGACTCTACATCTATGCCTCTGCGTAACTTATTAATTTTCCTTAATCGTTTAATTTAATTTAATTATTGTTTGTAACTTCACTCCTACTCCAATAACTGGGTTTGGCGATGGCAATAAAGTGCTATATCGCACTTAAGTAATTAAACGAGACGAAATTCATAGACACGTATATGACCAAAACAAAATAATCTAGATATTTGCTTCAGATGTTTTTTCTCTCGTCCTCGTGGCGGTCGGGTAATGTGATAACCTACTAAATAGCATTATTTGCACGTTTGCTGTATCGTGCTTATTGATTCCGCCAAAGAAAATTCTAATTAAAACCTCTTCGACAGTCAATCATTTGTATCTGTGCAAAATGATTCGTAATAAAGCCTACTGAAACTAAAAAAACAGAATAATTCAAACAGCTCTAAATATCTATGATATAAGATTGTGTGAGTACAAAACATTTCAATAAATATACAATTAGCACAACGCCAAATATAAATGATATAACTTCAAGTGTAGTAACGTACAAAAATTTATGTGCATCAAACATATTTAATGCGCCTGAATAATAAAAGCGTTTCAATGCATCGTATTGAAATACTCGTATCTTAATCAATATACGTAACATACAGTATTATATAATTATAGTATATCTAGAATTATTATTGTGGTGATTGTATTTATTATTTTGTTTAGGATTTAAAAATTAAAAAGCTGAATAACTATAACAATTTTTCAATTACACCATATTTCTAACTACAGTTCATGGCTTGGACGGTATACAGTAATTATATTAAAGTTCTTGCTATCTTAATCATTACTTTTTAAAAAAAGTATCGTAAATAGTAAATTTTAATATATAATAGTAAATTTTTGATATCATTTGGTGTATACGGTTCAAACACAAATATATAACGTATATTCTTTTTCACTGGTAGTTTATGAGTATTGGCCTTCCCCAAGTTTGGTTTTTCGGTTAATAATGTTCAATGTATCCCCTGAATGAAACGTTTTTAGTCGTAGCAGGCCTTTTTTATTTACTATTGATACTATTGTGAATATAGTAGCATTATAGTTTTATTGTCACCAATTCAATTTAAGTGTCATGCCAATTTAATTATATTATTTCTTTATTTATGGAATAATGTTTCCTATACAGTTTATGAGGCCTTTCCATGCTAAATTATTTCTTCCGCGTCAATCAAATACAACAATTTCAAGAAATATTAGGGCAGAATGGTTCTTACCCTTTTTGGCCCATTTCTATATTTAAAAAAACCTGTTAAATGGAGTAGAATTCGCACTAAAAGGGTTATGTACACATTTAAGTTAAATTTAATAATTTAAACATTTAAAGATACTTCTTATTCTGTTCTGTTAAAGTATTGACTAATATTATTATTATTATACATGACTTCAATACATTGCTCGAAATTCTCAAAGACAGTATAAGATCCAGAATCATCCCTATAGGTTACATATAAACTTTAGGTAATATTCTAGGAAACCTGTTGTATTATATATATTTTAAAGATTATATGAATATTATATATATTTTGAAATTTAGTAATTTCTAACACAGAAGTAGTTTTTGGAATGAAGATAGCATATTTTACAAAATATCGCTAAAGATATACGACTCAAAATTATGTTTTGTCACTATGCTAAATTTTGTGTTTTTACAGCAAACGGTTTCCGAGAAAAATAGGTGTGATAGACTTACAGATGAGATGATCTTACAAGCATTACATTTTTAGCCAGCTGAGCAGCAGTTCATCGTTGGAATTCTCAAGCAGGAATATAGTGTTTATTTTATTATCAATCTTTAAATCTTAAACCAATATCATAAAAATAAAACTGCGGACGACGTCAAATTTATGTGAGCGACAACTAAGAAAAAATATACAGTTTACAAACAAGGAAATAAACTATGTTTATACTTTTTATTAAAAATAATAAAATGAACAATAACTTTTCGTCTGGAAATTAATAGAAAAAAGGCAAATTTACAAGTAAGCTTTTAAAGTTGCTAAAATGTCCAAAAAAATTGTAGAAACATTAAAATTGATCATCATATCCTCAAAAAGATAGGCACTTGCAATATATTTAGTAAAAGCGAGTATACAAAGAAACAAAGTTTTTTTCTAGAAAATCATATTTTCGTCGCTCGTTATTTTCCTCTTTATCACAAAAACTATCGCAATATACTTTGCAAAAGGACCTTTTATGGAGTAACGCAGATAAAACACTCGACTGCCACATTTTTTATCGTATTTGTAACGCTCAACTGTGCAAATAATTTCAATTGAACTTCCTTGCTTTCTTTCGTTATAAAGGGTAAAAATATTATTGCTTTTTGGGCTGTTTCGGCAAGATTTTATTTTCGGGTGATTGTTGTAGTGATATATTTTATATCAATTTAGGTCGCAGGATGTATCTCGATGAGACACTCCACTTAACTCTTTTGGTCGGGGTTCATGTTGTAATAATTTTACTAAATTATAATAAAAATTTTCTCAAAATGTACTTTTTAAAAAACAACATGTGAAAAGGCATTACTCGCCAATCTAATAAAACTTACACGATGTTTAAGTTTAAGTGCTTCGTGTAAGTTTTATGTATAAACAAATGTTATAAATTACTATATGTACTTAAGCACCCGATTACGGAATTAATAAAATTAATTCCATAATCGAATGCTTTAGTACCCAGATGTTCACAGTTTTTTACGAGTTATTCGTTAATTAGTGTAGAAAGAATTTTTTCGGATTTTGCTTGAAAATAAAATCCTAAAATTGCCGAAAACCCTTTGATTTGAATTTGTGTTACGACAAACTAATGTTTCAAAAAAAAAATTATTTTCAGTCTTTTCATAACAATAAGTGTTTCATCACACACTCAATTATAGGTATAATAATTTTAAAGACACCCAATTATAGGTATAATAATTTTTCCTTCCACGAAATAATACTCGTATCATTCAATATTCAAAGCTAAACAAGATGTTTGCCGCGTCGCGTCTTATCGATTTGATGATGAAGCGCGATATGTGTTCATTGTAGGACTTTTAACATTGTGCTAATGTCAAAAGTTTATCTCAAAAACGGCCACAAAACACAAGAAAAATATTAATTACAATCGCCATATTTCGTACTCAGAAACCCACAGAAATTGTTTACTGTACCAATACCCGTATAATTTGCTGTATAATTTAATAAGTTTGCCTTCCAAAAGGAATAGTTTTAAACATTTAAATTTATCTCGGCTTTGTATCTGGTGGACCTTACCATCGAGTTTAACATTTCTAGATAAGTCTGATTCAGACATGTTAACAATGAAAACGTAAGTGGTGACTATCAGTGAAAGACGCAAAACAGAGATCTAGCCTGATTGAGCTTAACCTACTCTGTATTAATAAATAATGAACTCATTATGATAAATATTTTTGCAATTATGTTTCATTAATGTTCATAATATATGCTACAAAATTGTTCTAAATATACACATTAATTGATGTGAAAATCATGTGCAAGTGAATCCTTAAAAAATAAAATTATTGAAAATTACACCGAGTGCGTTAAAATCTATGGGCAGCACCAATATCAAAATAATACAAATATATAAGCCATGCGATGGAAAACAGCGATCGTGTTGTTGTCGTTGCTATGGTTGCAATGTTTCATTCTTCAAGAAATGGAAAAAAATTACTTAATTTTGTCGTTGCTCGTAATTTAATTAGTCCAATTGATATATGGCGACAGAAATAACTTAATAATATAGATGGAGCGGTATATTCCATTATATGTAAATATAATTTACAAATCTACCCACTACAAGGCTTCAGTGCACCATTGCAGTTAGATAAGAAACTCGTTATACATTATATCTGAATTGTGACAAATAGGTGAACCAATTTTGGACACTGTGGCGGAAGCGAATATTACTATGTGTAATATCATAGAATTGTTTTGTACTGTAACCTGATATACTATTCAAATAATACCTACTTTTATGGTTTTCCGCAACTCCCTATACAAAATTTTACGTTAATAGAAAATATTGTGGATATTTTTATTCATTTTTACGCTTAACGTGGGTTCCGTACACAAGTAGACACTAATAAATATTTAAGAGTAATTACTACATCTCAAAAATTTAGTATTCATTTTGTACAACGTTAATGTATTGCTCAGTATAGCTTCCAGGGGCGTAAAATATAATGCATATTTAAAAATATAAGATTTAGGATTATCACTATGGTTTTCAAAAAATATTCGCGTAGGTTTCTAAAAACCCTGTTCCATAATTTTAGGTTGTTTGGTTTCGGAAATAAGGAAAACATGCTTTTTGTGTGTTTTTCATATCTCTGAAGATATGCTAATTAAAATTATGAAGAAAAAAAGTAAACGGGAGATGTCGTGGGACACCCGGTTGTAACGAAGTTCCTTTCGCTATATATCATGTATTAAATATATATTACCTAGATGAATAAAAATATTTCAGCATAATAAAATATTGTTAACTGTAATTATAATATATAAATAAATAATAATGCCAATGAAGCGATCCGAGCAATATCTATTAATTAACAAAACTTTCATTATACGTGAATAGTACTGCATGATTTAATTTTGGTATCATTTAATATATATGTAAACTTAGATCGATGCAAATAAAAGATGATAGAACTATTTAAGTTTGAAATGTATTTGTTTAATTACTTCAAATTAAATTTAAAAGTCATCAAATTAAATTTTAATTAATTTTAAAATTAAATATAATTATTTTAATTTATATGAATAGTCAGCATTAATATAAACACGTATATATAAAAACGTTCTTGCAGATAATTGGCTTACGATGGAAAACCAGCAGAAAAATACCCTCCATCTGTGGAATTGTATTAATATTATTATTATTATATTACATACGTTATGAATTAACCACCTTATAACAAGGTTACTAGAAATTAAATTTTGTAACATATAATCAGAAGTTACATATGATAAATGCGGTATTATATCAGTATATAAATATCAGAATACATTACATAGCAAGAAAATAAGTTTAAATAATATTTAAACGTGTTTAGAATTGAGGTTATACACAATGCTTGCTGCTCGAATGTCGATTGGAATTGGGCATGATTTCACGTCACTAGTTTCAAATACTAGGTATGCGACATGTAACCGAATAACTAGTCTCAAATCTAACAACAACTAGTGATTTTTGTAATGCCTTATTTTAGTACAACTGGCAACTGCCTGTCAACTGTGATCTGTGGTTGTGAGTAGCCAAGCGCACTGCACATGTTGTTTCTTTCGCACTCGCGTAATGCAGCCTATCGGCCGGCCGAGCGTGCCGCGAGTTCCCGAGTAAGCGAGAGCAAGTGACACGAATCAATCCGAACGCGCACGTGCCGTGCCCGACTACAACAAAAAAAAAGCGCAACAGTTTTATAATACGTTTAATTTTCATACGTAATGTTGTAGACTTATGAGAATTGAATACACAGACCTATGTTTTTAAATAATCTCAACGGTCCTGTTGGATGGCTCTGGATTTCGGCAAACATCACTAACAAATTGTTTGTTTTAATTCGTTGATAAATATCCACAAATAATTAATTTTGCAGTAATTAGGTACTTACGTATGTACTTCTAGAAAAAAAAGTAACAAAAATGTTATATTGGTGACAACAAACAATATGAGTGTAAATAGGGTAGATAAATAATATATACCTAATAAATAACTTGTAAAACAGAACTTGTAAAAAAACATCATATCGCGATGTAATTTTAGTGTTTTGTGGGAGATATTACTATCAGTGTATATACAATCAAATTAACTTTGAAATACGCCTGCATTGATAATTTTGTAACAATCATAATCTGAGTAATTAATAATCGATTATAATAATTAAACAAATTTAATAATTACATATAATGCGGTCAGCCCTAAAGCTTGAATAAAGTATGAATGGAAGAAAATTTATGTCAATTAATATTACGTTATTGATGTAACTACAAAAAACTGGCTTAGCTTGTGATTTCATTTGTTTTCATTTCGCGAGTAATTGTATAGTTGGTAGAATATAATAACCTAGACAATCAGCAGCAGAATTTGCAAAAAAAAACTAGTTACTAAAATCACTAGTTTCAAAACAAGTGACGCATTCCACGTCGCTAATTTCGTTCCGTTTCTTGACAATCACGTCACGACCCACCTCGTCGATACTCGCACGAACACATACACATACAACCGTATATAATAGGAAGAGACAGAGAGAAAGAGAAGGAATGGTCGCCTGGAGGGGGCGTAACGCTTTTTCCTTAAATGACGATTTCTGCCAGTTCGCTCTACTGTAACCCGCATAAAAGAACTTCGTTCCAAAAATATTTTTGATGCCCTTATTATTAATTCCTTACTTCTGTGGGGTATCATTCAAATGATACCCCACAGAAATAAGGAATTTATAAAAATTTCAACAGGTACATAATTTTCCTGCGCCGAAATTTTCTTACAAACATTTTTGAATGTTAGCTGTTGAGAAATATATTGGTTTTGTTGCTGTGCCAAATTTAAAATTTCTATCTAATGGGTTTCTCAGATAAACGAATGTGACAGGTGCACTTAACATCGCACGACAAGATAAACACTAAAGTGATCTTATAACGGTCTCGTTTTTCTTTAACAGGTACGGAATCCTGAAAATGTGAAAAGTGTTTTTTATTCATTACAGTTATTTGAAAAAACATTATTTACAAAAAAAATTATTATTTTTGTATAGTGTATGTATATATGAAGAAAATTGTCTGTTTCAGAAATATATGAATTGTCTTTAAAACATTATACACCGGCGAAAAAATGGTAAATACTACATAAAGTATTAATTTATTAATAATCACGTAAAATATTAAAGTTACGAAAATAAAATACACCAACTTCTGGAATGCTGAATACATTTATTATTGAATTCAATATACGTTAGAGTAAATATACTTCAAACATATTAGTTCAATCATCTTCAACTCAGTTCAATAGTTAAAAAAATATTAATTTTGTCAATACCGCTTGAACAATGTTTTCATTAATTTGAAGGATAGATCTCTCATTTGAAATCATTAGTACTTTTTGTGATTAAAAATTATTATTTTCTCTGATTTTGTTCCCTTTTTTTCAATAAACAATTTAAATTAATACATCTTCTTTGACATTTTTCATTTATTTATCTTGCTAGAAATACACGCCATTTCATTTTGTATATTTAGACGTCTCTCTCAATATCATAGTCTCTAAATATTCTATGTAATTTAGAAATAATCTTGTATCTTAAATTTCCATATTTTGATTCCACCAAGAATTCCTTCTACATATTGCCATAGAAAATGAGCAACTAATATTCACTGTTAGTGTAAATTGCTCAACTTTGAGATGTATTTTCATTTTAATTAATTAAATGTGTAATAATTTCTAATCCATTAGGCATCTGTTGGTAAAATGAGAAAGTACATATGATTTTAAAATATTCCAGTCGTCTATAAAGTTGAACCCACAGTAATTCAACATCATGCCAAGAGATGGCAAATTTAGTGCAATTTTTTGTTAAAATAAATTAACTAGGAATATTTATAATGACAATTTAAGTAGTATTTAAGTAGATTTAAGTGCTATATACTCAACAATCATATTAAGTAATATTTGTCACCATCTGTTGTAATTACATACGAACTTTCTTCTTTACTAATCTTACGAGACATATAACTGAAATTTAAATATTTCTATCCTCCAAGTTTAAAGACTGTTATGTATTTAATGAGGAATGCACCAATAAATATCGTACTTGAATAATAATATTAATTGTTTTATTTCGTATTAGAATTTCACATTCATAATTACATGTACATTTTTATGCCACAGAGTATATATCAAAACGCAATGACAGATTGCCGGTACGTTCGTAATAATACGCACAGTTTATTATAGATGGCGCCGTCGTAACACTCTCTACCGAGTTATTAAATTACAAGTTCAACCTATTTGGTGGTCTTCCAATCCTTGTGCTTCTACGGGGCACCACAGGTTGTGCCGGTATCGATGGTGGTGGTGATCGTTGCTCTGTCGGTTGTAGTTCTTGGGTTTCCGCTCGACTGGTATCAACAACGACTGGTATAGTTTCTAGGACAGGCATCACCTCCTTCCTTTCTTCTGCTCCCTGGTCATTGCTAGTCACCTGTGCCTCTGCTGTCTTAGTAGGGCAAGTTGTGGAGTTCGCCTCTTTCACCTGTGGTATCAGGACATTAGTGATGTCCTGAACTGCTGTCGACCCTGCTGTACTAATTATTTGATCCACATGTCGGTGATGCTTTCTTCCATTAGCTTCTACTTCATAATGTAACTTCCCTGTTCTTCTTAATATCCTCCCAAAGTTCCACTTGTTACCATCATACATTCTTATCTGCACTCTATCCCCTCTCTCGAATTCTTTGTTTACTATTTGGTTCTCATTACTGTTATTTCCACCAATCTCTGTTTTTCTCTTAACTAAATCAATCCTGTATATTCTCTTAAACATCATCTCAGCTGGACTAATTCCTGTGTTACTGTGTTACGACTGTGTTATTATGTAGCGTAGTATTATCTTGGTATATTCTATGTATTTCATATATTTCCTCTACTCCTTCATCCGATGACAATTCACTTTCAATTTCTAATTGTTTGTGGTCCATGAAACATACTGATTGCACGTGCCCTCGCTTGTTACACTTCTTACAAAACAATTTATCTTTCAGTTGACATTGACTTGCTAAATGGTTTTCTCTTCCACATCGGAAACAGTTGATTTTCCTCTCTCTTCTATTGTATGTATGTGTAGTATTATCACCTTTATTCGTAGTGTATGAACTTGATGTAGATTTATTCTTCTTATTTATTGAAATTTTATTTACGTTTGTAGTAAATTCTTGGCCCATTTCTTTTGTTTCACATTTTGATGTTTCTATGGCCATAGCAATTTTCACAATATCATCAAATTTTGTAGTAGGTGGCTCTTGTAGTAATCGTTCTTTGATTTCAGTGTTCCGCAGCCCTCGTATAAATTGCACTCTCAGGTGAGTATCGAATGTTGTTTGTTTACAGTGGTTACATATAAAGTTGCATTTTCCTCCTATTTCCTTCAACCCAACCATGTAATTAGCA
Organism: Druceiella hillmani; assembly: GCA_039881145.1. NCBI lineage: Eukaryota > Metazoa > Arthropoda > Insecta > Lepidoptera > Hepialidae > Druceiella > Druceiella hillmani. The sequence goes on from JAYKKI010000054.1 coordinate 4,596,646, forward strand.
ATACTTTCGTGTTCATGCTGCTGCCTGAGACAGAATTTATGTTGTTGCGCCACTTCCCCTGGCTCCGGTGAAATGTGGTCTCCCAGTATTTTAATAAGCTCTTCGAAAGATTTGGATTCGGGGGTATTTGGTGCTGTAATGTTCTTTAGTACCTGATAGTACTTAGGTCCGATGCAGTTTAAAAATATCTGGATCTTTACTCTTGTATCATTCACGCCTTTTAAGGTTACATAATTTTGCAACCTTTGTAAATAGCTCGAGAACGATTCATTTATTTCATCATACGGTTGTAATTGAATGCCGCTTACAGGTTTTACTTGATTTCCTTGGTTTTGTAAAGCCATTTGGAGATTGGCTTGTTGTATTTGCATTCCACGCATGGTTTCCAACATCTGCGCAAGAACTTGCGTCAATTGCTGTTCCGACATTATCCCATCCTCGTCGCCAGATTTGTTATGTATTTAATGAGGAATGCACCAATAAATATCGTACTTGAATAATAATATTAATTGTTTTATTTCGTATTAGAATTTCACATTCATAATTACATGTACATTTTTATGCCACAGAGTATATATCAAAACGCAATGACAGATTGCCGGTACGTTCGTAATAATACGCACAGTTTATTATAGATGGCGCCGTCGTAACAAAGACTATTATTATATTTAATATGAATAAATAACAATATTGATGTCTATCGGATAAGTTTACTAGTTATGCGACATATACTTTCTTTCACTTTTGCAAAAGCGATTGGGAAAACCGATTCGTAAAAAAATATGTTCTAGTTGAACTAATGTCATACCACATTAAGTACAGAGGTAAGAGATGGAACACTGTGATGTAGGTTTAAATTACATATGTTCTGACTGTAATAAGAAAGACGATGACCAACCTTCAATTCCATGTCAAGTGACATCGAACCATGACAAACGACGAAAACTGCAAACAAATGGCGGACTGCGTCACTACCACAGATCAAAAAAGAAATTTCATTTTATCCTGCTTGGCCACTACGTACAATAAAATAAAGTTTAAAACATTTATTAAAGTGCCATCTATTATTTTGTAATGTAATTCAAACAGCAAGACTATTATTACAAAAAGCAATTGTTCACGTTTTCAAATGTAACCGAAAGATGACGCCTGCTGGGCATAGAATAAAATTAAAAAAATACGCTCCAATAATGCATAATTGAAATGTCAAAAAAATTAATCGTTTTTCTGAAGTAAGAAAAAAAAAATTTTATTTTAATAGTTTGCCATAACATTAAATACATTGTGCGTTATGTCAAACAATAAAAAGTAGTTTCACTACATCGCAAATAACAGAGTTCATGGGATACGACCATTTGTAAAATGGAATGCACAGTAGTGTCAGTTTATACCGAGAGATAGAGCAAATATTGTTTAAAAATGTGCATTCTTATGCGTATGGTATAAATAAAGTATTTATTTATATAGAATCATATTTAACATCAAAAATGTGAAAAGTTTTAATTGTTTACGAACAAACAAATTTGTCTTTAAAGTATGAACGGATTATTACAATTTTTTTTCCACTTAATAGAACGTTTTACGCACAAACGTTTATCTTTGAAACGTTATCGTTTGTCACAGTTTCTAAAGAGACAAAAACTTTTCTTAGAACACCGCTAGATGACACCACTACTGCTTTGCTTAGGTAAGCGACTCTTTTATGAAATTATAACTTATTTATAATGTTTAAATTTTAACTAGACGATTGTCAAATATAATATTAAATTCGACCATTAATCAACTTTTACGCAGATAAAGTCTCGAAAATATTATTGAAGTCAAATTCGAAATAAGAATTTGTTTTCTCTTTCGTATCTTGTTCTTGGTTATTAATTATTATTATACCAAATTTCCTGAAAATCTGTCTAGTAGATTTTGTGTGATTGGTGCACAAGGTAACATACAGACAGATAGACAAAAATTCTAAAAAAAAGATATCCCGACTTGACTTATATTATTATTCTATACTCTCAATCAACCACTTGTTTAAGATATTTTCCATGTACAGAATTTGTTCTTACAATTTTATTAATTTTTTTATAAAATTTCAAAGCGTCAGTGTTTTCTTTTATAAATTCCTAGGTAAACCTATTATTAAAAATATGTTTGGATAAAAAATATTTCTAGTTTGCATTATATAACAAATTTAAAAAATGTAACGAAAGAAATCCACGAAACTTACTGGTATGCTGTTCCATAATATAATCATTTAGATTAATATTGCACTAACATACTTTATACTACCAACTGTTATTAAAATTATGTTACCATTCTAAGAAGAATATTTTTATTTTTACGCTGATGCTAGAAAGACGAAATAACTAAAACACATTTGGAATTAGTTTAATCCAAGTTAAAATAGGTTTAATGGTTACAATTATAGGAGTGGAATCATTTATTTAGATTCCGACCTCGTTGTTACATAGACACGATCGAACATTTTATAAAATCAGCCATACCATTCTAAAAAAATTAGAATACTATATAGAATACTATAATATTTTGAATATATTACTTAGCTTGGTAAGAATCTGCTAAGTTAACAGAGTTAAGGGCACTATTTTTAGAATCAAAATTTTAAAATTTATTCTGTATAGCGTGTGGTGGAATTAGGGTTGCAGATGGCCGGGAAATCTGGGATTGTATCGGAATTTTGCGTCTTGTCCCGTGTCCAGTAATTTCACTTTGATGTCCGGGAATTAACAAATACTAGTTTTTTCACAAACAGCAGTTACGTTACGTATCTGTTGTTTTTGTGTTAAATTATTATTATTTAATGAATCAATCACTTTTATTAAAAATTTGACTTAACATTTGGTACTAGAAAGAAATTTTTATTTGCTTTTATCGGTCTGAAAGTTTTCTTGGGTTCAACGAACCTTTTGTTGGGTCAATCTAATTTTTTTTCGCTTAAACCGCTAGTGGTTGATGATGACTTTTAGAGTATATTTTCTAGTCTGTAGTAGAAATGTTTCGGAAAAAGCGATTTTACATATGACAATGTCCCGGAAAAAGCAATTTTACATATGGCAAACCTAGGTGAAATCAAAATATACATTATTTTGATAAAAAAACAGTTATCAAAGGCAATTTTAACTCATTCTAAAAATGTCATTTTGTTCTTCACTGACTTTAACGACCTTCACACATGCCACATTATCACAACATCCATTAAGTGAGATCCATTAGTTGCCAAAAGTATCAATTAAAACCAACATTCTTCGGTTGGACGAAACATTTACTCCTAGTAATTTTATCTGTACTTCAGCATTAAATTAACGATTCTTGTACCAAGAAGTATTCCTAGAAGACTAAATCATTTTTCAAAGCATGTGATAGATTTCTAAACACCCAATATTTAATAAGTATATTTAAATAGTTTACAAATAACTCTAATTTCACCAGATAATTGAGTTTTCTAAAAAAATATTTAATTTTTAACACTCTAATGACTTAAAGTGTTAAAAATTAAATAAATTTTTAGAAAATTCTTCAACACTGTAATGCAGGTAAATAGTTTTAATGATCTGCAGACGTTCAAGGTCCTTTTTATATTTTATCTCGAGTAAACGGCTTAAAGGTATAAATATATCAGTTAAAAAAGAAATAGAGTAACGGTGTTTTCCTTTCTCTTAATATTTCATTGAGCAACTACAAAGAGTGCAAGGAGTACCCGGATATAGCCAACATGTTCAATACAACCTTAATTTAGATGATCCACAATTATGTGCACTAGAATTAATAAGGGGATAATGTCAGTAAATCTGTGTCAATATATTCTTAACGATTTCTGTACCGGTAGTTCCGGTGAACAACAATGAAGGTACAATTTACACAGACATTCTGCAGTGAGCAATAGGTGTAGGTACATTGAATTTACGCACATAATAAATACTTCGGATAAAACTACGGTCTAAATGACACATAGTGCCAGAATTATGACAAGAAAAAAAAATTCTTTCTAACTCAGACTGAGAATAGACAATAGAAAAACTTTTGTACAAATTTCACCTGAAGTTTATTGTATGAAAACCAGCCAACACGTCCTCTATTGGGCTTTGTACACATACCATTTCATGCTTAATTAAGAATTTACAAATTGTGTAAACATATTATACAAAAATTAGATCCTTAGGGATAATACATAAACTACAACTTCTAAGCACTCATTTGTACATGTATAGAGAAAACTGATATTAATCTCAGAAAGAACTATTTGTTAATTTCTGAGGTGCACTTGAGATTTCGTCAGGAGGTTTTCCATTAGACATCTTACTAAGAGCTAGTGTTATCTCGGTTTCTGTTATCTCCGGCACATCTTCAGATCCAAAATTTGTTACAGTCCGTATTACTACACTATTTGACTTAGGATTTCTAGACTTGTATAACTCGAGATATAACTCGAGTTTTCCATAACTTTCAGGAATTTGTTTTGTTTGGTGACTATGTGTGTGTCCGGTTTCAGAGCTAGCTTGAAAAGTTTAATTCCCTTTTATTTATTGATGATGTTAACCACTTTTTCGAGATACGCCTCGATCTCTTCCTCAACGTGGTTTCGTATATAACATAATATAAAACATAATATAACAATATGACAATAAATATTCCAACTAAACCCGAATATTTTAAATGCTACAGTGTATTTCGTGTCAATTTGTTTGTTACGTGATGAGTCAATAATTGTTTAAACACAGTGACTAAATTTTGTAAACGTACGCGGTATGCACGTTATAAACCAATGTATTATCATATCGAGGAAAATCGTTTAGTTCCTCGGGGAACCATAAACTATATTTTTCACGATAGATGACGCTGTTACTCTTAGTATTTAATTTCTTTTGTTATCCAGTTAGTTATTTTCCTCTATATTATTATTATTAATCTATTGCCAAATTAATGCCAAAAAATCCTTACAATGTGATCACACAGCATTGCAAAACTGTAAAGGCAATTTCTTCTTGAAGAAATGTTTCGCGCTGTAAATTTAAATTATTACACTATTTACACATTGCCCATAAATTCTAAATGAATCACAAAACATAGTAGTTTGCAATTCATTAATACATTGTATGAATCAAATAAATAAAAAGTATAATCACTTTCAAAAGGCAAACATACTTATATGTGTTTGAAATCTACAAATATTTTGATCACTTATATTCATTTTAGAAATCATTGAGCACTTTTGTGGCCAAATTTTTAAATTTTTTTTCTGTGCTTAATGACAAAAATTTTTTTTTAAATAAATAATATCGTAAATAAATTTATCTTTTAATAACTGTTAAAAGCTTTATTTCTTAAAGAAACTAGGCGACAGAACATCCTTGAAGGACTTTTCTTTATATTTGTGTCTCTGCGATCTTTTGCCCTGACATTTTTATTCTTAGTTCAAGTTTTGATTGCTTTTCTTCCCAATATCTTTATTGTTAAATCGTGAAATAATAAATTGATTACTTGGCTTTTCAAGTTTTAAGGATAAAAATAAAGTAGAAAATTAAATGAAGAGATGGAAAATATTATATTTCTAAAATATTATTGATAAAAATAAATCAAATTTTATCCACTTTGTATCTATGTTACGTTTCATACCTTACAAACAAATACGAGACAGGATAATAAAAACAGATTTACGGCATGCTGGCAAAAGACCAACATATGAAAAAATAAAAGATATGGCCAATAAGATGTTTGACTATATTTTTTTATTTCTAAATTAAACTAAGTGATAACATTAAAATAGGTTAAAATAAATATATCGTACCTAGGACTTCTCATTACAAAGTTATAACGACTTAAAAACTGACGAACTACGATTCAGGCGAAATCACCCCATACAGAATATAACTGGCTTATGACGTCACTGACCAGTTATTTAGCATTCATTATAAGGGAGTTTATTAAATATTTTTAGTATCTCGTAAAATATTACGTTTAAGTTATATATTGCATATTCTAATTTTCTTTTTTTTGTGTGAAGACTAAATTCATATTCACTTTTTAAATTTAATGAACAAAAAAATTTACACTTCCTATTTTTCCTATATGACAAGTTTGGATTAATTATTTGATACGTGCATTATTTTTTTCGTCACAAGTTTTTTTTAAACCTACTCTGCAGTTTTAAACACTTTTATAAACAAATATCGACACCAGTCAAATACCCTATTCGCACTTTTACGAAAATTAAGATGAAATAGCTATAATGTATTCATAACTACTTAACGACCGTTTAAAAGAAAAATGTTGAACAATTTAATGATTTCAAGGGCATGTTTGTCACGTAATATAATCACCTTGACACTAGTGACATTTCTAAATATATCATTACATTAAGTAATATTATTATTTGAAGAGACATGTTTGTATTTGAATCTAACGTTACACATATTTCAAGTCAACGAAATAAGTCTTAACTCATTGCTGACTTTTAGATTTTAGTACAAAAATCTTCCGGAGCTTTGTCATTTGATTCAATCATATCAGTATTAATCGTCCAAATATTTATCTTTTTGGGCCTTTACTTAAGTGAAATGTAAATACAAGCTGATCTGCAAACATCTTTAAGTCACTTTTCCGCTAAGGAATTTAAAGATAATTTCACGTGTTCTTCCAATTTAAATATTAGGCTACATGTCTTATTTTCATAAGTTATCCGATATATATGTATATATTGTGTATATACATATATATATATATATATATATATATATATATATATATATATATATATGTGCGCGCGCGCGCGTGTGTGTGTGTGTGTTTTTAAGGCCAATTGTATTTAATTTAGAAAAACTAAATTTTAAAAAATCTTATTAGTTACGCAAAATCTATTATTCAATATTATTCAATTATTCCATAATCAGCAACCGCCATTATTATAAAACAAATTTTTGTGTGACTTCTTTTTTGTGATTAAAATAATTTTAGTTTATGTTATCAAACTTGATAAAATAAACTAAAATTATACTAATAAAGAAACTTCAACAAGTTTTCATTACAGAGCGAAACATTTTATTTTTATTGATTGAGTTGTATTTTTTTTTATTAATTAACATTTAAATTTAAAAAAGTCGCAGGAATCAAATTTCACACGTCCGTTTGACCAAATTTTAAATGAAATTCAAACATATTGAATAACTACGTACGTTCCTTTGAAAAATTCGTCGATTAATCATTATAGATATTATTTTTCGTTATGTACCTATAACTTCAACCAATGAAGTTCTATACATTAGTGGAATTACTATACGATATTTACTCAGTGGAAACTAAAACCAAAATGGAAAAAATGAAATAAACCTAAATTAAGTCCTTAATATTTTATCCTTCTCAAATATAATTTCTACGATAATCATAACATATTAGTCGTGGATTAATTCAAATATCCCCCCGTATGTTTTATATTTATTTTATAAACATTTGTTTATATTTAGCTTGTGTACATTTTAAAATAAGTACTTAAATGTTTGCTCAAAAAAACTAGGCCGGAATTCAGTTTCCACAAATTCTTTCGATAATAAATAACACATAATGTTATATAATGTATGTATATAAGTTCTAGCAGGTGAAAAATATGATGTTTTAATAAATACTTATTATAATACGAAATATACATTAATTGGATGAATATTTTAGTAATAATTTTGGAAATGCTTCCGACTTTTCAAAGCAGATTTATGAGATTTCCTTAACCTTCAAAATTCAGAAAGAAATTGAATTGAAAGCTGAAGGTATGAATCTCTGATTAGCGTATTTACCATATTATTTTTAAAAGTACTTTCTTATCTTTCCTTTAACATCTTAAACGCTGCAACTTACCTCCTCAGCATGTTTACAAATTCGTCGTACTTTTCCGCTCAAATTTCAAAACTTTTGCATCAGCTGGATTCCGATACTAAAAATAACTTTTTGATATCGACGTTTTTAGTCATTTGAAAAGATTTAACTTCTAACAAATAATTTTTCTGTCGTTCCATCCCGTTTTACTTTAAATTTTCAGTCACATGAATATTTAATATTAGTAAAATATTATTTATACAGAGCTTTTAAAATTATTAAATTCGTTACAATATTCCACAATTTGTTTTCAATTTTATTCTTCCAATTAATTACCAGCATAAGAACTAGAATGTACTCCTGATATCACTTTTATATTGTAATAGTAGTGATCAAAATATTTCTGACATACCAAGTTATATTCTTACACATAATTTTAAGCCCAGGGTAACATAAGTTATTAATTTTAAGTCGGTGGTTAAATAATACTTAATCTAAATATTTCATTAAACATTTTTTGATAAAGATGTAGAAGAAAGATATTTTTTATTAAGATATGTTTGTAAAATCAATCTCTTTTGTAGATATTTGTAAAAAATTGTAAATAAAATCCTCACTTTTGACAAGAAATGTATTTGCGTTTTACTGTATTTGATTAATGAGTCATCGTTTTTTTTAAATTATAAAATTCAACAACGTAGTAAAATACGGAAGTGCAATTCGTCTGTTTGTTTTTTGATTCATTTAAGCCAATAAAAAGAAAAAAGACATACTGAAACTTTTTAAAAGGTAAATATTGGATGTTTCCTCTTATTGACGCCTTATTAAACGAATTGAATCTTCATGTATCGTTTCAGGCTTACTTAGCCAAAAGATGGAAATTTATATTTAACTTATCTACTCAACAATTCTTGGAAGATGAATATTATTTACATAATAGAGGAAAGACTTCTTCAGTAACAGTGGTAACTACCTTCACTAAAGAAATATTTTCTAATTCGCTAGATAACTTTCGTTATATTTCGGCATAGCCGTATTTAATAGGTAATTAGATAGCAAATTATTTCAATCCATTTACATTTTTTACTTCTGTAAAAACATACAGAATTATATATTTATTTCTTTTTTTTTATTTTTTATTTTTTTTTTATTATTATTGCAATCTGTCATTTGAGACATTCAGCAATTGGTGCGTATATTAGCATGTCTTGTACTGAGTTCGTCCTTTTGAACTCATATCATTTTGCCCCTATATAAGGTCTTGGGGAAGTTTTTTCTTAAGCCTTCTGGGTGCCGTTATTGGGTTCATCAGGTTTATAGCCAGTGGATTGGGATGATTAGCGATTCGGTCTCTGTATGTCTTTATCATCTCTGAGATTTCTTCTTGGACCAATTTTATGCCAAGCTCCAAATGGAGTCTGTTGTTTGTGACATACCAGGGTGCACCAGCTATCATTCTAAGCGTTTTTGATTGAAACCTTTGTAGTATTTCAATATTTGATTTTGCCACGGTTCCCCACAGTTGTAGGCCATAAGTCCGTATAGGCTTAATCGTGCATTTATAAATTAATAGTTTATTTTCGAGCGACAATTGAGAGTTTTTGTTAAGGAGCCAGTACATATTTCGCACTTTTTGGCCCGCTGCACATCGTTTGGTCAGGATGTGTTTGGACCATGTCAGACGTCTGTCGAGATACACGCCAAGGTATTTCGCGTAATCGGCTTGCGGTAACTGTACTCCATTTAGGTTTACTGCCGGACACGTATATCGTTTGGTAGTAAAAGTAACTTGTATTGATTTGATTTCGTTAACTTTGATTCGCCAATCTTGCAGCCATTGTGATATTTGGTCAAGGCTTGTTTGGATTTTTTATGAGGCTATGTCTGGTCGGTGGTCTGCTGCTGGAGAATTGCTGTGTCATCAGCAAAAGTGCCCGTAACAACACCTTCTGTGACTGGGAGGTCAGCTGTGTAAAGCAGGTACAGTATTGGGCCCATAACGCTTCCCTGGGGTACTCCTGCTTGGATCGGATAGAGAGATGTAGTTTCAGTTCCCAGTTTAACGTCTGTTGTGTAGATATGATCTGATGAAGTTGTAGTAATTTAAGGGTAGGTTCTTTTTATTTTAAACAGCAGTCCCTCGTGCCATACCCGATCAAATGCCTGGGATATGTCCAAGAAAGATGCAGAACTATATTGGTTTGACTCAAAGGCATTATGGATATTTTTGACCTATCGATGGACCTGCTCAATGGTTCCATGTCTCTGACGAAAGCCAAACTGGTGATCAGGCAGTAGATTATTATCATAGATATGTGGCATTAATCTTCGCAGAAATAACATTTCCATAACCTTGGAAGTAATTGGTAGCAAGCTAATAGGTCTGTAAGATTTCACATCAACAGCATTTTTGCCAGGCTTGAGGACCATTATTATTTGAGCCACTTTCCACTGGGGAGGAATCGAACACGTACGTACGATTGCATTGTACAGAATTGTGAGGAATGAAATTCCTTCCTCTGGGAGCTCTCTTAGAATTTTGGCAGTTACTAGGTCATAGCCAGGTGCCTTGTTGATATCAAGTGTATCAATAACAGCTTTTATTTCTCTCTTAGTGAAATTCGAAATAGGGGGATCGAGTTGGTGGCATTGATTCAGAAAAGTTGACACTTCTTGCGTTTTGGGGGAATTTATTTCGGGGTTTGGTACAAAGACGCGTTTTAAGTGTTCGGCGAATGTAACTGCTTTTTCCGCTTCACTGGCTGCCCATTCATTGTTCTCTTTGCGTAGAGGGGGTTGGTTTAAGACTGGACGTTTCATATTTTTTGTGACTTTCCACAGTGAGTAATCAGTAGCCGATGTCACGTATATTTATGTTATGAAAAATAATATTCGGATCCTAGCACAAATTCTAACCGTACTTAACCGATTTTTCTGCCACTTTCCACGATAGGTAATTTGATAAAACTATGAAGGAGCAATAATTTTCTCTGACAAACGCCAAAGTTATATCAAAATTGATAAGTTAATTTGAATATTACATATACGAACTCACCGTCACATTTTATCAAAATCGCCCAACGAATAAAAAAAAGCACGAGAAAATTATTCGTTAATGTATTTAAGTAATATATGATAAAAGTTAAACAAGACGATACACCTGAACAAATAACAGGCAATAATGTTAATTTAATATAAGTCAGTGAACTCATTTGCCTTTTTCCTATATTTGAGCAGAAATTTATTCATATTGAACGAGATCATATGCGCATAGATGCAAAATGCGCAGAGTACTTTCGACCATTAAGCTTCTAAAGCTCGCACGGTTCGGTCGTTTTACAGAAAACTTTCGCTCGCATTAGTTGTTTAAGTTGTAGCTTCGCTATAATCCTCTCACTTGTATTAAGTGGCAGAGTATTATTATAAACACATTATTGATGGTATCATTACTGGTGATAAATATGAATCGTAAGTAAAAGTAAAAGTAAAGTATATATATTGGACAAGAATAAGTGTGTTTGAGATGAAAATAAATGCAATGGAAATTGATAATACTACTTGGAAACATTTTGTCGTCCACGATTCCAGCTCACAAATTGACTTCGAATCGATGATGAAATCTATCTTGCTTTACTATGCGAGGATTCTCGACGCCACATTGGTGTAAATTGTGCATATTTTGAATACTCACATTCTTTTAAAACATGATTCATCGCTCCATAAGATTGAATTTAAAAAAGCGGATCTTGCCTGCATCGACGGGGTATTTCCCAACGGAAATCTATTCGTCATTGATAGTCAGCAGGTGGTAGTGCTTGCACTCATTGTACATGGTATGGATACTAACTATTTCTTATTAAAATGCAATGTACTGTACTTCTTGCGACACGAGTACGTCCAGAAATCTGTCGAACACTAGTAGAAGGAGCTTCTTCCACTTCGGCCAGCACTGGGCCCTCATCAAGATTTCTAGGTTTTCCTTCAGGAACTACATTGCCAGGAATTCGACTCTCTAAATATGCGTTATTTACACGAAGAAAAACTCTATGATCGGGATAGCATTCGGGATTAGGGTAGTGCTAGAGATACGTACGTGTGTACACATAGCCCGTAAATGAAATATGCCAAACAATTTCCAAATCACAAGCACAAACAAGATCCAATTTAAGTGTAGGTTAACAAATAACAACAGTGGTAGGGAAAAAACGCCTCATTAGTTCCAAACAATAAGCAAGTCACTAAAGAAGAGAAGTTGTTGAGGGAAGGAGTAGAGAGGGTCGCTTGACAACAATAAAAAACAACAAATAAGAACAATAAAAAGCCCATACGAGTTGCAAAGAAATAGCGAAATAATTCTGATAATGAGCGGTTGTTTTGATAGCAAGCATTGCTGCGAATGCGGAGCTATTTCATTAAAGCAGGTATTTTTAGAATGTTTGCAGAATTAATTGTGACGATGTTACCTTTTTGGAATTCGTGTGAATTGTAGATATTTTTGAAATAAAGTTCCATAAGGTTGCCATACATTTTTTTTACACTAGCGTTGTTCAAAAATCACTTTCATGGTTTTAATTGTAAACATGCACACGTTTCAGCGTTTAATTTTTATGTTGCCAAAAATAATCAATAAATAACATTTTAATTAGGAAAACGAATGTTCTCTCAAATATCTTAGAAAATAAAAAAAACAGAAATAGTTATAATACCTATTACATTTTTTTTCATGTGCAGTAACAAAATTTAAAAAAAATAAAAGAATCACATCTCTAAAACTATTAAGCATAAGATAATAAAATTTACTATTTCGTATATATAATAACCCCCTATTCCTATAAATAATCAAAGACATTTCGTTGGCCCATTCCTTACGGGACAACCTATATATGCATATATATCAATAGCTATTGTCTATATATATATATATATATATATATATATATATATATATATATATACATCTTTATTACAACCTCCTCCCCATTGAGAACCCAGCTATTAACATTAAATGCATTCCATTTCAAGTAATTGAGACTTGTTCACTCATGAAGCAACAATCGTTAACGTTCCACTGTAGTAAACTTCAATTAAAAATTGAATTCTTTGGACAGGTGTTCTAAAACATTTGGTATATATATTTACTCTAATTTACCTCTCAACGTATGAATACGTGTTTTCAACGCACTTCTTAGAATATAAAATAATATTGTACAGTCAAAGGAGAAACAATAGAATGTCATTAACGCTATTCATAAAATCGTTCCTTTGTTTAGTTTTTCTAAACAATACTTCGTTAAAACAAGATTTTGTTTCTTAAAATATTTGCAATTTATTCGCTTAATACGCCAATTTAAATAAAAATAAAAATACTATGATTCACTTTTAAATTGATTCAAAGTGAAACAGAGTCATCAAACGGGTTTTGATTAAATTTATATAAAAATAGGAAATATCTATATATTTTTTAAGTAATAAGTAGGTATGTTCTATTTATTTCAATAAACTGGGTAAAATATTGATCAGTTCTTTCGATTTTAATAAAGTTCTAAAGGATATAATGTTCACTGAATTAAATGGTAAAATTATGTTCGTAGCAAAAAAACCTAGAAATATAAATTGTGAATATAAACTGTAACACTGTGTAGTAAATAAAGACGCAAGAAAAAAAGAGATAATTGGCTCTTACAATATATGTGTAGTACTTATATAGTTGTTTATAAAACAAAATGTTTATGCTCGATATGTATTTTAAATAAAAACTGAAAGTAATCCTAAAAACTAAGAACTTTTTAATTACCGCTGTACTAATTACTTAATATAATCTTTGGAAGTTCGGTTTCCAAATCAATAGAAAATTGCGCTTAATTAAAAGATTACATTTTCTAATTATTGTAAAAACCTATATTACATGTGTAAGGAAATTTATATGGTATCATTAATTGATTTTCGTCAATTTAGGTCTTTAAGCCCTGTGCCGTTTTATTATCACATTTATCACACAATTGAGGTATCTCAAGGTGTTTGTACTTATGAAAATAAGACTCTTATTCCAAATATTTTAATTTTATTAAAAGTTGTGTACCATAAAAGGAAAAAAACTTATAAGATCACTCACTTGTTCGTCTATTTATCCACCCGTCGCAGTCCTTTTTCTCAAAAACCGTTTGATATAGAAACTTACAATTTTGCATAATGATAAATAAAGCATATTGACTCGCACATATTTCAAAATTGACACCCGAAAATATTCTTATAAAACTTTTAAAAACAACGACGTATGACGTAATCAATTTTTTTTCAATTTCTTATATCAAATGGAGAATCAGTTAAATGAGAAAATTATGAAGATTCTAAAACTATTTTAGAATTGTACGTAAAATATTTCTAGAGATATTTCTGAAAATATCCTAGAAAATTTTGTCAGAAATCTTTTGAAGTAGAAACATGAAATTTTGTGCAGCCCAAAAAAAAATTTACCTCTGTCCTTCCTCCGAAGATTCTAAAGTAAAAATTATGAAAAAACATAGAAGTTGGCCTAAAGTTTATCAAAAATCTAAGATAATTATTCTAAATTTAATAGTTTTAGAGTTGCGTATTTCAAAGAGAAAAAAGGTACCCTTATAGAGTCACTTCGTTGTCCATCTGTCAGTCGGTCAAGACCATTTTTCACGAGAACGCGTAGAGGTATCAAGTTTAAATTAATATCGAATACTAAGGTCCACGGTTCCTTGGACTTGTAAAAAATCAAGCATCTAAGTCAATGCAATTAAGTAAAACCTTAAAAATATAGCCATTTATGCTGCATATTTTGACACTCGTAGATAAATCGAAGCCTACAGAGTAAGTACCCTGTAGGCATTGATTTGTTATACATAAATTTGGCAAGAAGCAAGGTAAAGGGGGAAAAAACGAAAATTTGTTAATTTCTGATTATATCACATAAAAATGATTTTTTTTTCCTTCCTATATGTTCCTTCTGATCATCTGTTCTTTCCTTCTGAGTACAAATCCACTCGTGCTTCACAGTTTTTCTTTTGAGACATTCGTAATATTTTTATAGCTCTGAAAAATATGCTAGGCAATATATTTACGTGATTAAAAATAATATTAGCATTTATAAATAGTTTAATAAAAATATTATTACATTTAAGAACGACATATAATTATAATTTTTATATGTCGTTCTTAAAATATTTATTTGTAAAAAAATTCGAAAATAAAATAGGTACGTAGCTTTCTGGTTTCAATTATCCAGTTAAGATTGTTTTAAACTCATTGATTTCCATTCGATGGAAACTGACGATATTAACTGATAGAAACATAGAATTATTAGCATATAATTCTTATATTGAATAATGTTTTCAACAAAATTATTAAATTTTTTGAGGGAATATTTTCTCGTCTGTCCAGTATCATTTTACTAAATTCTTCTAATACAAAAACGTTTTATTATTAATAGGCTAAATATTTTTAGAGAAAGAAACTCATCAATAACTTGAATTTATTTCTTTACAGTTCATTTAAACAACTAAATAATTGAACGCACTCGCCTGTTTCATATCTGAATAAAAAGCCAGAAAATGAGCAATATGAAACAAGGTAAATGACATTAACGTCTGATATCGGGAAAATATTACTTTATTTCTAGGTAATCCTTTATATACAACAAATTAAAAATAAACATTTATTGAAATTAAATAAAACTTTATTAAACTAACACAAGTGTCGTAAAAAACTACAGATCCTGTCAGAAAATTTTATTCAAATAAATTCATATATCGAGAAAACCATGAAAACATATTTACCGTAATTTTATTTTGCATTTAACATAGATTTAATTGTTTTTAGTATAGATCTATTGATATTGTGCATAGATTTAATTGTTTTTAATGTTTTTTTTTCTTACATAAAAAAAAGATCAATAATTTTCAATATTTTATCAGAATTACTAGGGTTTATTGATAGCAATATCTTAAGACTGTTAATAATACTCTGTATATTTTATGTGAATTACAAATGTTTATTACTAGCGTTATATTAAAACTGTTAGTAATTCTCTGAAGCAGTGTTTATTGATAACAGTACCCTAAAATTGATATCTGAAAATCATCTTAATAATCTTAATAATGAGATGGTTTGATACTTTAAAATTTAAATTAGTATTTAATTGGAAATGCCATTGTATCAGCTTTTATTTGCCGTTAAAGCAAAATACGTTGTGAAACCGTATAGCCATGAATGTATTTCAAGACTTGCATTATCGTTAACTTAAAGAAACGACCGAATTGGCGAAACAGGTATATAAAGCAAAACACACTTCATAGAGTAATTCTTTAAAAGTACAAAAATGCAAATAAAATAAGCAACGGTGTCATAGCTATTACCATAAACCAGTAGAAAATTTCCAAGTGTATCCGGAAACTAGAAACCTCGCGGAAATATTCAAAACTTTAGTTACATTATCTATATGATTTAATTACGAAATATGTGCTCATAAGCGTTATCGAGATATAACATATAATTACATAAATTGATCCGTATTTAAACACAGTTTGAATATTATATTCTACCTGAAAAATTGACCCAAACAATAAATTAATCTCAACTACGTTTGTCAAAATTTACGAAGGTTGTAAATTGCACAATGGCGTCATATTAGAAACAAGTAGGTATATAATTTATTACTTTAATAAACAAACTCGTAACTCATAACGACAAGGTGGAAACGCAACACAGCTGCGCAGTCAGTGCTTTTATGAAACCTTACTAAGACACGAGTTATCCAAATTTTAATACGACGCAAATTACATTATAATAATGAAGTTCGTTTACTTGAGTTCAGAGTTTTTGCACCTACATTAACTTGTAAGCTACGCGGTGAGTACTTTTGTGAAACTCCGCTGAGACTTGAATTATCCAAATTTGAACACGACACAAATTACACTATGACAATGAAACTGGTCCACTTGAGTTCGTATTTTTTTGCATCTACATTAACTTGTAAGCTGCGCGGTCAGTGCTTTTATGAAACTTCACTGAAACGTGAATTATCCTAATTTTAATACGACATAAATTACATTATATTAATGAAACTGGTTCACTTGAGTTTGAATTTTTTGCACTTACATTAACTTGAAATATTCAACGGTGTTTAAAATATTTTGAAGTAAACTTTCATTTGACTATATTAAGAAGAAAAAATTAAATATGTTAGATCCAAATAGATTTATGAAGTCTAGACTATGTTGAGTCACTCAAAAAGAAATAGTTAATATATGACATTTGTTAAATTTGATGGACTGAATCAAGCGTATCGGTATCGCATCGCTCAAAAAAATGAGTTGTTAAGGGGCGAAATATTAAGAATCCTGAAAACGCATGAGCTGGCATGAACAATTATGCATCAGCAAAGAGAACTAAAAGATTAGTCGGGTGTTGCTGCTTCTTGTGGAAAATTGTTATAGTATAGTTTGATGAAAAACCATACTAGCTCTTTTAGTATAGTTTTCATTAAAAATCGGAGATTAAAGAATAAAGCGCCGCTTGAAGATTATAATTTCAAATATTTCTTTTTAACCTACTTACTGCCAAATATGTGAACGTATTTCTGTGTAATTTGTTTGCTATTTATTAGTAGCAAATAAACAAAACCGTTCAGCAAAAAGTTGAGTGCAAAAAGGACGTACGGCGGACTATACACTACATTATTAGCGGCTTCGTTCCCGCAGAATAAAATACCACGAAAATATGTTGGGATAATTTTTACTCTATCAATCAGGAACGCCTTAACAAATTTTAATATGAGGATTAGGAAAATGCCAATGGGACGAAACTCGGTGTTTTTCACTAAAGAGTAATATTTTGATACCACAAAGTTTCAAAATATGCGAAATTTGTATAATAAATCTTCACTTCAGAGCTCAACATTTTAGAGATAAATAAAATTTGCTGAAATCCTAAAAAAACGGTAAGGCCGCAATCAAATTCGTAATAACTAGGTGAGATTAATCATGAAATAAAAAAAACGATACATCGGTTCATTACAGCGAAAGTAAAAATAATAGAGTGTAAAACAAATAAACTTAACAATTAAAGTAAACAAAGTGAAAATGTACCCCGTGTGAACATCTCACAATTAAGTATGCGTCCATTCCGAACGTGTCGTTTAAATTCCAAACGCACAGTGAAAGAAAAATTCAAAATTCCAAAATTTGGACATAAAAAAGTAACTTTAGTAACATATTGATTATTTGAGACAATTATTTTGTCACGTAATTTTTATCTTAATTCTTTAATTACAAATTTATGAAGGTTCAAATCAAAGTAACATCGATAAGGGTAATATTTTTTTATTAGGATTTCCAGCCCTGTCATAAAATCGTCTTTCAATTTAAATAAAGTTTGAGCAATTTAGATAAAACATAATTTGTTCTTTCTTAGCAGTTTAGGCCTTGTTGTGGATATACAACTAACAATAATTTAAAATGTCCTCACTATGCAAGACTTTCAATGTTCAGAAGTATCGGGTTTGGTATGTATGTAGATGATGTGATTCACTAATTGCTTCTATGAACTATATTTAAAAAAAACTTGAGATTTACGAGTAATTCATATTTTTTTTATATCTCACAGCTTATTATTATTGTGTTGTAATTAATAGCAGAATACATCGACGTAATTAGTTTATAAAAAATTAGGAGTTAAAGTTTATGATATCCGTAAGTTTTCAGCTTCTGTGAGCCACTCACTTGTGATTTCGGAATAACTTACAACTACAGAAAATCTAAAAAAAAATATAACACGCTTTTTTCAAAATGAGATTATGTAAAGTATTGTTGAAACATAAACCACATTTCGAACGAAAAATTGTTTATTTTGCAGTAAATATAAATACTTAATATAAGAATTACTTTTTATAGAAAACATTACAAAATATGTTTTGTTTAACAGTGCCTATTAAACGAATTTATTTTATTTAAATGTCATTGAAAATAGGCATATCGGGTTTTCGACTATATTTTTTTTATTTTTATCAATAATAATATTTTGGCTTATACTTGGGCTATATACTTAGTATTCCATATTTTTAATTTCAAGAAACGTAAAAAAACCTGCGTAGGTGGGTACGTGCGAGTGTGTATGTATATATAAGATTAAAATTTTTTATTTTTCTGTGTTTTATACATATTTCGAGGCGTTTTTTTTTGTTATAACAATAATATTTTGCATATTAAAAAAAATTATTTCATTTTCTTCAAAATTGGTTAAACCTGATTTCTGAAATTGATTTTAAAGGAGAAACATTAATATTACCCCCTTATAAAGACAACAAAATAACTAATTTCTCATGGGAATATTTCATGAGGATATCTCTCAGACATATGGCAAAATTACGGCGATGTTGATGTAGAATGAATGTATTGTTTATTTCACGGATAAAATTATATTCTTTTAGAAATATTTGCATATTTTTAGTGAATTATGTCGTGTCTTATCTCTAGATCTAGTTTGAATCAGATGTTGTAATGATATATGTTCATTACACGGCTGGTAATCAAATGGCCACGACTCAAAGTTTGCATAAGAGTGCAAAACACAGTGATTGTTCATTTAACTGTATATTTACAACTTTAATCTATACATAATTAAGATTTACATATGGTTGACTTACTACTATATGAATAACCTCTCACAGGGAATTTTAAAAATATATTTGAAGAAAGTATTGTATGATAGGCTATAAGAGGTCTGATATAGATCACTAGATAATGAAAAACAATACAAAAACAGTGCAAAAAAGTGTGTCAAAATATGTGTGTGCAACTCAAAGGTACAAAGGCACTTTTACGATAAACACCAAATTATAAATTATAAGCCAACTATTGACATGCAATGGAATAGAATAAACGATGATCAAGAAGTAAAAATTGATCAAGTTCGAACTTCACTTGCACAGTTAATATTATGTACTTAAATACACTCCGCCCATCTGACATGCTACCCATCGCTGTCTCACGATGGCACCAGTGCCGTGTCATATCACGTACACACGGAGCTAACTGACGAATACTTCTACTGAGCCAAATTAAAAGTATGTGTAAGGAGAAAAGTTGTTCTTCACGATATGAAAAAAAAATTTTCTCCAAAAGCAAAGGATTCACCGGATAATCTCCATAACATTTTTGGTGATAAAGGTGGGACAGAAGTTTTTAAACCTTTTCCCGACAAACAAATTTAAACACATTCATGATAAAAAGACATCGTATGTATTGTCAAATGTGTGTTACCATAAGTTTTCATTCAACACCCTACCCGATTATCTTAATATTCTTCACGCTTTGATATGACTTGTTTTGTAGTTTGATACAACTTGTTTGGTATCAAACTACCAAACTAATGTCTAGCATAATAACTTAATTTCTATCAAGAGACATTCGGATATTTTTTCTTAGCTTTAGCGAGTGAACACGTAGTTATATAATATAAAATTTATATAAAATCAGTTTTATCTCGCTTATGAAAATAATCCATATTTTTTTATTTACCACCCACCATTTTAAGGATTATTATGATTTATGTTATTAAAAGTTATATTTATTCTCTCTGCTTCGTTCCTAAAATATATAATATTAATCAGCAAATTACGTACGCTTGTTGTTAACGGACAAATTTTAAAGAAGCAGGCAAAAATTATTGATTGATTTTACTTTTCACTCTCTTTTCGCTCCTATGAGAAAATCACAAGTTCCAGTATTTATTTTGGGAAAGTAGATGAAAAATATACAAGAAAATAAACTAATTTACGCCTTCAATTTCTTCACTGTATTTAATTGTTTCACTGTATTTAAGAAAGGAAATGTGTAGTTCAATTTAAGCTATTTGCTTAAAAGTAAGTTGCGTATGCGTAAGTATGCGTGACTCAATATTCCACTAGATCCCATAGTATTTTCAATCTAAAACTATACTCTCCTAGATTCTAGTTGCGGTTTCATACTTTGCATGATTTCAACCCTTATATTTACCACAATTTCTACACATTTACAAAATTCGTAAATGAAAGGCATACAATATGTATTTAGTATTAATAATACCAAAACAATAATGGATTTAATATTATGCACGAAAAGTTCATACAAGATATAATTTATTCCTAGAGGTAGTGAAATGGTACTTAACACATACAAATATATACTAGCTATAGATTTTCGACACCTGTAATAGATAAAATTATATCAAATAGCAAGAAAATAAAAAAAATACCTGTCATAAAAGCTGACAATGCTTTTATATATTTTATGTAATCAGAAAAAGTATTACAAGGTTTACATTCAAAAGAAAAACAATACTCGCAGCTTTACTAATATACGATTGCTAAAAGTTTATACGACCATTAATTTACAGTTATGAATATTATAGATAAAACGAAAGCATTAAAAAAATAATAAAAGGTAAAAACAAAGCGTTGACCAAAAACGAATTATTTTCCTAAATTATATAGTCTCTAACGATAATTTAAAATTGTGTAAACATGCGAAATGTAATAAAATTCGTAGATTTGAACAATAAAAATTTTCAAAAAGAAGCGTGAACTAAATATGTTCTCAAATATTTTTTGCAATTTGTTTGTTTATACATGATGTGCATTATGTCAAAAGAACAATAAGAAAGTAATATGCTACAATAGCATCAGGCAACTGAATAAATACACAATGCCTTTTTTTAATTTTGTCATATTAACGGCTGTTGGAATATTTTTTCTTATCAGTACGTGGGCGAAACTTTGAAATATCATTTGTGCCATCGTGCAGAAAATGAAAATGTTTTCCTTGACCAAATGTATCGTGAGACCTTGTATTGTATTTTTAATTTTGAACGTAATTTACGTATCTTCTGACTTAGTTACGGGAACGGAAAATGCTCTCATTGATTACTATGCAAAGGATTGTGAGTTAAATAATTTTAAAATTATATTTTCTTTTTCGCGCTAATTAATTGTTATAAAATTTCCTTATTCGAGGTAAACGAAATGAAAATAAATATTATACTCCACAATTATATAATACTTTATTTTCATAATGGTTTAAGAATATTAAAACCTTAGAATTTTCATATTCTTTATTTATTTATTACAACCTCTTTTACGAAACTAATAGAGGGGTTCGCCCTGCGTGACCACACAGTCAATCTTTTTAACGTAACTCTAAATCGCTATTAGTATTAAACATATTTGGCTCAGCGTGCACGATGACGAACGATATAATAAAGTTAGAAAAACAATTCTATTGTGACGTAACTAATTATAATCCATTACTTTTATTAATTCTAATTCTTCTCTTATTTCGAAAAACCTAATCTCAGTATCACAAAATCTAAACGTAGAATTAATAAAAAATCGTGAAAGTGGCCCGTTTACAGTGGTCCAAAATAGGAAACATTACTTAAAAAAAATATTTATCACACATAATATTCAAAGAATTATTCAATACGTTCAAGTAGAAACTTAACAAGTAAGGGAATATTTTAGCAATGGATTTATTATTGTCGTTATTATTATTACAGAATTATATTACAACGTGTCACAAAGGTTGATACAAGAAACGCTAGTGATTTTTTAGAAGTCTTAATAAAAGAAGGGAGATGGTGGCAAAAAAAGATATTTTCTTTGTTCATCTTTCGCAAAGGTAAGGAATGAACAGAAGTGTGATTAAATTTTATCGAATTGTAATCGAGACTACAATTCGATAATATTTAATCAGCATATCAACATTTTCTGCCATTTTTCAATAAGTCTAAACGTTTAAAAAAAGATGTTCTATTCAATTTTCTGAAATTTTTCAAATTTTCTGTCATTTTTCAGTAAGTTTAAACGTTTAAAAAAGATGCTCTATTAAATATGAGTGAATTTGCATGATTAGTTTAATGAATAATGATGAAATTTATATATTATACAACTTCATTAAAAGAAGGTTGTCTCTATCGTTTCCATTATAACTACTAATCATGAGCTACTGACATATTAAGTTTTTGCTGGTATTTTTAATTTTGAACTTTTTTAGTTCAACGTTTCAATCTTTAACAAACGTCCACCTTAACATTCGTGTCAGTTTAATAATGTCAGTAATTTTTATTATTTCACAATTTCATAAAAAATTATAGTTATAGACTCCATTTAATGATAATTTAAGACGAATACGGTTAATAAATTGTATACAAAACTTAGTAAAACGTAATGAAATATACATTGAAAGTAGTTGCATTTATTAATTTTTTCTCCTTGAAAATTAATCACGCTTTATTTTAAAAAGTATTAAATATTATCGAAGATTATATTTTATACTTCACTTATCTTCTACTTAATTTAATACTTAAATATCGAAAATTAATCACGCTTTATTTTAAAAAGTATTAAATATTACCGAAGATTATATTTAATACTTCACTTATCTTCAACTCAATTTAATACTTAGATATCGAAAATTAATCACGCTTTATTTTAAAAAGTATTAAATATTATAGAAGATTATATTTAATACTTCACTTATCCTCTACATAATTTAATACTTAGATATCGAAAATTAATCACGCTTTATATTAGAAAGTAATAAATATTATCCAAGATTATATTTAATACTTCATTATCTTCTACTTAATTTAATACTTAGATATCGAAAATTATTCACGCTTTATTTTAAAAAGTATTAAATATTACCGTAGATTATATTTAATACTTCACTTATCTTCAAATCAATTTAATACTTAGATATCGAAAATTAATCACGCTTTATTTAAAAAGTATTAAATATTATCGAAGATTATATTTAATACTTCTCTTATTTTCTACTTATTTTAATACTTAGATATCGAAAATTAATCACGCTTTATTTTAAAAAGTATTGAACAAAAGCGAAGATTATATTTAATACTTCACTTATCTTCTACTTAATTTAATACTTAGATATCGAAAATTAATCACGCTTTATTTAAAAAGTATTAAATATTATCGAAGATTATATTTAATACTTCACTTATCTTCTACTTAATTTAATACTTACATATCGAAAACTATTCACGCTTTATTTTAAAAAGAATTAAATATTATGGAAGATTATATTTAATACTTCATTTATTTTCTACTTAATTTAATACTTAGATATCAAAAATTAATCACGCTTTATTTTAAAAAATATTAAATATTATCGAAGATTATATTTAATACTTCACTAATATTCTACTTATTTTAGTACTTAGATATCGAAAATTAATCACGCTTTGTTTTAAAAAGTATTAAAAATTATCGAAGATTATATTTAATACTTCACTTATCCTCTACTTAATTCAATACTCAGATATCGAAAATTAATCACGCTTTATTTTACAAAGTAATAAATATTATCGAAGATTATATTTAATACTTCATTATCTTCTACTTAATTTAATACTTAGATATCGAAAATTAATCACGCTTTATTTGAAGAAGTATTAAATATTACCGTAGATTATATTTAATACTTCACTTATCTTCAAATCAATTTAATACTTACATATCGAAAATTAATCACGCTTTATTTAAAAAGTATTAAATATAATCGAAGACTATATTTAATACTTCTCGTATTTTCTACTTATTTTAATACTTAGATATCGAAAATTAATCACGCTTTATTTTAAAAAGTATTGAATAAAAGCGAAGATTATATTTAATACTTCATTTATATTCTACTTAATTTAATACTTAGTAATCGAAAATTAATCACGCTTTATTTTAAAAAGTATTGAATAAAAGCGAAGATTATATTTAATACTTCACTTATCTTCTATTTAATTTAATACTTAGATATCGAAAATTAATCACGCTTTATTTTAAAAAGAATTAAATATTATCGGAGATTATATTTAATACTTCACTTATATTCTATTTAATTTAATACTTAGATATCTAAAATTAATCACGCTTTATTGTAAAAAGTATTAAATATTATCGAAGATTATATTTAATACTTCATTTATTTTCTATTTAATTTAATACTTAGATATCGAAAATTAATCACGCTTTATTTTAAAAAGTAATAAATATTATCGAAGATTATTTTTATTACTTCACAAATCTTCTACTTATTTTAGTACTTAGATATCGAAAATTAATAACGCTTTATTTTAAAAAGTATTGAATAAAATCGAAGATTATATTTAATACTTCACTTATCTTCTACTTAATTTAATACTTAGATATCGAAAATTATTCACGCTTTATTTAAAAAGTATTAAATTTTATCGAAGATTATATTTAATACTTCACTTATCTTCTACTTAATTTAATACTTAGATATCGAAAACTATTCACGCTTTATTTTAAAAAGAATTTAATAATATTAGCGAAGATTCTATTTAATACTTCATTTATATTCTACTTAATTTAATACTTAGATAACGAAAACTAATCACGCTTTATTGTAAATAGTATTAAATATTATCGAAGATTATATTTAATACTTCATTTATTTTCTACTTAATTTAATACTTAGAAATCGAAAATTAAACACGTTTTATTTTAAAAAATGTTAAATATTATCGAAGATTATTTTTAATACTTCACTAATCTTCTACTCATTTTAGTAATTAGATATCGAAAATTAATCACGCTTTATTATAAAAAGTATTAATATTACCGAAGATCATATTTAATACTTCACTTATCTTTTACTTAATTTAATACTTAGATATAGAAAATTAATCACGCTTTATTTTAAAAAGAATTAAATATTATCGAAGATTATATTTAATACTTCACTTATATTCTACTTAATTTAATACTTAGATAACGAAAATTAATCACGCTTTATTTAAAAAGTATTAAATATTATCGAAGATTATATTTAATACTTAATTTATCTTCTATTTAATTTCATACTTAGATATCGAAAATTAAACACGCTTTATTTTAAAAAGTATTAAATATTACCGAAGATTATATTTAATACTTCACTTATCTTTTACTTAATTTAATACTTAGATATCAAAAATTAATCACGCTTTATTTTAAAAAGTAATAAATATTATCGAAGATTATTTTTAATACTTCACAAATCTTCTACTTATTTTAGTACTTAGATATCGAAAATTAATCACGCTTTATTTAAAAAGTATTAAATTTTATCGAAGATTATATTTAATACTTCACTTATCTTCTACTTAATTTAATACTTAGATATCGAAAACTATTCACGCTTTATTTTAAAAAGAATTTAATAATATTAGCGAAGATTCTATTTAATACTTCATTTATATTCTACTTAATTTAATACTTAGATAACGAAAACTAATCACGCTTTATTGTAAATAGTATTAAATATTATCGAAGATTATATTTAATACTTCATTTATTTTCTACTTAATTTAATACTTAGAAATCGAAAATTAATCACGCTTTATTTTAAAAAATGTTAAATATTATCGAAGATTATTTTTAATACTTCACTAATCTTCTACTCATTTTAGTAATTAGATATCGAAAATTAATCACGCTTTATTATAAAAAGTATTAATATTACCGAAGATCATATTTAATACTTCACTTATCTTTTACTTAATTTAATACTTAGATATAGAAAATTAATCACGCTTTATTTTAAAAAGAATTAAATATTATCGAAGATTATATTTAATACTTCACTTATATTCTACTTAATTTAATACTTAGATAACGAAAATTAATCACGCTTTATTTAAAAAGTATTAAATATTATCGAAGATTATATTTAATACTTAATTTATCTTCTATTTAATTTCATACTTAGATATCGAAAATTAAACACGCTTTATTTTAAAAAGTATTAAATATTACCGAAGATTATATTTAATACTTCACTTATCTTTTACTTAATTTAATACTTAGATATCAAAAATTAATCACGCTTTATTTTAAAAAGTAATAAATATTATCGAAGATTATTTTTAATACTTCACAAATCTTCTACTTATTTTAGTACTTAGATATCGAAAATTAATCACGCTTTATTTTAAAAAGTATTGAATAAAATCGAAGATTATATTTAATACTTCACTTATCTTCTACTTAATTTCATACTTAGATATCGAAAATTAATCACGCTTTATTTAAAAAGTATTAAATATTATCGAAGATTATATTTAATACTTCACTTATCTTCTACTTAATTTAATACTTAGATATCGAAAACTATTCTCGCTTTATTTTAAAAAGAATTTAATAATATTAGCGAAGATTATATTTAATACTTCATTTATATTCTACTTAATTTAATACTTAGATAATGAAAACTAATCACGCTTTATTGTAAATAGTATTAAATATTATCGAAGATTATATTTAATACTTCATTTATTTTCTACTTAATTTAATACTTAGAAATCGAAAATTAATCACGCTTTATTTTAAAAAATGTTAAATATTATCGAAGATTATTTTTAATACTTCACTAATCTTCTCCTTATTTTAGTAATTAGATATCGAAAATTAATCATGCTTTATTATAAAAAGTATTAATATTACCGAAGATCATATTTAATACTTCACTTATCTTTTACTTAATTTAATACTTAGATATAGAAAATAATTCACGCTTTATTTTAAAAAGAATTAAATATTATCGAAGATTATATTTAATACTTCACTTATATTCTACTTAATTTAATACTTAGATAACGAAAATTAATCACGCTTTATTTAAAAAGTATTAAATATTATCGAAGATTATATTTAATACTTCATTTATCTTCTATTTAATTTCATACTTAGATATCGAAAATTAAACACGCTTTATTTTAAAAAGTATTAAATATTACCGAAGATTATATTTAATACTTCACTTATCTTTTACTTAATTTAATACTTAGATATCAAAAATTAATCACGCTTTATTTTAAAAAGTATTAAATATAATCGAAAAATATATTTAATACTTCACTAATCTTCTACTTAATTTAATACTTAGATATCGAAAATTAATCACGCTTTATTTAAAAAGTATTAAATATTATCGAAGATTATATTTAATACTTCACTTATCTTCTACTCAATTTAATACTTACATATCGAAAACTATTCACGCTTTATTTTAAAAAGAATTAAATATTATCGAAAATTATATTTAATACTTCATTTATATTCTACTTAATTTAATACTTAGATATCGAAAACTAATCACGCTTTATTGTAAATAGTATTAAATATTATCGAAGATTATATTTAATACTTCATTTATTTTCTACTTAATTTAATACTTATATATCGAAAATTAATCACGCTTTATTTTAAAAAATATTAAATATTATAGAAGATTATTTTTAATACTTCACTAATCTTCTACTTATTTTAGTACTTAGATATCGAAAATTAATCATGCTTTATTTTAAAAAGTATTAAATATTACCGAAGTTTATATTTAATACTTCACTTATATTTTACTTAATTTAATACTTAGATATCGAAAACTAATCACGCTTTATTGTAAAAAGTATTAAATATTATCGAAAATAATATTTAATATTTCATTTATTTTCTACTTAATTTAATACTTAGATATCGAAAATTAATCACGCTTTATTATAAAAAGTATTAAATATTATCGAAGATTATATTTAATACTTCACTTATCTTCTACTTAATTTTATACGTAGTTATCGAAAGTTAATCACGCTTTATTTTAAAAAGTATTAAATATTACCGAAGATTATGATTAATACTTCTCTTACCTTCTACTTATTTTAATACTTACATATCGAAAATTAATCACGCTTTATTTTAAAAAATATTAAATATTATAGAAGATTATTTTTAATACTTCACTAATCTTCTACTTATTTTAGTACTTAGATATCGAAAATTAATCATGCTTTATTTTAAAAAGTATTAAATATTACCGAAGATTATATTTAATACTTCACTTATATTTTACTTAATTTAATACTTAGATATCGAAAACTAATCACGCTTTATTGTAAAAAGTATTAAATATTATCGAAAATAATATTTAATACTTCATTTATTTTCTACTTAATTTAATACTTAGATATCGAAAATTAATCACGCTTTATTATAAAAAGTATTAAATATTATCGAAGATTATATTTAATACTTCACTTATCTTCTACTTAATTTTATACGTAGTTATCGAAAGTTAATCACGCTTTATTTTAAAAAGTATTAAATATTACCGAAGATTATGATTAATTTAATACTTAGATATCGAAAACTAATCACGCTTTATTGTAAAAAGTATTAAATATTATCGAAGATTATTTTTAATACTTCACAAATCTTCTACTTATTTTAGTACTTAGATATCGAAAATTAATCACGCTTTATTTTAAAAAGTATTGAATGAAATCAAAGATTATGTTTAATACTTCACTTATCTTCTACTTAATTTAATACTTAGATGTCGAAAATTAATCACGCTTTATTTAAAAAGTAATAAATATTATCGAAGATTATATTTAATACTTCACTTATCTTCTACTTAATTTAATACTTAGATATCGAAAACTATTCACGCTTTATTTTAAAAAGAATTTAATAATATTAGCGAAGATTATATTTAATACTTCATTTATATTCTACTTAATTTAATACTTAGATAACGAAAACTAATCACGCTTTATTGTAAATAGTATTAAAAATTATCGAAGATTATATTTAATACTTCATTTATTTTCTACTTAATTTAATACTTAGAAATCGAAAATTAATCACGCTTTATTTTAAAAAATGTTAAATATTATCGAAGACTATTTTTAATACTTCACTAATCTTCTACTTATTTTAGTAATTAGATATCGAAAATTAATCACGCTTTATTATAAAAAGTATTAATATTACCGAAGATCATATTTAATACATCACTTATTTTTTACTTAATTTAATACTTAGATATAGAAAATTAATCATGCTTTATTTTAAAAAGAATTAAATATTATCGAAGATTATATTTAATACTTCACTTATATTCTACTTAATTTAATACTTAGATAACGAAAATTAATCACGCTTTATTTAAAAAGTATTAAATATTATCGAAGATTATATTTAATACTTCATTTATCTTCTATTTAATTTCATACTTAGATATCGAAAATTAAACACGGTTTATTTTAAAATGTATTAAATATTACCGAAGATTATATTTAGTACTTCACTTATCTTTTACTTCATTTAATACTTAGATATCAAAAATTAATCACGCTTTATTTTAAAATGTATTAAATATAATCGAAGATTATATTTAATACTTCACTAATCTTCTACTTAATTTAATACTTAGATATCGAAAATTAATCACGCTTTATTTTAAAAAGAACTAAATATAATCGAAGAATACATTTAATACTTCACTTATCGTCTACTTAATTTAATACTTAGATATCGAAAATTATTCACGCTTTATTTTAAAAAGAATTAAATATTATCGAAGATTATATTTAATACTTCATTTATATTCTACTTAATTTAATACTTAGATATCGAAAATTAATCACGCTTTATTGTAAAAAGTATTAAATATTATCGAAGATTATATTTAATACTTCCCTTATCTTCTACTTAATTTAATACTTATATATCGAAAATTAATCACGCTTTATTTTAAAAAGAATTAAATATTATCGAAGATTATATTTAATACTTCACTTATATTCTACTCAATTTAATACTTACATATTGAAAACTATTCACGCTTTATTTTAAAAGGAATTAAATATTATCGAAGATTATATTTAATACTTCATTTATATTCTACTTAATTTAATACTTAGATATCGAAAACTAATCACGCTTTATTGTAAATAGTATTAAATATTATCGAAGATTATATTTAATACTTAATTTATTTTCTACTTAATTTAATACTTATATATCGAAAGTTAATCACGCTTTATTTTAAAAAATATTAAATATTATAGAAAATTATTTTTAATACTTCACTAATTTTCTACTTATTTTAGTACTTAGATATCGAAAATTAATCACGCTTTATTTTAAAAGGTATTAAATATTACCGAAGATTATATTTAATACTTCACTTATATTTTACTTAATTTAATACTTAGATATCGAAAATTAATCACGCTTTATTTTAAAAAGATTTAAATATTATTTAACATTATAGTTAATACTTCACTTATATTCTACTTAATTTAATACTTAGATATCGAAAACTAATCACGCTTTATTGTAAAAAGTATTAAATATTATCGAAAATTATATTTAATACTTCATTTATTTTCTACCTGATTTAATACTTAGATAACGAAAATTAATCACGCTTTATTTTAAAGAGTATTTAATATTATCGAAGATTATATTTAATACTTCACTTATCTTCTACTTAATTTTATATGTAGTTATCGAAAGTTAATCACGCTTTATTTTAAAAAGTATTAAATATTACCGAAGATTATGATTAATACTTCTCTTACCTTCTACTTATTTTAATACTTACATATCGAAAATTAATCACGCTTTATTTTAAAAAGTATTAAATAAAATCAACGATTATATTTAATATTTCACTTATCTTCTATTTAATTTAATACTTAGATATCGAAAATTAATCACGCTTTATTTTAAAAAGAATTAAATATTATCGGAGATTATATTTAATACTTCACTTATATTCTATTTAATTTAGTACTTAGATATCGAAAACTAATCACGCTTTGTTGTAAAAAGTATTAAATATTATCGAAGATTATATTTAATACTTCATTTATTTTCTATTTAATTTAATACTTAGATATCGAAAATTAATCACGCTTTATTTTAAAAAGTAATAAATATTATGGAAGATTATTTTTAATACTTCACAAATCTTCTACTTATTTTAGTACTTAGATATCGAACATTAATCACGCTTTATTTTAAAAAGTATTGAATAAAATCGAAGATTATATTTAATACTTCACTTATCTTCTACTTAATTTAATACTTAGATATCGAAAATTAATCACGCTTTATTTAAAAAGTATTAAATATTATCGAAGATTATATTTAATAATTCACTTATCTTCTACTTAATTTAATACTTAGATATCGAAATCTATTCACGCTTTATTTTAAAAAGAATTTAATAATGTTAGCGAAGATTATATTTAATACTTCATTTATATTCTACTTATTTTAATACTTAGATAACGAAAACTAATCACGCTTTATTGTAAATAGTATTAAATATTATCGAAGATTATATTTAATACTTCATTTATTTTCTACTTAATTTAATACTTAGAAATCGAAAATTAATCACGTTTTATTTTAAAAAATGTTAAATATTATCGACGATTATTTTTAATTCTTCACTAATCTTCTACTTACTTTAGTAATTAGATATCGAAAATTAATCACGCTTTATTATAAAAAGTATTAATATTACCGAAGATTATATTTAATACTTCACTTATCTTCTACTTAATTTAATACTTAGATAACGAAAATTAAACACACTTTATTTTAAAAAGTATTAAATATTACCGAAGATTATATTTAATACTTCACTTATATTTTACTTAATTTAATAATTAGATATCAAAAATTAATCACGCTTTATTTTAAAAAGTATTAAATATAATCGAAGAATATATTTAATACTTCACTAATCTTCTACTTAATTTAATACTTAGATATCGAAAATTAATCACGCTTTATTTTAAAAAGTACTAAATATAATCGAAGAATACATTTAATACTTCACTTATCTTCTACTTAATTTAATACTTAGATATCGAAAACTAATCACGCTTTATTGTAAATAGTATTAAATATTATCGAAGATTATATTTAATACTTCATTTATTTTCTACTTAATTTAATACTTATATATCGAAAATTAATCACGCTTTATTTTAAAAAATATTAAATATTATGGAAGATTATTTTTAATACTTCACTAATTTTCTACTTATTTTAGTACTTAGATATCGAAAATTAATCACGCTTTATTTTAAAAAGTATTAAATATTACCGAAGATTATATTTAATACTTCACTTATATTTTACTTAATTTAATACTTAGATATCGAAAATTAATCACGCTTTATTTTAAAAAGATTTAAATATTATCGAACATTATAGTTAATACTTCACTTATATTCTACTTAATTTAATACTTAGATATCGGAAACTAACCACGCTTTATTGTAAAAAGTATTAAATATTATCGAAAATTATGTTTAATACTTCATTTATTTTCTACCTGATATAATACTTAGATATCGAAAATTAATCACGCTTTATTTTAAAAAGTATTAAATATTATCGAAGATTGTATTTAATTCTTCACTTATCTTCTACTTAATTTTATATGTAGTTATCGAAAGTTAATCACGCTTTATTTTAAAAAGTATTAAATATTACTGAAGATTATGATTAATACTTCTTTTACCTTCTACTTATTTTAAAACTTACATATCGAAAATTAATCATGCTTTATTTTAAAAAGTATTGAATAAAATCGACGATTATATTTAATATTTCACTTATCTTCTATTTAATTTAATACTTAGATATCGAAAATTAATCACGCTTTATTTTAAAAAGAATTAAATATTATCGGAGATTATATTTAATACTTCACTTATATTCTATTTAATTTAGTACTTAGATATCGAAAACTAATCACGCTTTGTTGTAAAAAGTATTAAATATTATCGAAGATTATATTTAATACTTCATTTATTTTCTATTTAATTTAATACTTAGATATCGAAAATTAATCACGCTTTATTTTAAAAAGTAATAAATATTATCGAAGATTATTTTTAATACTTCACATATCTTCTACTTATTTTAGTACTTAGATATCGAAAATTAATCACGCTTTATTTTAAAAAGTATTGAATAAAATCGAAGATTATATTTAATACTTCACTTATCTTCTACTTAATTTAATACTTAGATATCGAAAATTAATCACGCTTTATTTAAAAAGTGTTAAATATTATCGAAGATTATATTTAATACTTCACTTATCTTCTACTTAATTTAATACTTAGATATCGAAAACTATTCACGCTTTATTTTAAAAAGAATTTAATAATATTAGCGAAGATTATATTTAATACTTCATTTATATTCTACTTAATTTAATACTTAGATAACGAAAACTAATCACGCTTTATTGTAAATAGTATTAAATATTATCGAAGATTATATTTAATACTTCATTTATTTTCTACTTAATTTAATACTTAGAAACCGAAAACTAATCACGCTTTCTTTTTAAAAATGTTAAATATTATCGAAGATTATTTTTAATTCTTCACTAATCTTCTACTTACTTTAGTAATTAGATATCGAAAATTAATCACGCTTTATTATAAAAAGTATTAATATTACCGAAGATTATATTCAATACTTCACTTATCTTTTACTTAATTTAATACTTAGATATAGAAAATTAATCACGCTTTACTTTAAAAAGAATTAAATATTAATGAAGATTATATTTATTACTTCACTGATATTCTACTTCATTTAATAATTAGATAACGAAAATTAATTACGCTTTATTTAAAAAGTATTAAATATTATCGAAGATTATATTTAATACTTCATTTATCTTCTATTTAATTTCATACTTAGATATCGAAAATTAAACACGCTTTATTTTAAAAAGTATTAAATATTACCGAAGATTATATTTAATAATTCACTTATATTTTACTTAATTTAATAATTAGATATCAAAAATTAATCACGCTTTATTTTAAAAAGTATTAAATATATTCGAAGAATATATTTAATACGTCACTAATCTTCTACTTAATTTAATACTTAGATATCGAAAATTAATCACGCTTTATTTTAAAAAGTACTAAATATAATCGAAGAATACATTTAATACTTCACTTATCGTCTACTTAATTTAATACTTAGATATCGAAAATTATTCACGCTTTATTTTAAAAAGAATTAAATATTATCGAAGATTATATTTAATACTTCATTTATATTCTACTTAATTTAATACTTAGATATCGAAAATTAATCACGCTTTAATGTAAAAAGTATTAAATATTATCGAAGATTATATTTAATACTTTCCTTATCTTCTACTTAATTTAATACTTAGATATCGAAAATTAATCACGCTTTATTTTAAAAAGAATTAAATATTATCGAAGATTATATTTAATACTTCACTTATATTCTATTTAATGTAATACTTAAATATCGAAAACTAATCACGCTTTATTGTAAAAAGTATTACATATTATCGCAGATTGTATTCAATACTTCATTTATTTTCTACTTAATTTAATACTTAGATATCGAAAATTAATCACGCTTTATTTTAAAAAGTATTAGATATTATCGAAGATTATTTTTAATACTTCACTAATTTTCTACTTATTTTAGTACTTAGATATCCAAAATTAATCACGCTTTATTTTAAAAAGTGTTAAATAAAATCGGAGATTATATCTAATACTTCACTTATCTTCTACTTAATTTAATACTTAGATATCAAAAATTAATCACGTTTTATTTTAAAAAGTATTTAATCAAATCGAAGATTATATTTAATACTTCACTTATCTTCTACTTAATTTACTACTTAGATATCGAAAACTAATCACGCTTTATTGTAAAAAGTATTAAATATTATCGAAGATTATATATAATACTTCATTTATTTTCTACTTAAATTAATACTTAGATACCGAAAATTAATCACGCTTTCTTTTAAAAAGTATTGAATAAAATCGAAGATTATATTTAATACTTCACTTACCTTCTACTTAATTTTATACGTAGTTATCGAAAATTAATCAAGCTTTATTTTAAAAAGTATGAAATATTACCGAAGATTATGATTAATACTTCTCTTACCTTCTACTTATTTTAATACTTACATATCAAAAATTAATCAAGGTTTATTTTAAAAAGTATTGAATAAAATCGAAGATTATATTTAATACTTCACTTATTTTCTACTTAATTTAATACTTAGATATCGAAACATAATCACGCTTCATTTCAAAAGTATTAAATATTATCGAAAATTATA